>CM035841.1:64399006-64711506 GCA_020510985.1 Pholidichthys leucotaenia
GCTTTGGTCCGTGTAGAAGAGGTGCTTGTCTGTTGTAGCCAAAAGACATCAAAAGTCTACTAAACCACATGATGTTACATACAATTACTCTTTTTGTCAGTGGAAATACTTATGCTTGTTTTGATGAGATTTTGCCCATTCTTTACAATTGTAGTACTACAGAGAAATTCTGAACCATCTTGGCAAGGTCTTTTTTGAGCAACCTGCAATAATAATAATAATAATAATAAGAAATGTAAAACAAAATACAAGTGCAAGTCGAACAGAGATAGAACTAAGTTAGACATGATCACTTTTTAAAATATGATAATTTTGATAAATCAGAAAAAGAAAAGTTGGAAAATGAGACATGAAAATCTGAAGGTTATTCAAAACCATATCTATTAATTTGTAAAATAAATAAATTTGTCAATGAAAAATACATAACTAATGCAGCGACTTCTCTAGGAGTATATTAACTAAAACTTCGCTTTCAGGGTAAATTTACTGGACACCCGATGCGGTTTGTTCCGCTCAGAGCCTCCAACTCCAGACCTGATCTCTCCTTTTTGAAGCAGTCTTGCAGCAAATGGAAAAAAGTGAAAGATGTCATTTTAAACGTCAACCGTCTGAAACCAAATCAACCTTCACTACAAAGTTTCAGCTATTATTATTTTTTTTAATTGTCTTATTACAAAGGAAATACGTCACACGTTGGACATGCGTATGTATCGAGCGTCAGCTCGTGGCAACATCCGGTTTCCCAGCGCCCAATATAAACACGCTTGACTCTAGCAACGGGGGAGCGATTTTTTACTTATTTGTGGTAAGTTAAACAGTTTTCTATACATATCAAGCTGCAGTAATATACCTAGTAATATTTTGGAGCTTTCTATTTTGTTTTGGTTGTATGCCATGCTATGCTAGTCGCGTATGCAGCGTGTTTTTTGTGTCATATTTAGAAGTTGTAAGTTGCACCCATGACTCATGAGGCATAACCCATGTGAGTGCATGTCAGCAGGTTATCAGCTGCTCAGTGTTGATGTACATTAAACGTTTATTTTCAACTAGTGGTTACACATATATATATATAGTATTATACATACATTTATCTATACACAATGTGACATCTTTTCCTCATTTCTTGCAGGTGCATAATGTCGTATGGATTCTAGCAGAAAATGACAGGGAAAGTCCCTAAAATGTACACAGAGGTGAAAGCACTGCCAGCAAAAACACTGAAACACTGCCTGAAGCGGAGAACATTAAGCCAGACAACTCAGATGCAAGTGTAGGGTGTGAATGTCCATGCAACTGTGATTCCTGGTCATGCTGGAGATGTGCGAACTATAACCAAGACATGGTAGATGAAGATATTCCGTGGTTTTGCATATCCTGTGTAAGGAATTGTCCAAATGTTTACATGAATGTTTAGTATTTCTTGATGGATGGCGCTATAATTTCTGTGATGTTCTTATTCATGTGAATAGCTAGTCATTTTCAGAAACGTTAGTTTTTGTCGTGATGCAAATGTAGTTCTTTGAGAAATATTTTTAGCTTTCAAGTCATTTTGGCTTTTTGTAGCTAGTCATTGGATGTTTCTACCATGGACTTATCATTCCATGATTGTACTATAAAAGTGCACATATGTTTAGCATTGATTGTGTAGGTACGGTATTACATTGCCTTTTTTTGTGTTATACATGTATGCATTTAATACAAATTTGTCAGGTTGAATAAAATGGTCTTTATTACTACAGATTCTTATCTAGAACAAAAATACAATACACAATATAAACAATAAATCATTGTTTAAAGTTTACACTGTAGTGACCATGGATACATTTATTAACAAAAACATAATGCAGTTTTGACTGACATTCCACAATATCCTATATACAGCTGTACAGAAATATTGATTGTATATGTCTTGAAATTCCTTTTCTGAAATCTAATAAAAACTATTTTACTTTACTACAGTCTTTTAAGTGTGTTGTCTAGTGATTACAAGAAATAGCTGCCCACTTGTTCAAAAAGCAAATTAAATGAAATCAAAGATACTTTCAGACTCTGATACTGGACTTGCTAGAACACTGTGAATATTAACAATAGGCATTTGAAAATTAGACAAGTAGGCACAAACTGTAAACATTTGCTCTGTCACATCCTGTTGTGAAATTTTCAGAGTGGCGTCCAGAATGTAAAATGTTCGTATTCTCTGGATAATTCTCAACATGAATACGTGTGCTCGAGATTGCCTCGCAGTTTGCAGCTTCTTCCGCCGACATCTGCGACCGGTCACTACCTTTGTAGTTGGGGAGAATCAGTTTCACCCCCCTGTCTCTAAGTTCCCTTGACACATTGAAACCCTTATCAGCCATAACTGAAGAATTAAGTGGCAAAGCATTCAGGAAGTGGTCACTAGATAATGTGATATGTTGACTTTCTTTGGGGATTCTTCCTTTGGAGTCCACGAATCTTTGCAGAATGGCAATGGAATGACAGGGGAGGCAGAAGTTGATGTCATCGTCTGTCGCTTCTTCGTTTGTCCGGTCCATTTAAACTTCGTAGGAATATATCCCAGCGAACCTTTCTTGTGTGTGTGTACACCTGTTGGATAAAAATAGAAATTAGTTTAACAGATTATGCCAGAATTTAAATAAAAAAAGGAGGCAGTGTCAGTAGTTACTGACAGCTTTATTATATATGTATAAAGTTCAAATACATATATGTGTAAATAAACAAAATACACACACATACAACTATATAATTTATAATGCAGAAGTCTGACAAGACTATATTAACTAATAAAGAAAATTGATACTATGTTAACTTTTTATTTGGCTGCACGGTGGCGCAGTGGTTTAGCACTGTGGCAGCACAGTTTTACCCTCGGCCGGGGGATCGCGGGGATCATGAGATCGTGGGTTCGATCCCAGCCCCCGACCAACAGTGAGCTGTGTGGAGTTTGCATGTTCTCCCCGTGTTGCATGGGTTTACTCCGGGATTTCTCCGGTTTCCTCCCGCATACCAAAAACATGTAGGTTTAGGGCGCTCGCGCACGCAGCGACCAGCAGCCGGTGGCTTGTCACCAGACTGCAAACCAAGTCTACCTACGGATACAAATAAGTAACAAAAAAAAAACAAAAAAAAACTTTGTATTGGATTTGATCAGTGATTAGTTTGGAACCTAAAATTAGACTAAATGCTAATATTTTATTGAGTAATAACAGGTAATACAATATAGATAAATATATTATTCAAACAGTGCTCTTACCTCCTTGAAAATGGTCTGAACAAATTCTGTCACTGGCACTTGCAGTCCATCCTTCACGCCTGATTTTGCTCTCCCAAATTCGCCGAAGATCTGCGTTTTTTTCACCGCTGGGAAACCTATAGTATGATCTTCTTATGCCCTGTTCCTTGTCTGTACCCTGGCGATTACTACAGAAAGGTACTACGCATCTGGAACCCTGATTTGTGGCTTTATTTCGACGTATCTTGAACTCTGTCTCCATTGTGTATGCATGTGAGCCAGTGTAAACAAACTACCGGATGTTGCCGGTTGCGCATTGCATTGTGGGGAATGTGAAAGGGGCGAATACAGTTCTGCTTCCAGATCATGTTGTGACCTGGGGATTCGCGATTTGGTGAGTAAAACAGTTGAAAAGACTTTTGTGTGTCACCAACAGATGTGAGGAATATTTGTGAGACGACACTACTGTGAGCCGGAGAAGGTTCTGGTTCTGCTTTAAAAGGATTTAAAACGACGGTGAACCGCGCTAACAGCAGCTAACTGGACTAGCCTAGCATAGCATAGCCGCTCTTGGAGAATTTGTTTCTTCTCTCGGTTAGTGGCGGATAGCAAACAACTGAAAGGTTTCACCGCTCGTCCAAATTTATGCTGCATTCGAAATGCTCACTGACGTCGTCAGCCCACGTGACAAACGCGCAATGCATTCTGGGATTAGCAGGTCTGGCGATTGTAAGCAGACTGCAAGGACATGCGTCTGGACATTTCTTGAAATGAACAAAAACAAATCATAATTCATTTATTAGTGTAATAAAAGTACAATTGAAAATTGTATAAAAACACATCATAACGGATAATAAGTATAAAACATAGCACACGTGTGACACATAGCACTCATATGGTGGTGTTTCTCAGGTTACGATTATAGAAGTCATCATAACTATTTTTAAAGGCATTTACATTTGGCGAGAAGAATCACAAAATGGACGTTGGAAGGACAATTTAAAGGGACAGTACTACGCCAAACTGAACAGGACTGCAAAGGCTCGCTATTTGGCGAGGCTTTAAGGGGTTAACGGGCTGGATCCCTCCCAACATACAAGGTGGAGTTCAGAATTAAACATTCTGCCTAACAACGACCACGCCTTCATTTATTTTATTGTATTTATTGTAACTGTAACTTCATGTACACAGGAAGTTTTCAGTAACTTGAGGTCTTTGCAGCAGTTCACAGATGGATGGGTGATGACTGCAGATGTTCAAGGCAGACCTGAAGACAGCTGTGAGCACAAAGGGAGGTTTCTTTTTAGTTCCTCTATTGTTATGCTAAACATTGTTCTTTCCCTATACAACCAGATGAAGTTAAAATGTGCAGCACTCTGAAAATAGCTTTCAAAATGTACAGAAATTATATCATTTTCAAGTATTGTGAAAAAAATGTGATCTTGTCATTTGTTTTAAATCTATATGAAACATTTATCAAATTGTTTACTTTGTTTTGATGATTCAAATTAGCTTGTTGTGATTCTAGCTCTTCTGCTGAATCTGTTGTAATTGTGAATGTGTTGTGGTGTACTTGCAGGCAGCCAGAAGAGCTGGATGGCATGGTTCCTGTGAGAACCAGAACTGTGTGATCCAGTGGTTCCACTCAGTCCAGCAGCAGCCATGGTTATCCCTCATGTGCACACTAGAATGCTATTGCATGAGTCTGGTTCTATAGTAGAACATTGTTGTGTGAAACACATTGATGCATGTTATTTTATATTCCTGTATTTTTTTACTACAGGTTTTCCATCATCCTGGGCTGTTTTTATTTCAGTTGTGTGTTCTGTAACTGTGTTTTATCTAATCTTTCTCATAGTTAATTGCACAGTAGCCTGGTGGAGCTCCCACAGTTTGGTTGTACTGTACAACTGTACAATGACAGTGAAGCCTATTCTATTATAACTTGAAAGTGTTCCACATTTTACAAAGAATTTGAAAAGTTTTTCAGCCTAAAAGACCTATTTTTGGACTGCACTTTGCACACATTCTGTACAGTGTTTCTCACGTCTTAAGTTCCACTCAGAATTTTGCACCTTATAAATAAAGAGCTGGAGTTTGTAAACCATTGTGGACTTTATTTTCAACTTGTTACAAAGCCGTTAAAGATATTATGTCTGAAGGGGTAAACCATACCAAAAGGTCTACATTCTAAAACTATGGCTTTATAACCACACTTGGACACATACTGGTCAAAGCACAGGTTGCAGCAATAATCTTATCCAGTAAAATCATGTTGTCGCCTTCACATGGTGTCATTCATTATTGTATATTTGGAGCGCATGACCTTATTACTCTCTCAATTCAATTTGTTTATAGCGCCAAATCACAACACAGGGTTATCTCAAGGCCCTTTACAAAAGACTGGGTTTAGGCCACCCTCTGGCATCAAGCTGGCTGTGGCCCCTGGTGAATGCAGGTATTTTCAGTGTGGCACTACTACTGTAAAAGGCCAATGCTTTCCTTAAGATTTAGTCCGCAGTCTGCCAATACTGTCTTTTGGTGACAGCTTCTGAACAAAGCCACAGTCCCTCAATTTTGTTGTGCTGTACTACGGTACAATGACAATAAAGCCTATTCTATTCTCCTCTGCCAAGAGTAAAATTTGGTTCAGCCTCAGGTGACACATGCTGCAGTTCTGTTGTTCTTGCACATTTTCCACTGGAGCATCATCAGCCTGACAGATCTGTGCTGCTTCATCACGTGTTCTTTCCTCCATCTCAGCCAGAGGTGTGGTGTCATCTGTTGGTGATCAGGATAATATACTACTTTAGTTAATATATTTTGTAATCAAAAAGAATCCCAAGACACATTTTTGAAAGAAAAACATGGACAAAAAAAAGAGGACTGGCTGAATATCAAATCAAAATCAAATCACTCTTTATTGTCATATTGCTGTACATACAAGTGTAGTGCAGGCAAGATGAAATTGCGTTTCTCTCGGCATCCATATAAGTAGAAGAACATGATTTAATACACACACATATCTTCACTCCCCCACCCCCCATCCATTCACACATCCCTGAGACATACTTGAAAAACTAAGTAACTAGAATATACAAATAATGCACATAATGTCCCTAGGTGCAGTAGTGAATATGAGAGATTCTGGGTCAACTGTTCAGCATCCTAACAGCTTGTGGAAGGAAGCTGTTGATCAGTCTGGTGGTTCTGCCTCTGATGCTCCGGAATCGTTTGCCAGATGGCAGAAGTTCAAAGTGTTTATGCAGAGGGGGAGAATGGTCCTTGACAATGTTCAGTGCCCTGCTCCTACAACGGTTCTGAAAAAGTTCTTGGACAGAGGGGAGGGAGACTCCAATTACCCTCTCAGCTCCCTTGACTGTCCTCTGCAGGGCTTTTTTGTCTGACATACTGCAGCTGGATTACCATGTAGCAATGCAGTACGTGAGAACACTCTCCACCACACCTCTGTAGAAGGTCCTGAGGATGCAGATGGGGAGAGAGGCCTGTTTAAGTTTCCTCAAGAAGTGCAGTCTCTGCTGAGCCCGCTTCCTGATCCCCAAGGAATTCTTGCTCCAGGTCAGGTCCTGCAAGATCTGCACTCCGAGGAACTTGATGTTCTCCACTCTCTCCACTAAACGGCCACCGATGCTGAGGGGGACGTGTTCAGGCTGTGACCTCCGGAAGTCGATAATCATCTCCTTCGTTTTGTCTACGTTGAGCACCAGGTTGTTCTCCCTGCACCAGCCCTCCAGGTTTCTCACTTCTTCCCTGTACATTGATTCCTCATCCCTCTGAATAAGTCCCACCACCGTGGTGTCATCTGCAAACTTAATAATCTGGTTCCCCTCATGTCTGGATACACAGTCATGTGTTAGAAGTGTAAACAACAGTGGACTGAGTACGCAGCCTTGAGGGGATCCGGTGCTCAGCGTGACAGAGTTGGAGATGTTGTTTCCAACCCGGACAGACTGGGGTCTCTCAGTCAGGAAATCCAGAATCCAGAGACATGTGGCGGTGTTCAGACCAAGAAGGAGTAATTTCTCCATCAGTCTCTGGGGAATAATGGTGTTGAATTCTGAACTGAAATCAATGTACAGGAGTCTGTAGGTGTCTTTCTGGTCCAGGTGGGTGATGACAGAGTGCAGGGTGGTGACTATAGCATCCTCCGTGGAGCGGTTTGAACGATATGCAAACTGGAGCAGGTCGTGTGATGCAGGGAGGCAGGCTGTAATGTGTGGTTTGACAAGCCGTTCAAAACACTTCATCACAATTGGTGTCAGTGCGACAGGACGATAGTCATTCAAACAGGACACAACTGGTTTCTTTGCCACCGGTACAATGATAGAGGTCTTGAAGCATCTGGGAACGATGGCCTGACTCAGGGAGATGTTATAAATATCAGTCAGGACATCTGCCAACTCGCTCGCGCAGTCTCGGAGCACACGTCCCGGGATGTTGTCCGGACCTGCAGCTTTACGTGGGTTAACTCTGGTTAGGGTCCTCCGTGTGTCCGCTGTGTTGATGGTAAAAGCTGGTCCGACCGATGGTGGGGGTGGGCCAGCCCTCCCTCTGATTGTCGAGTTTGATGCTTCAAAACGTGCAAAGAAGTCGTTGAGCCTGTCTGGAAGCGAAGCGTCGTCATCGTTGACCCCCTGCCTAGGCTTATAGCCCGTCAGTGTCCGAACTCCCTGCCACATCTGTTTGGTGTTCCTAGTGTCACAGGAGGTGTCCCTGGATTTTCTCCGCATAGGCGCGCTTCGCCGCCTTAATTCCCTTTGAGAGCGCAGACCTGGCTGAGTGGAGGGCGATCCTGTCCTTTGCTCTGAAGGCTGCATCTCTGGCTGTAAGCAGCAAGCGCACCTCTGCGGTCATCCAGGGCTTGTGGTTTCCCCGCATAGTCATGGTCTTGCACTGTAGTGACATCCTCTGTGCACTTCGCGATGTAGCTGGTGACCGTTTCAGCATACTCATTCAGCATACATACGTACTGGGCTGCACGGTGGCGCAGTGGTTTAGCACTGTGGCAGCACAGTTTTACCCTCGGCCGGGGGACCGCGGGGATCATGAGATCGTGGGTTCGATCCCAGCCCCCGACCAACAGTGAGCTGTGTGGAGTTTGCATGTTCTCGCCGTGTTGCGCGGGTTTACTCCGGGATTTCTCCGGTTTCCTCCCGCACACCAAAAACATGTAGGTTTAGGGCGCTCGCGCACGCAGCGACCAGTAGCCGGTGGCTTGTCACCAGACTGCAAACCAAGTCTACCTACGGGTACAAATAAGTAACAAACAAAAAAAAAAAAAAAATACTCCTCCACATCTGTCTTGTCTTCCTGGGAGGCTGCTATTTTGAAGAACTCCCAGTCTGTGTGCAGAAAACAGTCTTTCAGTGCAGAGGTTGTACTCTCTGGCCAAATCCTGATTTGTTTCACTGCTGGCCTGCTGCGCTTCAATAAAGGTTTGTAGGCAGGCACCAGTATCACGGATATGTGGTCAGAAAGGCCGACGTGGGGGCGGGATATAGCCTTATATGCATCTGTGTTTGTGTACACTAAGTCCAACATATTCTCTCCTCTGGTCTTAAAGTCTACACATAGACTATATATGGTACTATATATACAGTGGGGCAAAAAAGTATTTAGTCAGCCACCAGTTGTGCAAGTTCTCCCACTTAAAAGATGAGAGAGGTCTCCAATTTTCATCATAGGTATACCTCAACTATGAGAGACAAAATGAGAAGAAAAAAAATCCAGAAAATCACTTTGAAGGATTTTTAATGAATTAATTGATAAATTCCTCGGTAAAATAAGTATTTGGTCAATAACAAAAGTTCATCTCAATACTTTTATGTACCCTTCGTTGGCAATGACAGAGGTCAAACGTTTTCTGTAAGTCTTCACAAGGTTTTCACACACTGTGGCTGGTATTTTGGCCCATTCCTCCATGCAGATCTCCTCTAGAGCAGTGATGTTTTGGGGCTGTCGCTGGGCAACACGGACTTTCAACTCCCTCCAAAGATTTTCTATGGAGTTGAGATCTGGAGACTGGCTATGCCACTCCAGGACCTTGAAATGCTTCTTACGAAGCCACTCCTTCGTTGCCCGGGCGGTGTGTTTGGGATCATTGTCATACTGAAAAATCCAGCCACGTTTCATCTTCAATGCCCTTGCTGATGGAAGGAGGTTTTCACTCAAAATCTCACGATACATGGCCCCATTCATTCTTTCCTTTACACGGATCAGTCGTCCTGGTCCCTTTGCAGAAAAACAGCCCCAAAGCATTATGTTTCCACCCCCATGCTTCACAGTAGTTATGGTGTTCTTTCTCCTCCAAACACGACAAGTTGAGTTTTTACCAAAAAGTTCTATTTTGGTTTCATCTGACCATATGACATTCTCCCAATCCTCTTCTGGATCATCCAAATGCTCTCTAGCAAACTTCAGACGGGCCTGGACATGTACTGGCTTAAGCAGGGGGACACGTCTGGCACTGCAGGATTTGAGTCCCTGGCGGCGTAGTGTGTTTCTGATGTAGCCTTTGTTACTTTGGTCCCAGCTCTCTGCAGGTCATTCACTAGGTCCCCCCGTGTGGTTCTGGGATTTTTGCTCACCGTTCTCGTGATCATTTTGACCCCACGGGGTGAGATCTTGCGTGGAGCCCCAGATCGAGGGAGATTATCAGTGGTCTTGTATGTCTTCCATTTTCTAATAATTGCTCCCACAGTTGATTTCTTCACACCAAGCTGCTTACCTATTGCAGATTCAGTCTTTCCAGCCTGGTGCAGGTGTACAATTTTGTTTCTGGTGTCCTTTGACAGCTCTTTGGTCTTGGCCATAGTGGAGTTTGGAGTCTGACTGTTTGAGGTTGTGGACAGGTGTCTTTTATACTGATAACGAGTTCAAACAGGTGCCATTAATAATACAGGTAACGAGTGGAGGATAGAGGAGCCTCTTAAAGAAGAAGTTACAGGTCTGTGAGAGCCAGAAATCTTGCTTGTTTGTAGGTGACCAAATACTTATTTTACCGAGGAATTTACCATTTAATTCATTAAAAATCCTTCAATGTGATTTTCTGGATTTTTTTTCTCATTTTGTCTCTCATAGTTGAGGTATACCTATGATGAAAATTGGAGACCTCTCTCATCTTTTAAGTGTGAGAACTTGCACAATTGGTGGCTGACTAAATACTTTTTTGCCCCACTGTATATGATACTATTTATAGAATATAAAGGGACTACATGATCCATCTCAGTCACGGGGCCAGTGGTGTTGGGGGTTCACTTGCATGCCCTGCAGATTCTTTTTGTCGTGATCTTGTGCTTCTGCATAAGGGGTTAAACCTGTCAGGAGTGGTAGCTTGAAGCTCTGCATGGCCAACATTTAGAGAAGGTGCCCAGTCAGGATCACAGTCTAGCATTTCATAAGCTGGTCTGTCTGTTAAAGCAAAGGAAACGGTAAGAAAATACTTTGGTGTAGAACAAATTAAACCCACTCACACACGTGTGTAAGTGGTAACTTTTTCTAGCTTCTCGGATATCGGAGTCTTTTTTTAGCATAGCTTTGTTTAGCTTAGCATTGCTAACATAGGTTAAAAGCTATGACTGTAGGACCTTGGGGGAGTCAGATTATTTAGCATCTCAGAGGGAGACTGAATAAGCATGGGAGAACAATGCCCAGGGAGTTCCTGGCGAGAGAGCAGGAAGGAGTCAAGGACATAGGGGGTTGAATGCAGTGTAATATAAATGTCATGCTGTGTGATGAGAAATTGCCATGAAACGTGTTAAGAGTGATTTGGGTAAAAGGAGAGAGCTTGCTGGAATGATTCATTCTGTTCTGTGCTTGTGAGATGTGAAGTGTGTAATAAACCGTCTGTCCATGAATCTGCCTCTTATTTGACACACTCCACAAAGGTGACCCCAGACGAATTATGGAACACGAGGCAAGACCCCCGGAGCCGGTCCGGTCGGGAAACCCCAGCGACGCAGCAGCCATCCCACAGACAGCCCGGACTGGAGCCCCCAGCAACGCGTGTGCGGTTTCAGTCAAGCTACCGGATTTTTGGCAGCACAACCCGCGCTCCTGGTTCCACCACACCGAGGCCCAGTTCGCCCTCCGGGGAGTAACGGCAGATGACACCAAGTTCTACCATGTGGTAGCAGCGCTGGACGCTCGCACAGCTCAGCAGGTAGCGGGCCTGCTCGATCAGCCTCCAGCCCACAGCAAATACGAGGCACTCAAGGCTGCGCTGACCCGGCGCTACACGCTCTCGGAATGTGAGAGAGCAGAGAGGCTCCTGGGGTGGACCGAGTTAGGAGATGGTTCGGCCGTCAACCTGATGGAGAAGATGCTGGCGTTGATGGGCACGGACAACGGGCACTTTCTGTTTGCCCACCTTTTCCTCCGGAACCTTCCAACGGAGGCGAGAGTGGTTCTGGCCAATTCGCCGTTGCTGGCCGCACATGACCATCGTGCGCTAGCCCAGGAGGCAGACCGGATCATCCTCACCACCAGGGCGATCACTGTCAACGCGGCGTCAGCGGAGCCCAGCGAGACCACCAGAGGAGGCGAGGAGCCACCGACGGTAGCAGCAGCAGGGGCCAAGGAGCACCAGAGAGACACGCTCTGCTTCTACCACCGCTGCTTCGGAGAGAACGCGCGCAGATGTGCGCCACCGTGCCAGTTCAAGCGCTCGGGAAACGCCAAGGCCGGCAGTCGGTAGCAGCTGCGACCGTCCGTGAAGAGAACAAGCTGCTCTACGTGACGGACTTGCGCTGGGGGAGACGCTTCCTTGTCGACACCAGAGCCCAGAAGAGCGTCATCCTGCCATCCTACGCTGACCGGCTGGCAGGACCTAGCGGCCCCAGACTTGTGGCAGTAAAGGGATCGGAGATTAAGACGTTCGGTGAGAGAACACTGGCCTTATCTCTACATGGCCGCTCGTATGAGTGGACTTTTATCATAGCAGCACTGTGTTGCCCGATCCTGGGCGCTGATTTTCTGTGTGCGCATGGTTTACTTGTGGATGTTGCTGACAGACGCCTGGTTAATGCACTGTCCTTTGAATCTCTCCCCTGTATAGGTCGAGGGACCCGGCCAACAGCACAAGCCAACGTCACAGCTCCAGGCGGTAAGTTCCACGCACTGCTCACTCAGTTCCCAGCACTCACGGTCCCGACATTTTCGGCAGCCATCGCTAAGCACGGGGTGGAGCACTTTATCACCACCACCGGGCCGCCCGTTTTTGCAAGACCTCGGCGCTTGGACGCAACTAAACTGGCCATAGCGCGTGAGGAGTTCGCCAACCTGGAAAGGTTGGGCATCATCAGGCGTTCGAACAGCCCATGGGCATCCCCGCTACACATGGTCCCTAAGGCTGAGGGATCGTGACGACCGTGCGGTGATTTCCGCAGGTTGAGCAACGCCACAGCACACAACCGCTACCCGATTCCCCACATACAGGATTTTTCCGTTCACCTCGCCGGAGCACGCATTTTTTCCAGAATAGTCCTGGTCCGCGGTTACCACCAGGTCCCAGTGCGTGCGGAGGACGTACCCAAAACAGCGGTAATAACGCCGTTCGGCTTATTCGAGTTCCTGCGCATGCCATTCGGGTTAAAAGGCTCGGCACAGACGTTCCAGCGCATGATGGATGCAGTGCTGCGTGACCTCCCGTTCGTGTTCATCTACCTGGACGATATCCTGGTAGCCAGTGCGTCCGAAGACGAACACGAAACCCACCTCACGACGGTTTTCCGGAGGTTGGAGGAGCACGGGTTAATAACCAACCCGGCGAAATGCCAGTTCGGCGTAACGGAGATTGATTTTTTTGGGGCACCGCGTCTCTCCGGATGGAGCGATTCCGTTGCCCGACAAAGTGTGCGCCGTGGCGGATTTTCCCCGGCCTCAGACGGTCAGGGCACTGCAAGAATTTTTGGGCATGGTGAATTTTTATAACTGTTTCCTTCACCGCGCAGCGCGGCTCATGCAACCATTGTACGCCGCGCTCAAGAGACAGAAACCCGCGGATGGGGTCGAATGGACCCCGGAGCGAGAGCGGGCGTTCTCGGAGGTTAAAGCAGCCCTGGCAAACGCCGCACTGCTGGCACATCCGGACCCGGCGGCCCGGATAGCGCTCACCACCGACGCTTCAGACATGGCCATAGGGGCTGTCGTAGAGCAGCGCGTCGCTGGGGCTTGGCAGCCACTCGCCTTTTTCATCAGAACTTTGCACGACAGTGAACGTAAATACACCGCGTTCGACAGGGAGTTGCTGGCCCTCCACCTGGCCATACGCCACTTCCAGTTCTGGCTGGAAGGGCGCAGCTTCACTGTGTTCGTGGACCACAAGCCACTAACGTTTGCGATGGCCAAGGTTTCTGAACCGTGGTCGGGCCGGCAGTAGAGACAGCTGGCTGCGATCTCAGAGTTTACTACCGATATTCAGCATGTGTCGGGTAAACTGAATGTGGTGGCGGACTGCCTCTCACACGCCGTGGTGGCCCCGGTCTATTTGGGGATAGATTACGCAGCCATGGCCGCGGAGCAGATTAGCGATGCAGATGTGCACGCGCTCCAGTCTGGACCAACAGGGTTAAGGCTGGAGAGCAGGGTGCTGCAAGACGGCATGCCCCCCCTAATCTGCGATGTCTCCACGGGACGCCCGCGCCCGATGGTCCCGGTCGCGTGGCGCCGCCGCGAGTTTGAGGCGGTTCACACTCTGGCTCACCCAGGAGTGCACGCGTCAGTCAAAATGGTGGGAGAGAAGTTTGTGTGGCCGAGCCAACGCAAACAAGTGAAAGAGTGGGCTGCAGCCTGCGTGGCGTGCCAACGAGCCAAGGTACACAGACACACGAAGGCTCCCTTGGAGCCGTTTCAGGTACCGGTTAAGAGGTTCGACCATGTTCACGTGGATCTCGTGGGCCCCCTCCCGCCATCACAGGGGTGCACCCACCTCCTGACAGTGGTGGACCGTACCACGCGCTGGCCAGAAGCAGTTCCGCTGGCGGCAACCACGTCTGCGGACGTGGCACCCGCTTTTTTAATAGCATGGGTTGCTCGTTTTGGAGTCCCGTCGGACATTACGTCTGACAGGGGCCCTCAATTTGTTTCCGACCTCTGGTCCGCGATGGCCCGCAGCCTGGGTGTTGCAATTCATCGCACAACCGCGTACAACCCACAGGCCAATGGGTTATGCGAACGTTTTCGTAGATCACTGAAAGCAGCGCTCAGGGCTTCACTGACCGATGCAAATTAGGTAGACAGGTTGCCGTGGGTTTTATTGGGGTTGCGCTCCGCGCCAAAAGAGGATTTGGAAGCTTCCCCGGCAGAGCTTGTTTTTGTGCAGCCCCTACGGCTGCCCGGGGAATTTCTACCAGATAGTCCCGCGCCGGACAGCTCCCCGTCTCACCTTTTGTAGCGTAATCTAACAAATCTACCTACGGGTACAAATAAAGTAACCTGAATCTGTAGCGCAAACACAGGCACGCTGCCTGGCCCGGCCCACCACTGTTTTCCCCGTGTTTTCGTGCCTAAAACTTTGAAGAACGCGGAGTTCGTGTTCGTCAGACACGACACCCACCGTCCTCCATTGCGCCCACCCTATGATGGACCGTTCAGAGTGTTGGAAACAGGAGATAAGCATTTTTTGCTAGACTTGGGGGGGGGGGTAGGCGGGAGAAAATTGGCATAGACAGACTCAAACCCGCCTTTGTAGCAGCTGACCAGCAAGTGCTGTTGGCTAGGGCACCTCGGTGTGGAAGACCCCCACGGAGAGCTCCCCAGGGAAACGATTCTCCAGAGCAGTCACACGGACAGAGCGAAGTTTTCCCCCCCCTCGCCACGGCCCACCCGCAGCCAGACACACTACCAGCAACCCCCCCACCGGCACAGCAGTGCCACGGAGGCGGTAAACCCCAGTTACAGCAGATATGGGAGGAGACGGAAGCCAAAACAGCGTGTGGACTGATGTTCTATTGTTCTATCTAAGAGGCTGGGGGGGCGGTGTAGGACCTTGGGGGAGTCAGATTATTTAGCATCTCAGAGGAAGACAGTGAATAAGCATGGGAGAACAATGCCCAGGGAGTTCCTGGCGAGAGAGCAGGAAGGAGTCAAGGACATAGGGGGTTGAATGCAGTGTAATGTAAATGTCATGCTGTGTGATGAGAAATTGCCATGAAATGTGTTAAGAGTGATTTGGGTAAAAGGAGAGAGCTTGCTGGAATGATTCATTCTGTTCTGTGCTTGTGAGATGTGAAGTGTGTAATAAACCGTCTGTCCATGAATCTGCGTCTTATTTGACACACTCCACATGACCAAGCAAGTTTTAACCACTCAGCAACAACAGACTTATTTACAGTAAATCATAACGTACCTTTATGAAATTGCTCTGAACACACCACCATCGATAAAGGAGTGTGGTTGAAAGTTATATTGGTTCTTCTCACTGCTGCAATACAGGCCAGATATCGCCTCTTTGTTACATCCAAAATGTGGGCTGTGCTGTTCTTCCATGCTGGAAAACGGTGAAATCCTGTTCCCTGGTTTATCTTTTTTCCATGGTGGTTGTAAGAACGACAGAACAGTTACAACACAGCTGGCAAGCTCTGTCATCCCTATATCTGCTACGTTGACGTCATCTCAGCGAACTACCGAGGCCTTTTGTTCCCAGAATGCACTTGGTCAATTTTGTAAACGCTACGTCACACTGGCGAGTGTACTGTAATTGAATTACTGAATTTAATTACCTTTTCGATGACATTCTAATTTATTGAGACGCACCTGTAGTCATTTATATTCCATTGTTTTATGTTCTTCTTGGAGCCATTTGTTTTTAGATTTTCTCATCTTATTGATGTCTTAGTTCAGTTTTTAAGTATCAGTTTTTAATTCCTCTTGTTTTTGTGTGTTCTTAGTTTCTTTCTGTACCTTTTTAAATTTTGCTTTTAACAAACCTATTTAATTATTATTGAAGTAGTCATTTATGTTCCATTGTTTTACATTCTTCTTTGCTCCATTTGCTTTTAGATTCTCTTATTTTGATGTGTTCTTAGCTCAGTTTATAAGTATGGGTTTTTAGTTCCCTTTGTTTGATGTGTTTTTAGTTTTAGCTTGTATTTTATGTCTTGATGCTCCAGTGTTTCCTCAGTGTAGGCCCTCATGCTGGAAGCTGCCTGGCCCATCTGCAGAGGTGCTGGTCTCATGGGTCGCTCTAGCTTAGGTGGGTGAGGGCTTTATTAGAATCAGAATCAGCTTTATTGGCCAAGTATGCACAACACATACAAGGAATTTGACTTTGGCTAAAAACTTGCTCTCGTTGTTCAGGTGTAAGATTTAAATAAGATTTAAATAAGGATTCAATGACAACAGAGTATGTACAGTAAATTACAGTCTGTCCATGTTTCTATAAAAGGATGCAAATATATACAGGAATATATGCAGTTATTTACTCAGACTATCCACACTTTGCAGAAATATATGAAAAAATATACAGTCATACAGTATTTCAATGTGAACTCAGATTCAGTGATATAATGTGAATGAAGTAAAAAGCAGTGTGGGAGTTATGTGCAATGTAAGAATGGATGAAAAGTCAGGAGTACAGCAACAGGTAGGACTAGGTGAATGTTAGGAGTTCATCAGAGTGATGGCTTGAGGAAAGAAACTGTTCCTGTGACGGGTGGTTTTGACCTTCAGTGATCTGTAACGTCGACCAGAAGATCGAAGTTCAAACAGTTTGTGGCCGGGGTGTGACGGGTCAGCACAGATGTTTCCTGCCCGTTTCCTGGTTGTGGACCGATATAAGTTGTCAATGTAGGGTAGGTCGGTACCAATGATCCTCTCCGCAAACTTAATGATCCGCTGCAGTCTGGTCTTGTCCTATTTAGTGGCAGATCCAAACCAGACAGTGATGGAAAAGCAGAGGACAGATTGGATGATGGTGGTGTAGAAGACAACCAGCAGCTCCTGAGGCAAATCAAACTTCTTGAGCTGACGCAGAAAAAACAACCTCTGCTGGGCCTTTTTCCGGACAGTGACTATATGGGAGGACCACTTCAGGTTCCGGGAGATTGTGGTACCCAGAAACTTGAAGGAGTCCACAGTGGACACTGTGCTGTTGAGGATGGTGAGTGGGGGGAATGAAGGAGGGTGTTGCCTGAAATCCACAGTCATCTCCACCGTTTTGGCTGGGTTAAGTTCAAGATGGTTCTGGCCGCACCAGAGGATCAGCTGCTCCACCTCCCGCCTGTATGCAGACTCATCACCATTCCGGTTCAAACCGATGACTGTGGTGTCATCCGCAAACTTCAGGAGCTTCACCGAAGGGTCCTCTGAGGTGCAGTCGTCGGAGTAGAGGGAGAAGAGCAGTGGGGAAAGGACACACCCTTGGGGGGCGCCAGTACTAATTTTTCGGGAGCTGGATGTAATTCTCCCTTGCTTCACCTGTTGCCACCTGTCAGTCAGAAAGCTGGAGATCCACTGGCAGGTGGAGGGGGGCACCTTGAGCTGGAGGAGTTTCTGATGAAGAATGCCTGGGATGATGGTGTTGAACGCCGAGCTGAATTCGACAAACAGGATCCTGGCGTACGTCCCTGGGGAGTCGAGGTGTTGCAGGATGTAGTGTAGTCCCATATTCACTGCATCATCCACTGACCTGTTTGACCGGTAGGCAAACTGCAGTGGGTCCATCAGGGGGCCTGTGACGACCTTCAGGTGGTTCAGTACCAATCTCTCCAAGGATTTCATGACCACAGAGGTCAAGGCAACAGGTCTGTAGTCGTTTAATCCTGTAACAGAAGGTTTCTTGGGAACTGGAATGATGATGGAGCATTTGAAGCAGGAAGGCACTTCACACAGCTCCAGTGATCTATTAAAGATCCGGGTGAAGATGGGGGCCAACTCGTTGGAGCAGACTCTCAGGCAGGACGGAGACACACCATCAGGTCCTGCAGCCTTCTTGATCTTTTGTCTCTGAAAGACCCGGCGCACCTCCTCTTCACAGATCGTTAGTGCTGGTGGGAGGTCAGAGTGGAGGAGGGATGGAGTTCCTGGGGCTGCAGATTATCCTTTTGTGTGGGTGGGAGGTGAGAACTGTAGGTTCTTTTCAAACCTACAGTTAAAGCTGTTTAGGTCGTTAGCCAGCTGGAGGTTTTCCACAGGGTGGGGGGATGGTCTCCTGTAGTTGGTGATATTCCGTAGGCCTCTCCAAACAGCAGCAGAGTTGTTGGCTGAGAAGTTTTGTTGTAACTTCTCACTGTAGCTCCTCTTAGCAAGCCTGGTCTCCGTCAGCATGTTTCTGGCCCGCTTGTACAGAGTCCAGTCACCAGTCCTGTAGGCCTCCTCCTTGGTCTGACGTAGCTGCTTGAGTTTAGGAGTGAACCAGGGTTTATTGTTGTTGTATGTGCAGAAGGTCTTGGTCTGCACACACATGTCCTCACAGAAACTGATGTATGATGTCACAGTGTCAGTGAGTTCATTTAGGTTAATGGCTGCATCTTCAAAAACACTCCAATCTGTGCAGTCAAAGCAGGCTGCTGCCACTGTCTACGGCATGACTACAGCATGCCACTGCCTACAGCTGTGGTGTGGGCCCCGGTTTGTCCTGGTTGGGGTGGTCTCTGTGGCACGCTCTGTGGTAATGGGCTGTGTGGTCTCCTGGCGTGGTGGGCTCCACAGGATGGTTGCGCTTTCACATGGTGCCTCGGTGCCTAGCGATGTCTGTTATTTTATATGTGTGTAAGAGAAGTAGGGGGTGGTTGTATGTGCCTGTGTGTGAGTTTGTTTTGTGGGTATATTTATGAGAGGGTTGGAAGGGGTGAGGATGTATTGCGTATGGCTGCACGGTGGCACAGTGGTTTAGCACTGTGGCAGCACAGTTTACCCTCGGCCGGGGGATCGCGGGGATCATGAGATCGTGGGTTCGATCCCAGCTCCCGACCAACAGTGAGCTGTGTGGAGTTTGCATGTTCTCGCCGTGTTGTGTGGGTTTACTCCAGGATTTCTCCGGTTTCCTCCCGCATACCAAAAAAAACATGTAGGTTTAGGGCGCTCGCACACGCAGCGACCGGCAGCCGGTGGCTTGTCACCAGACTGCAAACCAAATCTACCTACGGGTACAAATAAGTAACAAAAAAAAAAAAGTATGTACTGTATATGTAACGAAATGTGTCTACTGTTTTTATCAATGTAAAGCACTTTGCGCAGCATCTAATGTTTGAAAGTGCTTTGCAAATAAAGTTTGTTTGATTTAGCCCTTGAACGTATATAAGCACCTTTTTCTTTCTCTGTGTAGAGGTCATCTAACTGTGACTAATTGATAACATTCGAGGTTGTTTACATCATTTAGTTGGGTTTGTTTACATATTGCATTTATTTTAGATATGATTTCTTGTGGATTTTTTTCCTTAAGTAGGCCATTTTTTTCCCTTCTTGTATGCTGATTTTTCAAATATTGTATTTAAACCATTCCCATTTGCTTGTATGGGATAAATTACAGTCTAGCATGATTTGTTTTAACAACGAGAGAATTCTTTCACAAAAGGAGTTTCATTTCAGAAGATTGCTATTACATTTCCAGTTTAAGGATTTTGAGTTTAATTTTGATTTTGATTAATTAATTAATTTTAATTTTGATTAATTTGATTAATTTAATTTTGATTTTGAGCTGCAACGATTACTCGACTAATTCGGTTACAAAAAATTCTTGATCCAAAATTGATGTGTCGACGTGTCGTTTAATGAAGCACTTCAGGTCTATATGACCTTCTTCTGGTCACAGTACCTATGTGGTGGGTTGGTGTAACCCCCACAACAGACTGGACAGACACAGCGCTCGGCTAGAGCAATTAACAGAGCAGTGAAATGTGTGTATTAATGTCTACAGGCAGCCCCGCTTCTTCTGGCTCACTACTGTGATGTTAATGTGCCTTTCATGCATTGTGTTCATGCGTCCTGTCCTTACTGTGACCTAGAGACTGAGATCAATATGTAGATGTGCCTTATAACCTCTTTGTCTTGCAGCTGGAGCAGAGGCCAGCAATCTGCCTATTGTGATGTATGTCTCTCAAATGCAAATGTCTCATGCCTGTTCTGCAATCTCTTTGATCATACCAACTGCTGGGGAATACTCTTTTATGTATTGTTGTAGTTGGGTATATACTGTATACTGCACTGTAATCCATGCTCATCCTCTCATTCACTCACTCTTCAGCTGCTGCTGCAGACACACACTTTGTGTCTCCTCCTCTGAGAGCCTGAGGATCCCGCTCCGGTCTGCTCACACTTGCACCGGAGCGGGGATCCTGTGAAGGTGGTATGATTCAATAAACCTGCTTAAAACCTTCACCATCGCTGCCTTTATTTTATCATCCGCTTCACTGGTGACCCCAAGAATGCACACGCTTTGTGCAACGCAACCTTCTGGTCTGGACAGCCACGCTGGCGACCCGACGCTGAAAAAAACACGCTGCCAGCGAACACAGCAGCCTGACGCAAACGATCTGCCCTCCCTTCTGCTTCAGGGAGACCTCGACGCGGAGCCAACACAGGCGAGCTACTCTCCGGACATCACCCACGACCGGGAAAACTGCAGAAAACGTCATGGCGCGACCCTCGCCTGAGATCGGGACATCCACGCTGGACCGGCCGAGGGACACAGAACGTTTTCTCCCTCTCACCGCTACTCCTCCCCCTCAGCGATCCTACTCATCTACCCGAGCCTGAGGAACAAAGATCGTCTATCTCCCCTCAACGCTCCAACGCACCATGACTAATTGTAGATAGATAGATAGTTTATTTCGAACACAAAAATATAACAAATACAAGCAAATGGCAAATGCAATAAAGTAACATTATACACTGTTCGAAAGGGAGAAGGAAGAAGTGAACACTTATTAATTCCATCTCCTCTTTTCCATAGATACACCCATGTGAATTTTATACAAATTACCACCTTTAAGACCCCAAGTAAACAATTTACTGTATTTTTTACAAATCAACATTAACACCCATCCATTCTAACATACAATGATGTCCATACAACAAAACCAGCCTCAAACAACACAGATATACACAGTGCTGTCCCACCCACCATTCCATAGTGTCCCATAATATCCCAGAGTGAACATAATGAATCGTACATATAACTACTACCCTTCTAACATATACCCTTTCAGCAAATGATGCTTATACCTCTTTTTGAATTGATTTCTGTTTGTACATAGTTTCAGTTCCGGCTCTAGACTGTTCCACAAATCCACCCCACAGACAGATATGCACATACTTTTCTTGGTAGTACGTATCTTGGGTTTTGTAAAGTTTAAGTCTCCCCTCAAATTATGATCATTGTCTCTTTTTTTAAATATTTTTTGTATATTAGTTGGTAGTTGATTATTAATTGCCCTGTACATTACTTGTGCTGTCTTAAATTTAACTAAATCGATGAACTTTATGACATGTGACTTTAAGAACAACGAATTGGTATGGTCTCTATATCCTGCATTGTTTATTATCCTTATAGCTCTTTTTTGTAATGTGCATATTGACTGTAGGTTGGTTTTGTAGGTGTTTCCCCAGACTTCTACACAGTAGTTAAGATAAGATAAAAACAGTGAATTGTACAATAAGACCAATGATTTATAGTCCAAGAAGTGTCTTGTCTTCCCCAGTATGCCTATACATTTTGCTAATTTGGCCCGGATGTGACTGATGTGAAATGGGTGTTTTTCTTTTCTAAAAGCGGTATCGATATTTATAATTTAATCACGTTTTTAACATTGGGTTACACTATCCCCCCTTAGAATCATGCAAGTCCCTTTGCATGGGATTAGCTAAATAGTAATGATGGGAGAACTAGTGTTCATGGGAATATTCTTAAGATCTGTCTCTGTTAAGGCTCTGGTAAAAGCCAGGTTTAATCCTTGAAACAGGGACTGGGCAACAGTTGGGAGAGGATTTCCCAGCTGACTATACTGTAGTCTTTCTGGCTGGGAGGTTGTCCTCTCGGAACGTCTCACAGTCTGTGGGACTTCTTTTTCAGGTTCTTTTTCTTCCACAGGTTCATCACAGGTACTTTTATCAGGTGAGTTGGTTTCACTTTCAGTTCCATTCTCGTTGTTTGATGGTTCCACATTTGTTTCAGTTTCCATCATTCGGTAAGTTGTCACATCCAGGTGAATTGTCATTTCCAGGCAAGTTGTCACATCCAGGTGAAGTGACATTTTCTATTTGGTTGTCATTTTCAGGTAAGTGAGTTTCAGCAGGAATGTCTCCTTTAAAGAATGTCTTTGGATGGGGAATTTCATAAACTCGAGTGAGCTTATTGGGTGTTTGGATTGGTTCTTCTCTGTACCAATAGACATCTTCATTTTCTGGTTCTGAATTCTCACATTCCTCACTTTGTTCAGGTGATTGTCTGGTCTTAGGTTTGCGGACACGTTTTGGTTGGACAGGTTCTTCTTCAACAGGGGCAAGAAAGCCACAGGGAAGCAAGAGGTCGCGGTGAACGGTACGAACAGGGCCGTCTTTTGTCTCAGGTCTTATAGTGTAAACAGGCAAGTCACCTGCTTGGCTCACCACAATGTGAATTTCAGCTTCCCATCTGTCTGCTAGTTTGTGCTTTCCTCTGAGGCGGACTGCACATACCAAAACTCTGTCGCCTGGTTCTAGTTCTGAGGGTTTCACTCGCATATCAAATCTTGTTTCTTTCAGCCATCTTGTTAGCATTTTCTGTTGCTAGTTTGTAGCTTTCTTGTCGAGTTGTCTTCAGTTTTTCAATGTACTGGGAATGTGACTTGAAACTTTTGTTGTGAAACGGGAGCCCAAATGCAAGGTCGATGGGCAATCTCGGCTGACGACCAAACATTAAGTCAACGGGGCAAAACCAGTAGTGTCATTTTTTGTACAATTGTACGCATGTACAAGTGGTTTTACATAGTTGTGCCAATGAGTTCTGTTCTTTTCCTCCAGAGTACCCAGCATGCTCAATAATGTTCTATTGAAACGTTCTACCGGGTTACCTCTGGGATGATAAGGTGTCGTCTGGATTTTGCGAATGCCCATGATTTTGCAAAGTTCTTTTATGATATGGGACTCAAAATCAGGACCCTGATCACTATGTAACCGTTTGGGTATCCCGTAGTGGACTATAAAGTTGTCCCAAAGTGCCTTTGCAACGGTCTGAGCTTTCTGATTGCTGGTAGGGATGGCTATAGCGTATTTCGTGAAATGATCAGTTAACATGAAAGATGTGCTTGTGCTACTTTGATCGGGCTCAATGGACAGGAAATCCATACAGACAAGTTCAAGCGGTCGGGTGGACTTGATATTGACAAGCGGAGCAGCTCGCTCTGGAGCAGTTTTACGTCTTACGCAGCGACTACATGTCTTGATCTTCTTTTCAATATCTGCCGCCATGCGAGGCCAATAGAACCTTGTTCTAGCGAGATCCAAAGTACGCTCTGTGCCTAAATGGCCCATGTCACAGTGGAGGCTTTGAAAGACTGAATCGTGGAGCTGTTCAGGTAAGACGAGCTGGTAAGTAACATTTCCCCCATCTTGACGAGTGCGGTAGAGGATATTATTGCACATTTCAAGTCGACTGAGCTCTCGGAGTAACACGTTGATGTCAGGAAGTTCAGTTCGTACCGTTGGTGGAACTTTTAGTCCAGTTTCAATTTGTGCAATCACTTCTTTTAAACAGGGATCAGTTCTTTTTGTAATTTGAATTTTATTGGGTTTTCAATTTAGAAAATAAAACAAAAACAAACAAACAACAACAACAAAAAACCAAAACAAATATACCCAGTGAGAGGATAAAACATTCCATTTCCACCCTAATACTCTTAAGATGATTAGCTTAATCTACTACACCTATAAAGGTAAGATAGGATCCCCACTTATTGTAGAAGCTGTCCATCCTGTCCAGAAGTTTATATGAAAGGCGTTCTAGTGCAGCAAGCTTGCCCAACTCCCTGAGCCATTGAGCTACGGGTGGGGCAGAGGAAGATTTCCAGTAAAAAGTGATCAACTTTCGGCCCACCATTAGAGCAGTCTGAATCCACTCGGCATCAGAGATTGGGTCCTGAATCATTGATGGATCCCCAAGGACAAAAAAGTCTCTGAGTAAATGGCACTTCTTGCTTAACAATTGTCATAATATGTCTATGGATCTGCAACCAAAATTCCTGTATTACCGGACAACTCCAGATCATATGGATTAATGTCCCCTCCCCCTGTAGACATCTCCAGCAGCTTGAAGAGTGAATGAGATTCGCTCTCAACAATTTACGAGGTGTCCAGTAAAATCTATTCAAAATTTTAAATTGAACAAGTCTGGTTTTCAATTTCCTAGACACTTTCTTCCCATTCTTTAAAATATTTGCCCATTCAACATCAGTAAATTGTGAATTCAGATCTTTTTCCCATACGTGTTTAAGGAATGAAGAATCTTTATTTGAGCTCTTAAGGAGCATTAAATAAAAATTTGAGGCCTTAGATCTTTTGCCACAGGAACTCAAAGCCTGGATGAGCCAATCTACATCAGGAGGAGGGGTAGTTGTAGATCCAAAGACTTGACACAGTAGATGTCGAAGTTGTAAATATTTCCAAAACTGATTCTGTGGTAGTCCATACTGTGCCCGTAGAACATCAAATGATTTGAGAGCTCCCCCTTCATATAGATCTTTTAACATCAAGATGTCCTTTTTCACCCAGATTTTCCACATAAATGGGGATTTTCCAATATGGAGACTTGGGTTAAGCCAAATAGAAGCCATAGAATGAAGATGAGAGCTAAACTCTAGTATAGAAGCAACTCTCTTCCAAACGTATTGTAAAAAGGATACAATAGGATGCGACTGAAATTCAGAAGAAAGTTTGATTGTGATTAGATGTACTAGGGGAAGAGGGCTGCTCAGGTAACTCTCCAAGTAAAACCAAGGGGGAGCTCTCTCAGGGGGGAGAGCCCAATGAATCAAATGTCTAAGACTAAAAGCGTAATGATATAAAACCAAATTTGGGACCCCCAAACCTCCTGAATCTGTAGACTTCTGTAATCTTTTCAACTTTAATCTAGGGCGCTTACCATTCCATAAAAACTTATTGCACAACCTATCAAATTGTCGAAAATAACCAACTGGGATCCTAAGAGGAAGAGATTGCAGAAGGTAATTAAATCGGGGTGCACAAATCATCTTAATAACATTGACCTTTCCCCAGAGAGACAAAAAAAGAGGCGACCACCTTTCTATGTCTGTTTTAAATTTTTCGAGCAAGGGCTCAAAATTAATCTGAATCAGATCTGATAAAGTGTGAGGAAACAGGATGCCAAGATATTTAATTCCTAATTTTGGCCAAGAGAAGCCTATATTTTGACCAAATGTAAACAGTGTTTTAGGGCAATAAGATGTTAGAGGGAGAATTTCTGATTTTATCCAGTTAACTCTATAACCAGACAAATGTGAAAATTGGTTAATAATTTTAAGGAGAGCTGGAATTGATTTTTGAGGTTGTGTAATCAGTACCAATGCATCATCAGCATACAACATTATCTTATGGGTACTGCCATGGACCTGGATACCTGGAAAATTGCCGTCTTTGCGGATAGCAACAGCTAATGGTTCTAATGCCAAAGCGAAAAGCAGGGGACTTAAAAGGGGAGCCCTGGCGCGTACCCCTATAAAGTCTAAAAGGCTGTGATGTAACTCGATTTGATATCACTGAAGCTCTAGGTTCATTATATAGTAATTTAATCCAAGAAAGAAACTTTGAACCAAAACCAAAAGTCTCTAGAGTCGCAAAGAGATACTGCCACTCAACCCTGTCAAATGCTTTTTCAGCATCCAGGGAGAGGGCTGCCACTGGAGAGAGGTGTGCAAGTGAGGGATCATTTTGAACTGACCATATGATATCAATAAATCGCCTAATATTGTCTGCCGCACCCCTGGAACGAATAAAACCCACCTGATCAGGATTTATAAGAGATATCATTACTTTATCTAATCTTAATGCCAAAATTTTGGAGAGAATTTTACAGTCACAGTTTATAAGACTAATTGGTCTATAATCCTTACACTCTAGCGGATCTTTATTGCTTTTTAAAATAAGCGAAATGAAAGCCTCTGTTAAAGAAGGGGGCAGACGGCCTTGTTCAAAAGATTCCGCAAACATTTCTACAAGTAAAGGAGAAAGCTCATCAACACAGGCCTTGTAAAATTCTACAGTGAATCCGTCAGGGCCCGGTGCCTTTCCAGTCGGGAAGCTCTTAATAACTTTCACAATTTCCTCTTTAGTAATTGGGGCGTCAAGTAAGTCTATTTGTTCCTTCGTTAGGGAGGGCAAAGACAGGGATGACAAAAATGCATAGATCTCTTGAGATCCAGCCTCCATTTCAGAAGAATAAAGCGAAGTGTAAAATTCTCTGAAAGCACCATTAATTTCATTTAAGTCTGACACCAGAGTACCATCCTGTGTCCTAATAGCAGATATAGTACACTGAGCTTCTTTCATTTTAATATATCTAGCCAGCATTTTGCCAGCTTTATCCCCCTCCTCAAATTGTTTATGCCTAAGGCGAAATAGGGAAAATTCAACTATTTGTGTTAGGATTGAATTCAGCTCATACTTAAGCTTCAGAAGGGGTGACAAATTTACTAAATTTGTGTCTTGTTTGAATGAAGTCTCTAATATAGCTATTCTCCTCTCAAAATCAATCTGTTTAGCAATGTTAGTTTTCTTTTTAAAAGATGCATATTGAATAATATGTCCCCTAATAAATGCCTTAAAGGCCTCCCAAGCAACCCTGGCAGAGGGAGCAGAATCCCAATTTGTCTCAAGATATAAGGAAATCTCTGCTTTCAAAGAGGACACAAAATCTGGATTAAGAAGAAAGCTTGAATTAAGCCTCCATCTAGAATTTTTTTTTAACTGACAAGGCGGGATCATCCATCCATCCATCCATCCATCTTCTACCGCTTAATCCTTTCGGGTCGCGGGGGGGCTGGAGCCTATCCCAGCATCTTTGGGCGAGAGGCAGGGTACACCCTGGACAGATCGCCAGTCCATCGCAGGGCCAACACAGAGAGACAGACAACCATTCACTCTCACAGTCATACCTAAGGACAATTTAGAATCCCCAGTTTGATGCCAATTAACCTAACTTGCATGTTTTGGCATGTGGGAGGAAACCGGAGTGCCCGGAGTAAACCCACGCAGACACGGGGAGAACATGCAAACTCCACACAGAAGGGTCACCGATGGTCTGGGAGTGGGATCGACCCCACGATGGTCAAGGGTGGAATCGATCCCATGACCTTCTTGCTGTGCTGCCACTGTGCTAACCACTGTGCCACCGTGATCATATGTAAAAAAACAGGGGCATGATCTGATAGTATTATGCTACCAATGAAGCTCGAATTTACAGAAGAAACAGAGAATTTTGACATTAAAAAGTAATCAATCCTGGAAAACACATTATGAGCAGTGGAATAAAAAGTGTAATCTCTTGTGGACGGATTAAAAAGCCGCCACACGTCTACCAAACCGATTGCATTGCACATGTCTTTCAATGTAGAGCCAGATTTAGATGAACGCTGTGAGGGGGTGCTCCGATCTAAAATGTTGTCCATGACCTGATTAAAATCCCCGCCTACTAAAATGGGATAATTACCCATTTTGCTTAATTCATGTTCCAGTTGTGCAAAAAATGCACAATCAACTATATTTGGTGCATAAACATTAGCGAGTATCATCCTATGGCCCTGAATTTCTATAAGAATTATAAGGAGTCGTCCATCATCATCACTAACCTCTTTTAGACACTTGAACTGCAAATGTTTATGAAAAAGGATTGCCACCCCCCTGCTCTGGCTATTACCGCAAGACGCAAACCCATGGGCCACCCAGTCCCGACAGAGTTTTTTAGATTCTGTTTTAGTGAGGTGGGTCTCCTGAAGCAATGCTACATCCACTTTTTTTGATTTAATAAACGAGAGAGGGCTAATGAGTGAACCAAAGGGAAGGTGTTGTCTGGAGAGCTACGGACAAGGTGTTTTTCACATATAGCAGACACTACCTCAGAACTTAAACTGCTTTCAGGAAGAGACAAGTGAGTTTGAGTGAACTGCTGTATGAGGTCAAACTCCTTTTGGGACACTGCGTCATCAAGCAACTCGCCATGTGGCCATCTAGAGAGGCCATCTGCATCTGAGTTAAGCTTGCCTGCTCTGTATTGGAGCTTAAAGTTAAACGTCGACAGAGCAGCTAGCCACCTATAACTCATGGCATCCATCTTAGCAGTAGTTAAGATGTACGTCAGGGGGTTACCGTCTGTCACGACAGTAAAGTGGTTGCCATATAGATAGTCTGCGAACTTCTCCATTACGGCCCACTTTAGAGCTAAAAATTCCAATTTATGGGCGGGGTAACGGGACTCACTTCTAGACAGCCCCCAGCTTGCATAAGCTATGACCCTAGTCTGGCCCTCCTGCTCTTGATAGAGGGCGGTGCCAAGCCCTGTAGTGCTGGCGTCAGTATGGAGGGTATATGGCAACTGAGGGTCAGCGAAACCCAGGACAGGCACAGTACTGAGCTTTTCAATGATGGCTTTGAATGCAAGATCAAAGTGCCTGCTCTTATACCCGTGAAGAGCTTCTAAATATCAGGACTTTCACTCCCACGGACCTACTCCCAGTTTTTTTAGCTCCTGCCGCCGATCTGGTTCATTGCTTGGCTCGAAAAGTGAGACGGCGAAAGAGAGGAAGATGAGCGGGCGCTCTCGTCCGGCTCCGCAGGAGAGGCACGCGCACGGCTTTGCCTGGCATATTTCTGTCCAATGCCAATTCTCTCTCTAACAAGGTAGATGAACTGAGACTGCTGATGCGTTTTAAGGACCTCTCTTCCTCGGCTGCCCTCTGTTTTACCAAGACCTGGCTCAGGGAAAATACACCGGACAGCGCGCTGCGCCTCGAGGGATTTCAGCTGTTTCGTGCTGATCGTGACACAGAGCTCTCCGGTAAATCCTCAGGAGGAGGAGTCTGCTTCTACATCAACAGCAGCTGGTGCTCTGATGTAACGATAATTTCCAAACACTGTTCTCCCGCCCTGGAATTTCTTTTTATTAACTGCAAGCCATTTTATTCCCCGCGGGAGTTCGCTTCATTCATCCTCGTCGCTATGTACGTCCCTCCCGACGCGGATCACATCCAACACACGGAGCGGACTTTTCCAGACTCTCTGGTTATTGTGGTTGGTGACTTTAACCAGAGCAATCTGAGCCACGATCTCCCCCGCTACAAACTGTTTATTAAATGCCCCACCAGAGGAATAAACACGCTGGATCACTGTTACACCACAGTGAAGGACGCGTATCGCGCTGTTCCCCGCGCTGCGCTCGGACTATCTGATCACGTGATGGTCCACCTCATTCCCACATACAGACAGAGATTGAAGCTCACTAAACCTGTTGTGAGCACTACGAAGAAATGGACCAGTGAAGCTGAGGAGAAGCTGGAAACGTGCATGGAAATAACTGATTGGGGCATGTTTAAAGGAGCCACGCATGATCTGGATGAGTACACGGACACTGTGAACTCATAGTGCTCTCCTCACTTTTGTGAGGAGAGCATCCTTCCATCGCGCACCAGGGTGAGGTACTCTAATGATAAGCCCTGGTTCACTGCTAAGCTCAGACAGATCAGGAAGGAGAAGGAAGCAGCGCTGAAAAGTGGAGACAGGGGCTGCTACAGGGAGGTTAAATATCGGTTTAACAGAGAGCTGAGGAGAGCTAAATCTGTGTATTCTGAGAGACTCCAGCAGCAGTTCACTGCTAATGACTCGGCTTCTGTGTGGAGAGGACTGAGGCAAATCACCAGTTATCGGCCTCAGGCTCCTAAGGGTCAGGATGACAAAGCCCTTTGTCAAAGACTGTCCCAACACTATTCCCGTTTTGACACTTCGTCAACTGTGTCCAACTCCCCCCCTCCCTCCAGCTCCACAGCCTCCACGATCCCTACTTCATCAAAGGCGCCCCCCCCTCCCCCCTGCCCTTGTCATCAGTGAGCAGGACGTGCTCAAACAGTTCTCCAGACTGAACCCGCGCAAGGCCCCCGGTCCGGACGGCGTGTCTCCCTCCACCCTGAGACACTGTGCGAAAGAGCTGGCTTCTGTCTTCACAGACATTTTTAACACCTCCCTTAAGCTATGCCACGTGCCGACCTGCCTCAAATCCTCCACCATCATCCCTGTCCCCAAGAAGCCACGGATCACTGGACTTAACGACTACAGACCTGTAGCGCTCACCTCTGTAGTCATGAAGTCCTTTGAGCGCCTGGTCCTGCCCCACCTCAAGTCCATCACCACTCCCCTCCTGGACCCGCTGCAGTTTGCCTACCGAGCCAACAGGTCTGTAGACAACGCAGTCAATCTGGCCCTCCACTCCATCCTGCAGCACCTGGACTCCCCGGGAACCTACGCCAGGATCCTGTTTGTGGACTTCAGCTCCGCATTCAACACCATCCGCCCTGCTCTGCTCCGGGACAAGCTGTCCCTGCTCAACGTGCCTGACTCCCTCTGCAGGTGGATCACCGACTTCCTGACGGACCGGAGGCAGCATGTGCGGCTGGGAAAGACTGTCTCAGACTCTGCTAGCATCAGCACCGGATCACCCCAGGGCTGTGTACTTTCCCCCCTACTCTTCTCCCTTTATACCAACTCCTGCACCTCCAGCCACCAGTCTGTCAAGTTGATCAAGTTTGCGGACGACACCACCCTCATCGGGCTCATCTCCAATGGCGACGAGTCTGCCTACAGGAGAGAGGTGGCCCAGCTGGCGTCCTGGTGCAACAACAGCAACCTGCAGCTGAACGCTCTGAAGACAGTGGAGATGATTGTGGACTTCAGGAAAGTCACAACCCCTCTGCCCCCCCTCACCCTCACAGGCTCTCCCATTACCACTGCTGATTCCTTCCGCTTCCTAGGCACCACCATCACCAGGGACCTCAAGTGGGAGCCGACCATCAGCTCCCTCATCAAAAAGGCCCAGCAGAGGATGTTCTTCCTGCGGCAGCTGAGGAAGCTCAAGCTACCCACCAAGATGTTAGTGCAGTTCTACACAGCCATCATCGAGTCCATCCTCACCACCTCCATAACCGTGTGGTATGCAGGAGCAAGCTCTCATCTCTCCAGGATCTGTACATCTCCAGGACCCGGAGGCGTGCTGGCCAGATCATATCCGATCCCTCACACCCTGGTCACGTACTGTTTGCCCCTCTCCCCTCAGGTAGAAGACTTCGGTCCATCCAGACTAAAACCTCCCGTCACATGAACAGCTTCTTCCCCTCTGCCATCAGACTGCTGAACACTGACTTATTGTCTCTCGTGCACTATGTACAGCAGCTCAACCAGACTCATGTCAATCATCACTGTTTTCTTCCTGCATTACCGACTGCACTATATGGTTCTCCACATTATCTGCTGCTCGCTAATATATTTAAACTGCTGACTAGTATTACTCACTCTTATTCTACACTTTATTGCATGTATAGTTTATTTCTTTTATTTTATCATGTTTAATGTTGCAGCATTGCACCGAGACAAATTCCTAGTTTGTGTACTACATGAACAATGGCAATAAATCTGATTCTGATTCTTATTCTGATTCTGAAGATCACAGGAAGAAGTCCACCGCTCGCCAAACGGTGTCTTTGGGTCGTGATACTGGGCAGGCTTAGCTTTGGGCTTTGGGCTTTGTGCTTTTTCGCAAAGGAGGGTAGCCTGCTGTTAAGTCAGTGAGGGGCTTAACGATGCTGGAATTGTTCGTAATGAACCGCCTATAGTACCCTGAAAAGCCTAAGAACGAGCGGAGCTGTTTGAGATCACGGGGCACAGGCCAGGTACTTAGGGCTTTCACTTTTTCGGGGTCGGTCTCAACTCCTTTACTGGACACAATGTGACCGAGGTATCTGATAGAAGTTTGAAAAAATCTGCATTTCTCAGTGGAGAGTTTAAGCCCGTACTCTTTTAGGTGATTAAGAACTTTCATTAAGCGAACCTCATGTTCTTCGGGCATCTTGGAGAATACAATGATGTCATCGAGGAACACAGTCACCTCATGCAGATTCATGTCGCCCATGCATTTCTCCATGAGGTGCTGGAACGTGCTGGGGGCGTTTGTAATGCCTTGGGGCATTCTATTGGATTCCCTAAAGCCCATGGGACATACGAACGCCGTCTTTGGTTTGTCCAGCTCCTCTACCTCAATTTGGTAATACCCCGACTTTAAATCGAGGACGGAGAACCACTGCGAACCAGTCAAGGTGGAAAACGTTTCCTCCAAGTTGGGGATGGCGTAAGCATCTTTTACAGTCTGCATGTTAAGCTTCCTGTAATCAATACAAAGGCGGACATCGCCATTTTTCCTTCGCACTACTACAATAGGTGAAGAAAATGGGGAAGTAGACTCTCTTATCACGCCTGCTTGTTGGAGTTCTTTGAGATGCTTACGGACCGCTTCCAGGTCATTTGGATGTATGGGACGTGCTTTGTGTTTGAACGGTGTTTCATCTGATAATTTGATTGTGTGTTTCACTTGATCCGTTTTGCCAAAGTCAAGATCGTTTTGTGCAAATACTTCAGGCATTTGACTGAGTCTTTCTGTTAGGCGCTCTTTCCATTCAGCGCTAATGGGGGAAGAGTCAAAGTTGAACTTCAGAGTGGACTTTAGTTCAGTTTTTGATTTTGTAACTTTCACGGAGTGTTCTTGTGATAGGACTCATTGATATGCGCAAATTTCTCCAATGACACACTTCTGAGGGATTGTCACGTCATGTTCCGATTCATTGGTGAGTATAACTGGAACAAGGTAAGGTGCTCTTTCAGGTAAGTCTGTGAGACATGGTTTTACCAGGATACCACCAGGTAAGGCTGACATTAACGGTTGTTCTAAAATGACAGATTTTTCACTGTTGCCAGCTGACACAGCTACAGCGCCATCTAGAACAACGGTTTGGCCTGCAGGAACTAACTGTGGCTCTTTGTTGCGCATGGTCACTAAACCAAGGCTAGTGTCTTTGGACTGTCTGTGCCATAGCTCAAGGACTTTTAACACTGCCTTATAACCAAGTGACATGGTTGGCTGCAGTTCAGAACATGCATCAGAGTACAGCTCGTACAGTACATCTAATGTGTTTGTCCCTATTAACACTAAGGACTTATCAGCTGCACGTACATCAGGAACCACTAAGGCAAGTGTTGGCACTTCGGCTTCAATACCGAGAAAGTCTTTTGGGAAAGTGACATGCATTTCAATGTAGCCTAAGTAAGGTACACTCTGACTGTTAGCTCCTTCCACTTCTAACAGCTCAAAAAGTGGCTTAATCTCATGGTTGGATATGTACTGTCTGTAATAGGACTCAGGACGAGTAGTTATCTCGGAGCCTGTATCTAACAAACAGCTCACAGTACAGCCATTCACTTTCACTTGTGCTGTACTTTTTGTACCAATTAGACCAGGGGTCACCAACGCGGTGCCCACGGGCACCATGTCGCCCGCAGGGACCACATGTGTCGCCCGCAGGCCTGTTCTAAAAATAGCACAACTCGCAAGTGAGCTGCAGATGTAATTTTTTCTGCCGCTATTTTTTATTTTATATTTTTTAAAATCACACTTGCATTTATATAGATTTTAAAATGACAATGTCTTAAAAATAAAAAAAAAAATGAAAATATGTTTATTATACGTAAAGTTAAGGTGAACTCTGACCTAGTTCAAAGGTCAGTATTGTGCACATGACAAAACCTTCGCGCTTGTGGAGCGTAAGCTTAGCTAGCGGGCAGTTAAGATGGTGGGCGCAGTGCGGTTTCCAAGCCCAAAAACATGGCAAAAAAAGACAGAAAATTTATCATTTTCAAAGTGAGCGGGAGGAAGAGTTATTTTTTACTACCGTGAAAGGAAGCTGCGTGTATTTCATTTGCGGGGCGATGGCGAAGCGCCACTTCACTACCCACTCTTTTTTTGTTTTGTTTTTTGGACTTATCTTGTACCCGTAGGTAGATTTGTTCTGCAGTCCGGTAACAAGCCACCAGCCGCTGCGTGCGCAAGCGCCCCTTAACTCCCTAACCTGCATGTTTTTGCATGAAAAATGAGAACATGCACCACCAGAACATGCACACTCCACACAGATCACTGTTGGCCGGGGGCAGGGATCGAACCCACGATCCCCGCGATCCCCTGGCCGAGGGTAAACTGCTGCCGCGGTGCTAACCACTGCGCCACCGTGCATATAAGCACTCTCAGTGCTTGTTTAGTTTCTTCTCATGAAAGGACAGTGCTGGTTGCTCAAGCATGATTCTTGGCAAGAACTGTATGGATGTAATTCCAGTGAAGAAGAACACACAAAAGTGTGTTTATTAAATGTAACAGATTTTGAGCAGAATTGCAGCAGATTTGTTCAGTTAAAAATGTGATAAGATTTATTTAATATGAAAGTTGATTTTTCTTAAATGTTGCATAACTTTTTCAAACATGGTTCAACATAGTTCATGAATTAAAAGGGTTTAGTTTTTTATGGTTAAAAGGGACTGGTGAAAACTGGACATTTTTTTATGAAATGTAGAAGGGATCATCTGAACAATTGCTGAGATTAATAAAAATAAAGTGTTGAATATTGATCTTGTCTGTTACCCACTCTAAGTTATTGATAATTATTTATTTATGTATATATATATACAGTATATATATATATATATATATATATATATATATACACACACACACACACACACACACACACACACACAATTTGTTATTTTAGAGGAGTGTGTCAGGCTGGTGCCCTTCACATGACTCAATACCCATGAAGTAGCTCTTGGTTTCAAAAAGGTTGGTGACCCCTGAATTAGACCATTAGGAAAGTTAAAGGGGTCTTTTTTGTAGTGTGACTTCAGTTTAGCACGTGTCTTGAATGAAGCTTTTGGTTTGGGACAGGTCATCTCTGAACTAGCCTCTGTTCATCCCACAACAGTGGTAGACTTCAGCTTTAAAGAAGATTGGGGGTTCCGACTGTCCCAAATCTGTCTTTTTACTCTTAGTTCTTTGCGTTTTGCAGCTACAAGTGCAGAGTTTGGCTCTGACTCACAAGTGGCTACAATATGCCCATCTTCGCCACAGCGGAAGCAATACCATGGTTTGGGCCTAGTATTGGGTTGGCTGGACGAAGATAAGTTTTCTTTTCAGGTTTGGCATGGTCAGGTTTTTTATTTCCAAATTTCTTAGTTGGGTCTTTCTTTGGTGGTGCTTGCTTCTTTTGTTTCACGACAGCAGCTAATTGGCTCTTTAGATCAGCGACTTGCTTTTTCAGTTCTTTCGGACTGTCCGACTCCACTTCACTATTTGTACTTGTTTTGGTGACTGTTTGTTCGTTGGAAACTGCTTTTGGTTTTGTGGCGCCCAAGTGTTTTTTCATGCGGGTGTTTTTAACTTCTTGTCTGTTTTTAACAGTGCGAAGGTGAAGCAATAAATCTGCATACGCAGGTGGATGTTTATCTTTTAGTTCCAGCTGTAGCTCCTTTAGCAGATTATCATCCCAACAGCCTCTGTTAAACTGCTTGAGAAGCTGTTTGTTCACTTCCTGTGGCTCTAGACCGCCTCTACGCACTGTGAGATTGAGCGCCACCTGCAAACGATGCAGATATGCAGAGGGTTTTTCTCCATAATCTTGGAAAGTGTTCATGAATCGCACAAGCAGTTCCTCACCGTCTTCAACAGTCCTGAAAGCTGAGTCCAACAGCTTAAGATAGTCGGCAGAGGTGGCTTCAGGCCCAAGAGAGCGAATAACATCAGACACAGGAGCAAGAAGACTTTCAAGGATCCTGCAAAATTTTTCCAAGTCAGACAAAGAAGTATCTTTCATCATCAGGTCAACATGTGAACGCCATGTTTCATAGTCAGCTTCAGTATACGGTCTTGGTGTTTTGCCAGAGAAAGCTCTGATTCTCAAGGAGGAATGGGCGTTTAACGGCTTCTCTGCATTTTTAATGACATGCTCGACTACGGTTTTCTGAATCTCGGGTGGGTTAAGATCAGCTGGACTCAACATCTGAGGTGTTAAGTTTGGTCTAAGAGGGCTTTGGAAGAGTGCTTGAGTGGTTTTAGGGATGCGAGGCACTTCAACTTGGAGTGGAGGAGAGACTCCACTTTGTGTAGGTTCTACAGTAAGGGAAACAGGATCAATGTTAGCAGAGACCGTTTCAGCTGTCTCAGCAGCTTCAATAGACTTCCCTATTGTGGACATGTCCTCCCGTAACACCTCTTCATAACCTTTTCCACTTAGCTTAGCTAAACCCCTCAGGTTGCTAAGATAAGCCACAGTAACACTGCCCCTTACAGTTTTAGTGTAGACATCAGTTAGAGTTTGAATGCAGTATTTAATCTCTGGATTGTCAGTGGATGGAAAGGAGCACGGCAACGTAGGTGCTAACGCTTCAATGCTCAATCCAGACTCGAACTCTACAATATGACTTTTGTCAAAATCAGATGAGTTATCATCAATGCTAAGCACCCTACGAATAGTGCCATGTTGCTCTAGAAACTCAAAAACGTCTTTGTCTTTTTCTTTATCAACAACACCACTGACAATGACTGCATTAGGAATTTTAACACCATGTTTTTCCACAAAATCCATTTTGGCTGTATAGCAACTGTTTAGTCAGGGGTCAAAACAGAATTCACATCTGTTGTGCAACGCTCCAGGCTCCTGGCTGCACTCGCCAAATTTTGTGTGATACAGTATACAGTAATAATATACAATAATATATCTGTACTACTGTAATACACAGGGGGTAATACAGGGTATAATACCTGCGGGGTAATTGGGTAACAGGATAACACCCACTAACACCTGCACTCGCCAGATTTTTGTGTGTAACCCTTACTAACACCCACTCACCCTACTCACTTTTTTTTTTTTTTTTTTTGTTACTTATTTGTACCCGTAGGTAGATTTGGTTTGCAGTCTGGTGACAAGCCACCGGCTGCCGGTCGCTGCGTGCGTGAGCGCCCTAAACCTACATGTTTTTGGTATGCGGGAGGAAACCGGAGAAATCCCAGAGTAAACCCACGCAACACGGGGAGAACATGCAAACTCCACACAGCTCACTGTTGGTCGGGGGCTGGAATCGAACCCACGATCTCATGATCCCCGCGATCCCCCGGCCGAGGGTAAAACTGTGCTGCCACAGTGCTAAACCACTGCGCCACCGTGCAGCCCTTTAGGTGTAATACCCTTTTTGGTAGTATTGTGTTATGGCAATGTAGTTACCTTAACTTTTCTACCTGTGCAGAGGGTTAATTGGGCCAGGTCAGACCGACTCTGGGTTCGTAGGAGCCTGGGAGGTGCAACAACAGATGACACATACACAGCCGTATATGGAACTTGCAACTATGTATATTAAGATAAGATAAGATAAGATAAGCCTTTATTAGTCCCACAACGGGGAAATTCCAGGATTGCAACAGCACAGGGATAGCAACACTCAGAGCAACAATCAGAAGGCAAGAAAAAAAACAAGCAAGCAAGAGCAGCTAATATACATATGTACATATTACTATAAAATATATATATATACACACACACAGACACACAGTGCAGAGCATTGTAGCTGGATGGAATAAATATATGAATATATGAACACACAGTGCAGAGCATTGTAGCTAGATGGAATAAATATGTAAATATATAAACACCCACAGTACGGAGCATTGCAGCTAGGTGGAATAAATATGCAAGTATATAAACACACACAGTGCGGAGCAATGTAGCTAGATGGAATAATATGTAGATATATAAAAACACAGTGCGGAGCATTGTAGCTAGATGGAATAAATATATAGATATATAAATATAAACACACCCAGTGCTGAGCATTGTAGCTAGATGGAATAAATATGTAAATATATAAACACACACAGTGCAGAGCATTGTTGCTAGGTGGGATGAAACAGCATAACCGTCTATTTAGTTATCCTACATGGTATGATTATGTGCCCATACATATTCTCACCCTCCATAGCGACCGGTATGTTCCTAGTTGTATGCCGGAGAGGACCATTGTGTAAGTCTATTGCATCTTTTGCATTCAAAAAAAAAAACAAAAAAAAAAAAAACTATTAGTTTGTTACGTCTTTTTGCTATCTCTGCGAGCAGCCCTGCTTAGGTTGTACAGTCTGACAGCCGTTGGTAGGAAGGACCTACGAAACCTCTCGGTTGTGCACCTGGGATGATGTAGTCTGCTGCTAAATGAGCTCCTCAGTGCATCCAGTATGTCCTGCATAGGGTGGAACTCGGACTCCAGCAGAGATGACAGTTTAGCCACCATCCTTCTCTCTCCTATCTCCTCCATCGGATCAAGGCGCTGCCCCAGGACAGAGCTAGCTTTCTTAATCAGTTTGTTCAGTCTCTTCCTATCGGCTGCAGTAATGCCACTGCCCCAGCAGACCACTCCAAAAGTGATGGCTGATGCCACCACTGTGTCATAGAATGACTTCAGCAGCGCCCCTTGTACACCAAAAGACCTGAGTCTCCTCAGTAGGAACAGCCTGCGCTGTCCCTTCTTGTAGAGTGCGTCAGTATTGTGTGACCAGTCTAGTTTATTGTTCAGATAAATACCCAGGTACTTGTAGGATGTCACCATCTCGATGTCTGTTCCCTGTATATTTACTGGTGCTGTGAGGGGTTGTCCTTGCCTGCGACAGTCCACCACCAGCTCCTTAGTTTTCCTCGCGTTGATCTGGAGGCAGTTCCGATGGCACCAGTCCACAAAGTCCTGGATAAGCCCTCTGTACTCAGCTTCATCTCCGCTGGAGATGAGACCAACGATCGCAGAGTCATCAGAGAACTTCTGTAGATGGCAATGTGTTGTGTTGTGTGAGAAGTCCGCAGTATAAAGAGTGAACAGGAAGGGAGCCAGCACCGTTCCCTGGGGGGCCCCCGTGCTACTGATGATCGTGTCGGAAACACAGTCCCGGGTTCTCACAAACTGAGGCCGGTTCGTGAGGTAGTCCAGGATCCATGATGACAGGTGCTGGTCCACCCCTGCGCGCAGCAGCTTGTCCTTCAGGATCATCGGTTGGATGGTGTTGAAAGCACTGGAGAAGTCAAAGAACGTGATCCTCACCATATTCCCGGGCTTCTCCAGGTGGGACAGAGAACGGTGAAGGAGGAAGATCACCGCATCCTCCACCCCAATGCCATGCTGGTAGGCGAACTGGAGTGGATCCATCGCTGGTTCCACCAGGGGGCGGAGATGAGCAAGGAGCAGTCTCTCCAGGGTCTTCATCAAGTGGGACGTCAAGGCCACCAGTCTGAAGCTGTTCAGGTCTTTGGGGTGGGAAGTTTTTGGTACAGGTACCACACAAGATGTTTTCCACAGCTGTGGTACCCTCCCCAGTTTCAGGCTCATGTTGAAGATATACGTCACAATCCCACACAGCTGGTCTGCACAGGACTTGAGGAGCTTTGCGCTGATGCCGTCCGGTCCCGACGCCTTCCTCGCCTTGATCTTCCTCAGCTCCGTCCTCACCTGGGTCTCGGTCAGGGTCAGGATGGGGGGCTGTGTGTTGGGAGTGGGGGGGGGGGGGGGGGTGTCGGTGGAGTGGGGAGTGGGCAGCAGGACTTGATTTCTTAGAGGCAGCAGTGGTTGTTGTGCAGACAGGGGGGAGGGCGGTTGGTCAAATCTATTGAAAAACAGATTCAGGTTGTTCGCCCACTCCCTGCCCCCCGTGGCCTGGGGGGAGGTATTCTGGAGCCCCGAGATGGTTTTGAGGTTTCTCCAGACCCCGCTGATGTCGCTCTGTTGCAGCTTGTCCTCCATCTTCTTCCTGAAGCTGTCCTTGCCTTCTCTGATCTTTCTCCTCAGCTCCCTCTGTACGGACTTCAGCATCTCCCTGTTCCCCGACCTGAAGATCCTCTTCTTCTCTCTCAGAAGTGTTTTTATCTCAGGGTTGATCCAGGGTTTGTTGTTTGAGTGACGCCGTATGGTCTTGGTGGGAACGGATTTGTCCACACAGAAGCTGAGGTAGCCCGTGAAGGTGTGAATGAGGCCATCGATGTCCTCACCATGTGGATCGCAGAGCTGCTTCCAGGCAGTGGCTTCAAAACAGTCCTTTAGAGTGTCCATTGTCTCCTCAGACCATAACTCCACAGTGTGCACGGCCGGAGGTTGTCTGTGCACTAGGGGTTTGTACACCGGTCGGAGATGAACCAAGTTGTGATCCGATCTCCCAAGTGGGGGGAGTTGTGATGAGGTGTACGCCTCCTTAGTGTTTGCGTAGAACAAATCCAGTGTTTTATTGTCTCTAGTGTGGCATGTGACATACTGGGTGAAAGTGGGCAGAATGGGAGACAGTGAAACGTGGTTGAAATCGCCTGAGATGAGGAGAAGAGCATCTGGGTGTTCTGTCTGCAGCCTGCTGGTTACTGAATGGATGACGTCACGCGCTGTCCCAGCGTTCGCCGCCGGATTTGCATAAACAACAATGCAGATCACGTGTGAGTGTTCTCTCGGGATATATGTAGGCCTCATGCTAACAGCTAGCAACTCAATGTCTTTGCTGCAGTGTCGTTGTTTAACAGTGATATGTCCCGGTCTGCACCAGTTGTTGTTAACATACATTATCACTCCACGGCCCCTAGTTTTGCCACTCTCTGGTGTTCGGTCAGCTCGTATCATGTGAAAACCCTCCAGCTCAATGTTAGCATCTGCTGCTAGTTCAGTTAGCCACGTCTCAGTAAACAAAAGGAGAGAGCACTCCCGGTAAGTGCTATCATAACGGGAGATAGCCGCTAGCTCATCTAACTTTCCCAGTATCGACCGTACATTTCCCATGACAACAGATGGAAGGGAGGGTCTGTACCTTATATTTTTTGTCCTCCGCCTTACTCCAGCCCGGCAGCCGCGGCGTTTTCGCCTCAGTTCTCTCGGTATGTCGAGTTTTTCCAGTGGGACCGGGTGGCGGTTAAATGCTAGCAGCTCTTCCCTGTTGTATCGTATCCTGCTATAAACAGTGGCTCCGTCCACCGGCTCAGGAGACATTTGGGACGATCTGTGTGTCCGTGATATAAGTGGAGTGAAAAAAAAAGTGATCAAAAGAGAGAGGAAGGGAAAAAAAACTCGGAATCGAGCCGCTGTTGCAAAGGGCAGCCGACTCGTGTGGCGCCGAGAGGAGATTATTTACAATTATGTACACAAAAATAAATACATAGCGCGATAAAAGAAAAAAACCCCAAAATACTCCAAATTATTGACATTGACATTGATTTTTATTTGAACATTCTAAAAAAAAAAAAAAAGAGAATTCAAAACAAAACGACAAGCCAGAAATAAAATGTTCAAAAGGAGTGGGAAGAAGCCAACGCTTATATAGTCCCACCCCTTTTCCATACCCAACAAATTACAGTATCACTCTTAATCATCATTATCCCACAACCACATTCACCATAATACACCCATAGTCAAATTATACAACAAAAATGACACAACAATGACAATCCATATTGACAACAATACCAACATCCAATAATATTACAACAACAATAAACATACACTTCTGGCATGTTCAATACAAACACAGACAACACCATCACCTTCACAATCACCATAACACAACAACAACCTTCCCTCACTGAAGACACAATGTAACATCACTGCCCTTCATTCTCATACTGCTCAAAAATCATTTCTTTATATGTTGATTTAAATATGTGGATGTTTGGACATTGCCTGTGTTTCTCCCCCAACCCATTCCACAATTTTACCCCACACACAGACACACAAAAACTCTTCCGAGTAGATCTTACTAAGTGCATTTTAAATTTTGTGTTCCCCCGTAAATTATATTTCTCTTCTCTCTCCCTGAAAAGATTTTGTATATTGTGTGGCAAGAGGTTTTTACTGACTTTAAACTTTAATTGTGCTGTGTGATAATGAACCAGATCCCATAATTTCAATAACTTTGAATGTAAAAACAATAAATTAGTATGTTCAAGGTACCCGGCTTTGTGTATAACACGGACTGCCCTTTTTTGTAATATTAACAATGAATTAAGTTTACTTTTATAACTGTTACCCCAAACCTCTATACAATAAGTATGGAAGTACTAATGAGCAATACAAGATATGAAGTGATTTATAATCTAGGATGTGCTTAATTTTATTTATAATTGCAATATTTTTTGCAACTTTGTTTTGTATGTATCTGACATGTGGTTTCCAACTAATTTTATCATCCAGTATTACACCCAAAAACTTGATCTCCTTAACTTTTTCAATAACTACATTATCTATATGAATATGTATATCTTCTTTATTTTTACAGTTACCAAATATCATTACCTTAGTTTTATCTATATTTAGTGATAATTTATTACAATCCATCCATTTTTTAAGCTTATTTAATTCATTATTTAGAGTATGGATTAGTTGATTATAATTATTTCCAGAATAAAATATATTAGTATCATCAGCAAATAATATTATTTTTAATAATTTAGAAACTTGGAATATATCATTTATATATATGTTAAATAATTTGGGGCCCAATACTGACCCCTGGGGGACCCCACAGGCAATTCCCATACACCCAAACAGATATTCTCCCATCTTCACAAATTGTTGTCTCTCAGATAGATAACTTGTAACCCATTTCAGAGCTATTCCCCTAATACCATACACTTGCAATTTATTAAGAAGTATTGAATGATTTATTGTATCAAATGCTTTTCTAAAATCTATAAACACACCAATTGCATATTTTCCTTGATCTAATGCATTTATTATTTCCTCTGTTGCTTCCATTATCGCCAACAATGTTGTACTCTTGGCTCTAAACCCATATTGGTTCTGATTCAGCACATCTTGTTTATTTAAAAAGTTTTCTAATCTGTTGTTGAAAAGTTTTTCCAGAATCTTTGAAAATTGTGGGAGAAGCGATACTGGTCTGTAGTTTGTGTATTGGTGTTTATTTCCTTGCTTAAATAATGGTATTACTTTTGCTATTTTCATTTTCTGCGGGAATGAGCCAGTTTGAAATGATAAATTACAAATATATGTGAATGGTTTTAATATACCATCAACAGTTCTTTTTACTAGTGCCATATCAATACCATCACAATCAGTAGATAATTTATTTTTACACTTTTCAACAACAGATTTTACCTCTAGTTCATCCACCGCTGTAAGAAAAATTGACCGAGGGTTACTTTCAATCAAAGTCTCACTCACGGTGTCTCTTCCTTGGTTTGGAATTTTTGCTGCCAACTCTGGCCCAACATTTACAAAAAATTTATTGATTTTATTTACTACCATATTCTTATCATAAATATTACCACAATTATCAGTAAAATACTCTGGATATATCATTTTCTTAGTTCCATTTTTCCTTAATTTATTGAATATATCCCAGACTCCTTTTATATTATTTTTATTTTCATTTAACATTTTCCTATAGTATAATTTTTTTCTAGTTCATATTATTTCAGTTAATTTATTTTTATATGTTTTATATCTTTTTTTTAGATTCTTTAGTTCTTAATTTAATGAAATTTTTATAGAGATAATTTTTCTTTTTACAAGCATTTTGTAACCCCTTGGTTAACCATGGGCAATTTTTGTATATGTGTTTTTTTATTAATTTCTTTAATTGGACAGTTTTTTATCATATAATGATTTAAATATATCAATAAATTTATCATATGCCAAGTTCACATTTTTCTCTCTATAGACAACATCCCAATTCTGTAACATTAAGTCTTCTTTTAAATCACTGATTCTGTCTTCTCTTTGTATTCTTTTATAGATAATCTTTTTACATAGTTTATTATTATTATTCTTACTCTCATTAGCCCCATAATTAACATCTAAAGAAACAAATACAGGCAGGTGGTCACTAATATCATTTATTATTATACCACTCACCATATTATATTCAATAACATTGGTAAAAATGTTGTCTATCAGGGTAGCACAGTGTGTCGTCATTCTCGTAGGTTTTGTAATCTTTGGAAATAAGGTTAAGCTATACATTGTATCTAAGAAATCTTCAGTTGGTTTGTGTTGTTTTGTTTTCATTAAATCTATATTAAAGTCACCACAAATAAAGATATCTTTTTGTCTTATTTTTGCATACATCTTTTCCATCCCATTTTAAAATTTTTCCATATCAGATCCCGGTGCTCTATATATACAACTTACTATTATATTTTTTCTTTTTTCCATCGTAATCTCAATTGTTAAACATTCCATACTTTCATTCACTGCTGATGTCATGCTGTCCACTTTTTTACTTTTTAATTTTCTATCAACATACAGTGCTACCCCACCACCACTTTTACATTTCCTATTTTGTGTGTACACCTCATATCCATATAGTTCAAAATTTACATCTTTTTCTTCATTAATCCATGTTTCACTTATTGCAATAATCCTAAATGGTGTATTAAATTGATTTAAAAACTCCTTAATGCTATCAAAGTTTGCATAGAGACTCCTACTATTAATATGTATTATTGTTAATGTTTGATCCAAATTCATAATTCCATTTAAATGTTGTTCTTCATAATAAACACACTTATTATTAATATGATTAAAATAGTTATTGTCTGGGTCAATATTTCCTAAAATGTCTTGTGGTTGCTGCTCAGTATTGACAAAGTTTCCAGCTTCAATTTGCCCCACTACACTTTCATCATCAAATGAGGAGGGATGATTGGTTAAAGTACTAATCATAAATTATGACAACCATGTACACCAAAAGGAAAAAAGGAAAAGAACACAAAATTTCCACTCATGATCCTACTGCACCGTTATTCCTGAATCAGGGCTAAGGTTTAAATCTGTCCAATTCCTCCATTTCTCTGATCATTATTACTTTAGCGTCTTCTGGAGTGCCAAGCAGTTTTATCCACACCTTACAGTTTCTTGTCCATGTCGACTGTATTTTTCCTTGTTTTCTGAGGGCCCTGGCTTGTCTAGCTATTTCGGAGTTCTTTTTTGTTAAATGTTCATTTATGTAGACAGCCGTTCCTCTCAGTTTTTTTGCTTGACGCAGAAGATCAGTTTTTGCTTTCCTACTGACGAATCGGATGATGATCGCTGGTTTTCCTTTACTGTTTTTTTTTGGGTAACGTGTGGCAAGCCGAAATGGTCTCATTGTCCACAACAATGTTTTTAGAATTGAAAAAGGTTAATACCTGCTGCTCAAGAGTATGTGATTCTGCCAGTGTCTCATCCTGCCCATCCTGATTACCAACTCCAGCTGTCACACGTGCATAGGAGCGGTGTCTGGTGTTCAGACCGCTCACAATGACGTCATCCATTCTTGTATGTTGTTCTAATTCATCCACACATTTTTCCAAGAATTTAATTTTCTTGCGCTTGTCCGTAATTTCAGCCTTTAACTCACGCACTTGTTCCATAAGGTTAACAAGCAGCGTTTGTTGTTTAGCTATTTTAGATATTTCTTCAGACATAAAGTTTAGTGAGAGTTTAATCTCCTCCAGTTCCTCTCCATGTGTCTGATTCTTTTTTGGAGGCATAATGACTAGTTTGATTAGGATCAAGGGAGAAGCTCACCTGTTGACTAGTAATTGGGTAACTGGATCTGCCGGTGAAGCCGAGGAGGGCAATGCTCCCTCGGTTGCTAGTGGAGGCCTCCAGCTAGCGTTGTTCTATCAGGCGGTGAATCCGAAGCTCTCCTGGTGGCTAACAGAGACCGTTAGCTTGGGTCGTAGCCTGGTAGCAAGTATCTGACAGTAAAGCCAAAGCTCTCCCGGTGGATCCTGCAGCTGATGATAGCAGGATAATTTCTGGTGCTACCAGTATCTGGTCCAGCCGACCTCAGATCCGGCTGAAGCCTCAGTTAGCTCCTTCGCTGAGCTCCGCCGCTGTAGTTGCGGTCCAATCCGGCCGGAGTCTCGGTCAGCTTCTCCGCTGTTAGCTCCGCCGCTTACCACCGCACGGTGAAGGTGTCCCGCAGCTCAGACAATCCGCTGAGCTGAGCTGTTTGATTCTGATTCAAACACAGTCTTTTAAGCTTTCTGTTATCCGAGAGGTGTAGAAGAAAATGTCCATGGCGATTGGCTCAGGACATAATTGACGTTCCAGAGCCAGCATCGCTCTGCGAACACTAGCGTAGACGTGGAGTAATACAGATGAACAACCATGAGAAAATCCAATAGTGCAGCCAATAGTGCAAATTATATTTACAATATTCACAGTTCTTGTTTGTCCTTTCCAGGTGACTAGTGGAGTCACCTTTAGCAGTTCATAGGGTTTGGGCTTCGGCTCGCCATCCAGATCTGGAGATCCACGCTCTGGTCAAACCAGCCCAAAGGAAAAAAAAGAAAAAAGAACCTGACCATGCCAAGTGGCTTGTGCATCAATGGGGTTCCCGCGCTCAACGGCGCTGACAGCCCCCGGATCCCAATCAATTTCAAGGGTTTTATCCAGGTAAAGGCTGCTACCAGCACGCTAGCGTCACCATATCACCAAGGACCGTCTCTCTCTCTGGTCTGTGTCTTTCGGCGTCTGTCGTGACTGAGCCAAAAATGCAAGTCATCCCAGACCCAGGGAGAGAGCGCTTAACCCATTGGGTGGCGTGACCCAGCAACGGCGCAGCCATTGGTTACAATAAATATCAACACACAATACTAGGAACTTTATCAGAACCTTCTAGAAAATGTTCCTACTATTTATGAATATATATTTATTTAAATATTCATATTTAAATCATGTACTCCCATTGTGAAATGGGTGTTTTTCTTTTCTACAGGCGGTATCAATATTTATAATTTAATCATGTTTCTAACATTGGGTTGCATTGGCATTCATGGTTCCCTCAATGAACTGTAGCTCCCCAGTGCTGGCAGCACTTATGCAGCCCCAAACCATGACACTCCCACCATAATCCTTGACTGTAGGCAAGACACACTTGTCTTTGTATTCCTCACCTGGTACCCACCACACCCATTTGACACCATCTGAACCAAATAAGTTTATCTTGGTCTCATTAGACCACAGGACATGGCTCCAGTAATCCATGTTCTTAGTCTGCTTGTCTTCAGCAAACTGTTGGTGGGCTTTCTTGTGCATTATCTTGAAAAGGGCCTTCCTTCTGGGACGACAGCCATGCAGACCAATTTGATGTAGTGTGCGGCGTATGGTCTGAGCACTTACAGGCTGAGCCTCCCACCTCTTCAACCGCTGCAGCAATGCTGGCAGCACTCATATGTCTATTTTCAAAAGACAACCTCTGGATATGATGCTGAGCACGTGCACTCAGCTTCTTTGGTCAGCCATAGTGAGGCCTGTTCTGAGTGGAACCTGTCCTGTTAAACCACTGTATGGTCTTGGCCACCTTGCTGCAGCTCAGTTTCAGGATGTTGGCAGTCATCTTATAGCCTAGGCCATCTTTATGTAGAGCAACAACTCTTTTTTTTCACATCCTCAGAGAGTTCTTTGCCATGAGGTGCCATGTTGAGCTTCCAGTGACCAGTATGAGAGAGTGTGAGAACAATAACACCAAATTTAACACAGCTGCTCCCCATTCACACCTGAGATCTTGTAACACTAACGAGTCATATGACACCGGGGAGGGAAAATGGCTAATTGGGCACAATATGGACATTTTTACTTAGGCGTGTACTCACTTTTGTTGACAGGGGTTTAGACATTAATTGCTGTGTGCTGAGTTATTTTGAGGGGACAGCACATTTACATGGTTATACAAGCTGTACACTGACTACTTTGCATTGTATCAGTCATATCTTTAGTGTTTTCCCATGAAAAGATTAAATAAAATATTTACAAAAATGTGAGGGGTGTACTTAGTTTTGTGAGATACTCTATATGGTAAAGCTGAGCCGCAAGCTAGCATGCTACAATGTCAGATGTTAGTGTCTTGGCAGAAAGCATCCCACATCATGCACAGCCAGCGCACCCGAGACAAGGTACATGATTGAGATTTAAAATTAAAGGCCAAATGTCACGTAACAGGGTACTTTAAATATCTTGAAACTAGATATAAAAGGGAACCGATCCGTTCGGGTCTTGGTGCATATGCTTCAGTAACAACGGAATATTCGTTAATTTAAAACTGCCGCGCTTGGCCTGACACGGCCCCTGGAATCGCCTGGGGAAGAAGGCGGAAGTGACGAAATCGATTGCACCCTAGTTTGATGCTTGGGGTATTTCAATTGATTGTTTATATGGAGACTGGAAGGTTGAAGTGAGCAACAAGAAAGAAAAAATTGGATATTTCACCCATACCTTAAAACGGGACTATCAGGGACAGCTGGGTAATAAGGGACACTTCTCTGGGAAATGTTTTCATACCTGTCAAGTGAGACGTTTTCACCGTACTTCAACACCGTAAAAAGCGGCTATAAGGAACGGCGGAGCAATAAGGCACACCTCTCTGGGATCTGTCTGTTCCGCAACCGCTGCACAGCTCAACGTGTTAAACCATTGTCCTAATTACTTCTCATGGTAGTGAGAATAGCTGACGCTAAGTCACTCCTTTGATTTTAGCACAGAAATCCAAGATTTGAAACAGAAACTCAAAGACAATCAGCACTTTAATATTGAGATGCAGGATGTTGAAAGGGAGTTCCGCGCTGTAAAAGTGAACAAAAGTCAGGGCCCTGATAATATATGTGGACGCCTGGTAAAGTCCTGTGCACATGAACTGAGTCCTATATTTCACTACATTTTCAATAAGTCCTTACAGACACAACATGTGCCTAAGATCTGGAAAGATGCCGTGGTTGTTCCCGTTCCAAAATCCAGCTGTCCTAAAACGGTAAATGACTTTAGACCAGTTGCTTTGACTTCAATTTTAATGAAAATTTTTGAAAAACTGGTCAGATGTGAGGTCCTAAAGCAGACTGAACATGCATTGGATCCTCTGCAGTTTGCCTATAGGCCTCACAGAGGAGTGGAGGATGCCACTGTCACTCTGTTTAACATGCTTTTTAAACATCTGGATTTTAATGGGACACACGCCAGGCTTTTATTTGTGGACTTTTCTTCTGCCTTTAATACAATCCAACCTCATATTTTAGTTGAAAGGCTCCTGCAACAATTTGATTTAAGCAATAATCTGGTGGGTTGGATTCTGGATTTCTTAACCAACAGGACGCAGAGAGTAAGGGTCAATGGTACATTGTCTGACCTAAAGTGCTCTTCTACTGGCTCTCCTCAGGGGTGTGTGTTGTCACCACTACTCTTCATCCTGTACACAAACATGTGTCGGAGCAGACATGACAACAGACACATTATAAAGTATGCTGATGACTCAGTCATTGTCAGTCTCCTCCAGGATGGTGAGAGTGGCCACGGCCCAGTAGTTGATGACTTTGTTCACTGGTGTGAGGATTCCTACCTGCAGCTGAATACAACAAAAACGAAAGATATGATTATTGACTTTAGGAGGAAAACTCCCAGGCACAAAGTCACCATACTAAAAGGCCAGACCACCGAATGTGTACAATCGTACAAATATCTTGGGACGATTATTGATAGTGGATTGAACTTTGAGGTGAACTGTGAAAGGGTGTGCAAAAAGGGTCAGCAAAATTTGCATTGTTTGAGGAAACTTGCACGCTTCCAAATTGACCGAACCATAATGACTATGTTCTATCGGGCTTTTATTGAATCTGTTTTATCCTTTTCTTTAATGTCATGGTTTGGTCAGATAAAACTGAAACAGAGGAAATCCTTGGATCAGGTAGTCAGATGGTCCAGTCGTTTGCTTGGTGAGTCACAGCTGAGCCTGACATCCCTGTACACCAGACAAGTACAGAGGATGGCCGACTCGATTTTAAATGATGACTCCCACCCTTTGCACTGCAACTTTCAGCTTCTTCCCTCCAGACGGAGGTTTGCTGTCCCAAAAAGTAGAACCCAGCGCTACAAAAACAGCTTTGTCCCTGCTGCTGTCAAAGAGTTGAACAAGCTATAAAAATTATATTGTACATATTTTATATTTACCTATTTTGTAAGATGTGTGCCTGTGTTTGTGTCTATGTTGAATGTAATTGTGGCTTGTAAATATGGATGTCACCAACTGCAAAACAAATCTACCTACGGGTACAAATAAAGTAACCTGAACCTAACCTGAACCTGAACCTAAGTGATCAGCCCGCCCAGACAATTAAACTAATGAGTGACTCCACACTTCGAACAGTAGTGAGAAGAGCTCCCGCTGAGCGATCAGCCCGCCCCAGCTGTGAGTGATCACACACAGGAGTGCTCCTCAAGACACTCCGTTTTTTTTCCAGTATATTTTTTCTTTTGGGCGTACAGAAATGGCAATACGCCTGTTTTTGCTAAAATTGCATTTTCCCCGTATTTTCCTTAAAATATTTGACAATAACAACACGAACTACATTTAAAACATTTCCCAGAAAAGTGTCCCAAACCACTCTGCCGTCTCCCACAGCCGCGCTTGGCACCAAAATACGGCGAAAACGTCTCCCTTGACAGGTATGCGCCTCCATTTTCATATTGATCTGGTCAATTTCTTGACAGCAGCGGCTCTCCTCCACTGTAATAATAATGGCTTCCGAAAAATCAATATTTATGGGGCGCCCTCGACAGACCCCCTCCGGCTTCGCAATTCTGGAGGCGATTTATGTCTAGTTCAATGACATTTTCCACTGGTTCTGCTCTCTGGTCATCGTTGGAACTGTTGTCATCAGACAAAGCATCTGATTCCGTCTCGGACGGCTCGAACCGGTAAGGTTCAGTGCCTCTGTCACTGTCTGAACCACTGACAAAAAAAAAAGACAAAACTAAACTAATTTGTTCACAATCGCTGTCACTTTCCGTCATGATTGTCCAATGTTGATAAGTGTGAATGTGGATAGGCAGGGCAGCCAGGGTACAACTGGTGATGTCAAAAACATGGGCGTGGTCTGGACTGGCTGTCACAAGCCAGCAAGCAAGGTGGGGCCTTCACCTGGTGTATTTTGTGCAATTATGTAAATACAGGTGGGTGATATGGTCTCCGGTATGAATATTTGGTTTAAGCTATGTGTATTTTATCTAAATTCGTTGTCATTTAGAAAAAAAAATTACGTGACATTTGGCCTTTAAGATGAATAGAATGTACAGCTGTGGACAAAATTGTTGGTACCGTTCTGTTAATGAAAGAAAAACCCACAATGGTCACAGAAATAACTTGAATCTGACAAAAGTGGTAATAAATAAAAAGTCTATGAAAATTAACCAATGAAAATCAGACAATGCTTTTGAATTGTGGTTCAACAGAATTATTTTAAAAAACAAACTCATGAAACAGGCCTGGACAAAAATGATGGTGCCCTTAACTTAATATTTTGTTGTACAACCTTTTGAGGCAATCACTGCAATCAAACAATTTCTGTAACTGTCAATGAGACTTCTGCACCTCTCAGCAGGTATTTTGGCCCACTCCTCATGGGCAAACTGCTCCAGTTGTCTCAGGTTTGAAGGGTGTCTTCGCCAGACGGCATGTTTCAGCTCCTTCCACAGATGTTCAATAGGATTTAGATCAGGGCTCATAGAAGGCCACTTTAGAATAGTCCAGTGTTTCACTCTTAGCCATTCTTGGGTGTTTTTAGCTGTGTGTTTTGGGGCATTATCCTGTTGCAAGACCCATGACCTGTGACTGAGACCAAGCTGTCTGACACTGGGTCGCACATTTCTCTGTAGAATACCTTGATAGTCTTGAGATTTCATTGTACCCTGCACAGATTCAAGACACCTGTGCCAGATGCAGCAAAGCAGCCCCAGAACATAACAGAACCTCCTCCATGTTTCACAGTAGGGACAGTGTTCTTTTCTTGGTATGCTTCATTTTTGCATGTGTGAACAAAGAGCTGATGTGCCTTGCCAAAAAGTTCCAGTTTTGTCTCGCCTGTCCATAGGACATTCTCCCAGAAGCTTTGTGGCTTGTCAACATGCAGTTTGGCAGATTCCAGTCTGGCTTTTTTATGATTTGTTTTCAACAGTGGTGTCCTCCTTGGTCGTCTCCCATGAAATCCACTTTGGCTGAAACGACGACAGACGGTACGATCTGACACTGATGTACCGTACCTTGACCTTGGAGTTCACCATGAATGTGTTTAGAGGTTGTTCTGGGCTCTTTTGTTGCCATTCGTATTATCCGTCTCTTCCATTTTTCATCAAGTTTACTCCTGCGGCCACATCCAGGGAGGTTGGCTACAGTCCCGTGGATCTTAAATTTCTGAATAATATATGCAACTGTAGTCACAAGAACATCAAGCTGCTTGGAGATGGTCTTATAGCCTTTACCTTTAACATGCTTTTCAATAATTTTCTTTCTAATCTCCTGAGATAACTCTCTCCTTTGCATCCTCTGATCCATGTTTAGTGTGGTACACACCATGTCACCAAACAGCACAGTGACTACTTGTCACCCTTTAAATAGGTTGACTGACTGATTACAAGTTTGTAGACACCTGTGATGTTAATTAGAGGACACATCTTGGTTGAACATGTCCCTATGGTCACCAGTGTGGAGGAACAAAATAAGTTCAGGTGAGACACGGCGAGCTGAAGGTTTAAGAGTTTTATTCCTCCATCATCATGAGACGCACTGCAGCACTGTGTGCTGTGTATGCGCTCTCCTGAGTGTGCTGTTGTGGCATGTAAAGTCAGCTCTTTTATACAGACGAGAGAATGCATGGCACATTTACATATCGATATACATATCAGTCAGTACATATCAATTGCATGATTAACTGGCGCCAGACTCCTCTCCTTACTCCGAGGATGTATAACAATAGGACAAGAGAGAATGCATGGCACATTTACATTTCGATATACATATCAGTCAATACATATCAATCGCGTGATTAACTGGTTGTTCCCCAAGGGGCTCTCTGTCCGTATGCAAATTGTTCTGCTTCATGCCCAAGCTGAGTGTTATGTATGAATGTCCAAGTAGAGCGGTGCGGTTGGGCAGTGCGGTGGCGCAATGGTTAGCACTGCGGCAGCACAGCAACTCACCCGTGGCCATGGGATCCCTGGTTCAATCCCAGCCCCTGACCAACAGTGATCTGTGTGGAGTTTGCATGTTCTCCTCATGTCTGCGTGGGTTTACTCCAGAAGTTCTCCAGTTTCCTCCCACAGGCCAAAAACATGCAGATTAGGTTAATTGGAGACTTTAAAGTGGCCCTAGGTTTGAATGTGTGTGTGAATGGTAAAGGGATAGCGCCGTACCATGGCTGCTTCATCCATCCAGGTGGATGCCCTCAATTTCCCCTCTGGGGATCAGTAGTATACAAAATCAAAAAAAAGAAAAATTTAAAAAAATTATCTTTCAGGATCCCCTCAAAGGTTTTCATCACAAGAGATGTAAGTGCAGCTGGTCAGAATTCATTCAGATCTCTTGGGTTTCTTTTTTTAAGGCCTGGTATTATAGTAGATGTTTTCCATATTTTTGGTATCTGGCCACTATCTGCGCACATTTGAAAAAGTGGGGAAAAAAAACCCTCACTTATCTGGTCTGCACAGTAACACAGTGTGCGTCCACATATGGCATCTGGGCCAGCAGCCCTTCTAATGTTCACTTTTTTGAACAAGGATGTCACTTGTTTTTGTGTTAGTAAAATAACTGTTTTTGATTCAAGAGATTTCCTTAATGAAGAAATATCCTTGAGAAAGTTGGACCTTGCAAAGCATGGAAAAAACGAGTTAAAAGCATTTGGCAAATTAAAATCAACCACGTTATTTACATAAATGGGCTGCCTGGTATTACAGGAATGTTGAGTCCCATTGGCCATGCGTTTGAGTCCCTGCCAAGCTGTTCTCAGATCACCCCTACTATACTCACCCCTACTATACTGCTCCTCTGTTTTCTGTCTGTAGTGCATTTTCGCTTTCCTTATCTTGTTTCTTACTTCCCTTGAGACAAGTTTTTTTCTCCTGAGGATCACCAGTGTAAAGTGTCTGTTGATGCCAGACATTTTAGACCAGGGGTCACCAACGCGGTGCCCGCAGGCACCATGTCGCCCGCAAGGACCACATGAGTTGCCCGCAGGCCTGTTCTAAAAATAGCACAACTCGCAAGTGAGCTGCGTCTAAGATGTAATTTTTTCTGCCGCTATTTTTTAAAATCACACTTGCATTTATATAGATTTTAAAATGACAATGTCTTAAAAATAAAAAAAAATGAAAATATGTTTATTATACGTAAAGTTAAGGTGAACTCTGACCTAGTTCAAAGGTCAGTATTGTGCGCATGACAAAACCTTCGCGCTTGTGGAGAGTAAGCTAGCGGGCAGTGAAGATGGTGACCGCAGTGCAGTTTCCTAGCCCAAAAACATGGCCAAAAAAAAAAAAAAGACAGAAAATTTATCATTTTCAAAGTGAGCACTATGTGGACCTTGTTCTCAATAAAGTTTTGTAAAAAAAAAAAAAAAAAAAACTTCAATACGCGTCATGAAACTGCTGCCCACTCTTTTTTTTTTTTTTTTTTTTTTTTTGTACCCGTAGGTAGATTTGTTCTGCAGTCCGGTGACAAGCCTTAACTCCCTAACCTGCATGTTTTTGGCATGCGGGAGGAAACCCACGCAAACACGGGGAGGACATGCAAACTCCACACAGATCACTGTTGGCCGGGGGCAGGGATCGAACCCATGATCCCCGCGATCCCCCCGGCCGAGGGTAAACTGCTGCCGCGGTGCTGGTTATTACTCCAGCATGATTCTTGGCAAGAACTGTATGGATATAATTCCAGTGAAGAAGAACACACAAAAGTGTGTTTATTAAATGTAACAGATTTTGAGCAGAATTGCAGCAGATTTGTTCAGTTAAAAATGTGATAAGATTTATTTAATATGAAAGTTGATTTTTCTTAAATGTTACATAACTTTTTCAAACATGGTTCAACATAGTTCATGAATTAAAAGGGTTTAGTTTTTTATGGTTAAAAGGGACTGGTGAAAACTGGACATTTTTTTAATGAAATGTAGAAGTGATCATCTGAACAATTGCTGAGATTAATAAAAATAAAGTGTTGAATATTGATCTTGTCTGTTACCCACTCTAAGTTATTGATAATTATTTATTTATTTATTTATTTATTTATATATATATATATATATATATACAGTTTGTTATTTTAGAGGAGTGTGTCAAGTTGGTGCCCTTCACATGACTCGATACCCATGGAGTAGCTCTTGGTTTCAAAAAGGTTGGTGACCCCTTTTTTAGACTTATGATGCCTTTCATCACAGACATAAAAACACTCCCAGTTCATACAGTCCAAGCATGCCTACAGTGAAGAAATCCTCTCTTCTGTCCAGGTTTTCACTGCCTTCTCTTTGCTCTCTAGACGTCTGAAGGAAGGTGTGCACACTGGCATTAGGTAGACACTATTATGATAGGAGGCTCCCAGTGAAGGCATGGGCAGGGATTTAGAAGCCCCTTTTACAGACCCATAACAAAGATCAATCCTGATGCTTTTTGTGTTGTAGCACAAGTCACATACTGTTCATATGTTTTCAATGAAGTATTCAAATTACAATGGTTAAAATCTCCCAAGTGTAAATTTTGGTTCCTCTAGGCAAAGTGTGTCAAGTTTATGTGAAATCAGCAATCAGCTGAGCAGCAGCTGACGCATTGATGTGTGGATGACTATACAGTCATGTGAAAAAATTAGGACACCCCATTAAATATTCAATTCTTTATTAATAAATGTCCACATATCCAGCCTTGTTTTTGTTTTTATTTGCATTTTTTAACATTTATTTTAGCCATTTTAAGTGGGAAGGAATGTGGGGGTGTCCCAATTTATTCCTCACTATTTTTTTAGAATTAGATTTTACAGAAAATTTGAGAAGTCTTTAATTCATTTTTAATTGTTTAACTGTATTACATGAATCTCCCAGTATTTTTAACATTGGTATTAAATATCCATATGTCCAAAAATGTTAAAAAAAAAAAAAAAAAACACAGGCTTATACAGGGTGTCCTATTTTTTTTCACATTACTGCACACTACCGTATAAAACAACTGTTGAACTCACGAGGCAGGGAGATGGGACAAAGTGAGATTGTCAGTAGTTATAAATCCACAGTACATACAGTATTCTTTCCTGGTCTGCCACAGCTTTGCAGTACCTTTGGTTGACATAAAAGCACACTTCTCCTCCTTGTCTTTTCCTGGTGATCTCTGAGAACCGATCCAAACGAAGTGCGCTTCCAAACCCAATTATTGTCAGGTCTTCATCCTGGTCCGACTCATTGAGCCATGATTCCATGAAGGCAAGTAGACAAGTTTCACTGATTTCAGGCTTAAACTTTGCCTATGGTTCTAGTACATCAATCTTATTATGGGCGGTGCGGTGGCGCAGTGGTTAGCGCTGCACCAGCACAGCAACTCACCCTTGGCCATGGGATCCCTGGTTCGATTCCAGCCCCTGACCAACAGTGATCTATGTGGAGTTTGCATGTTCTCCCCGTGTCTGCGTGGGTTTACTCCAGGAGTTCTCCGGTTTCCTCCCATAGGCCAAAAACATGCAGGTTAGGTTAATTGGAGACTCTAAAGTGGCCCTAGGTGTGAATGTGTGTGTGAATGGTAAAGGGATAGCGCCGTACCGTGGCTGCTTCATCCATCCAGGTGGATGCCCTCAGTTTCCCCTCTGGGGATCAATAAAGTACACAAAATCAAAAAATCAAATCAAAATTATTCCTGATAAGACTGTACATTTGACAGCAGGATCGTAGGAAATGGGGGTAGCTTGCGGCAGTCATTTAACTGGAGATTCTTAAGTCTCCGGCGTAGACCGCTTCTTCTTCATCTTTTTCATGTTGTGATCCACCTTCACAGCTCCCTGGGGATACTGGCTCTGGGATACTGGCTGGTATCATCCTGGCTGTAGAGGTCTGAAAGGAGAGAATAAAGTCCCAACAGAGGCTGTGTCTCAATTGAGGCTCTGCGTCCTCCAAGTGCGCATTTCAAGGCCAGATACGTCACTGTGCTGTGTCGAAGGCTGTCCCATTTCGTGGGCTCCGTCACATGCGGCCAACAAATGCAGCCTTCAAAACCCCGAAAACGGAGGATGCTTGAAGAGTATCCTCTTGACCCTGACGTATCCCAGCGTTCAGCACGTGGCTCAGCCTGACGTTTTTTTTCTCGGCTTAGGTAGAAGCGGACCGATGTCAGAAACTGTTCAAAGTAAGTTTTTTGCTTGAATTGTGCAGCAGTTTGAACATGAAAACCCAATAATCCAGAAAACAGCAACATCTGATTATTTAAGCTCATGTTATGTGACATTTTTTTCTGATGTGCTGTATGTTTCACTGAACTAGTGCATACGCATGCATGCCCATAGAGGGGATGCATTGGAACAGAATTCTTGCTAGTTACAGGACAGTTGGTATAGCAACACTGCACTAAGTGGCAATCACATGTGATGGCTTTTGTATGCAGCAAAACATAAAAATCACACAAAATATGCCCTGCCATCTGGGGCTGTTTGCCCCTGCTTGTTACTTCTTCTCCTGCCTGTCACTGTTCTGTGTTATGTTGCTTACTGGGATGCCTGTACATTCCCGTAGAAACCAAGAAACTTGAGCACCCGGAGAAAATCAGCACTTTGCTTGGCATTTTACACATTTATAGTGTAGACTGGCATTCATCAAGGTTACACATTTGCCATCATGTAGGCATGGTGAGTCGTCCTATGACGCCTGAGTTCATAGGACGCGCTATGATGATGAGGCAGAGATCATAGGCCGGCCTATGATGTCCTAGAAACACGCTTTAAAGTCTGTTGTACCCTATGCTGGTGAATGGTGTCTTCCTGTCTCAGACGGGTGCAATGTACTGCTGGAACCTCAGGTGTTTCATCTTCATGGATCTTTTCTGACGTGCAGCAGTTGTCGTCATTCTATTGCTCTCCATCTGGTGGGTCTTCTTCGTTGAGACCACTGGTTGAGGGATAGGTGCGTCATAATTTCAGTTCATGGACAGGATCATGAAAATAGATCTGAGCAAAAAGAGGCTTTCCGGCATGGACTCACTGTATATGACATCATAAAGACATGAAGGCAATCTTGATGTATATGACACCATAAAGATATGTTGCCTGATCCTTGATGTATATGACATAAAGACATGAAGGCAGGCTTGATGTATATGACATCATAAAGACACATTTTCTATGTGCCATGGGCTTGATATATATGACATCATAAAGAAACATTTGTCTATGTGCCGTCATATAGGCATCACGAGTCATCCTATGATGCCTGAGTTCATGGTCTATATGACATCATAAAGACACATTTGTCTGTGTCCTATGATGCCTGAGTTCATAGGACGTCCCATGATGTTCAGGCAGAGATCATAGGCCGTCCTATGGTGTCCTATGAAGCGTGACAGACAGATTTCTTGCTTTTATAGAGTGATGGTGAAGTAATAGAGTGATGATGATGTATTAAATAAACATGTTGAACAGTTTTTTTGAAGTCAAACCTTTTTTCCCCATGTCAGTAATATAAAAATACAGGATGATGGTGGTTGAAATAACTTTCTTAAAGATGACTTTGAAGTCCTGTAGTGACATCAGGAAGTTGATGTTATTTCTTTGCTTATGTGCAAGCAAAGTAAGCAAGCAAAGTTTATTTGTATTGCACATTTCACAGATACAGGTGCATCTCAATAAATTAGAATGTCATCGAAAAGTTAATTCAATTCAGTAATTCAGTTCAGAAAATGAAACTCCTATATTACAAAGATTAATTACACACAGAGTGATATATTTCAAGTGTTTATTTCTTTTAATTTTGATGATTATGGCTTACAGCTCAAGAAAACCCAAATTCAGTTTCTCAAAAAATTAGAATATTACATAAAATTAATTTAAAAAAATGGATTTTTAATAGAAATGTTGGCCGACTGAAAAGTATGTCAATGTACAGTGGGGCAAAAAAGTATTTAGTCAGCCACCAATTGTGCAAGTTCTCCCACTTAAAAGATGAGCGAGGTCTCCAATTTTCATCATAGATATACCTCAACTATGAGAGACAAAATGAGAAAAAAAAATCCAGAAAATCACATTGATGGATTTTTAATTAATTAATTGGTAAATTCCTTGGTAAAATAAGTATTTGGTCACCTACAAACAAGCAAGATTTCTGGCTCTCACAGACCTATAACTTCTTCTTTAAGAGGCTCTTCTGTCCTCCACTCGTTACTTGTATTAATGGCACCTGTTTGAACTCATTTTCAGTATAAAAGACACCTGTCCACAACCTCAAACAGTCAGACTCCAAACTCCACTATGGCCAAGACCAAAGAGCTGTCAAAGGACACCAGAAACAAAATTGTAGACCTGCACCAGGCTGGGAAGACTGAATCTGCAATAGGTAAGCAGCTTGGTGTGAAGAAATCAACTGTGGGAGCAATTATTAGAAAATGGAAGACATACAAGACCACTGATAATCTCCCTCGATCTGGAGATCCACGCAAGATCTCACCCCGTGAGGTCAAAATGATCATGAGAACGGTGAGCAAAAATCCCAGAACCACACGGGGGTACCTAGTGAATGACCTGCAGAGAGCTGGGACCAAAGTAACAAAGGCTACATCAGTAACACACTATGCCTCCAGGGACTCAAATCCTGCAGTGCCAGATGTGTCCCCCTGCTTAAACCAGTACATGTCCAGGCCCGTCTGAAGTTTGCTAGAGAGCATTTGGATGATCCAGAAGAGGATTGGGAGAATGTCATATGGTCAGATGAAACCAAAATAGAACTTTTTGGTAAAAACTCAACTTGTCGTGTTTGGAGGAGAAAGAACACCATACCTACTGTGAAGCATGGGGGTGAAAACATCATACTTTGGGGCTGTTTTTCTGCAAAGGGACCAGGACGACTGATCCGTGTAAAGGAAAGAAGGAATGGGGCCATGTGTCGTGAGATTTTGAGTGAAAACCTCCTTCCATCAGCAAGGGCATTGAAGATGAAACGTGGCTGGGTCTTTCAGCATGACAATGATCCCAAACACACCGCCCGAGCAACGAAGGAGTGGTTTCGTAAGAAGCATTTCAAGGTCCTGGAGTGGCCTAGCCAGTCTCCAGATCTTAACCCCATAGAAAATCTTTGGAAGGAGTTGAAAGTCCGTGTTGCCCAGCGACAGCCCCAAAACATCACTGCTCTAGAGGAGATCTGCATGGAGGAATGGGCCAAAATACCAGCAACAGTGTGTGAAAACCTTGTGAAGACTTACAGAAAACGTTTGACCTCTGTCATTGCCAACAAAGGGTATATAACAAAGTATTGAAATGAACTTTTGTTATTGACCAAATACTTACGTTACCGAGGAATTTACCAATTAATTCATTAAAAATCCTTCAATGTGATTTTCTGGATTTTTTTTTTCTCATTTTGTCTCTCATAGTTGAGGTATACCTATGATGAAAATTGGAGACCTCTCTCATCTTTTAAGTGGGAGAACTTGCACAATTGGTGGCTGACTAAATACTTTTTTTCCCCACTGTACACACTCAATACTTGGTCGGGGCTCCTTTTGGATTAATTACTGTATCAATGTGGCGTGGCATGGAGGTGATCGGCCTATGGCACTGCTGAGGTGTTAAAAAAGGCCCACGTTGCTTTGATAGTGGAATTCAGCTCGTCTTCATTGTTGGGTCTGGTGTCTCTCATCTTCCTCTTGACAATACTCCATAAATTCTCTATATAGTTGAAGTCAGGCTAGTTTTATGGCCAATAAAGCACAGTGATACCTTGGTCATTAAACCAGGTTTTGGCACTTTCGGCAGTGTGGGCAGGTGCCAAGTCCTGCTGGAAAATGAAATCAGCATCTCCATAAAGCTTGTCAGCAGAGGGAAGCATGAAGTGCTCTAAAATTTTCTGGTAGACGGCTGCACTGACTTTGGACTCATTAGGGCCTTTTCCACTAGCACGCTTTAGCATGACACGGCACGGCTCAGCACGCTTTGTACGCTTTTCCACAAGCCCCAACACGGTTTAACAGCCGTGATTCTCAGCCCCGCTGAAGGGCAGGGTACAGCAGTGCTGAGCTGTGCCGTGTTGTGACGTTAACAGACTGGTCGCCGCTGATTGGTCAGGTCATAACCGGCGCCGGTTACGACCTGACCAATCAGCGGCGACCATTTTTAACCGCCCCTCTCCTCCTCCTCATCTACCAAATCTTCACGACCTTCTCAATAAAGTTTTTGAAAAAAAAAAAAAAAGAATCTTCACGACCGCCTTTACTCAGCACGCAACCACTGTTGGCGGTTCCTTTTCAGTGTATTGCTGTGCTATTTTCATTTATTCTCTATCAAAAATGGCTTCGCGTAATAAGGGTGTTCCATTGACCAATAAGGAGGTGCAGTGTCTGCTGACTGCATTGTCAGACGAACGTATTCAGCGCGAGTTACACGGAGCCGCCCGGAATAAAAAAATATACCGGGAGGTCTCGACATCGGAGTCCTTTAACGGTGAGTTTTAAATTTTTTTTATTGTGCGTTTTTTCCCAAATATATTCGGTAAGACGCTCAGTTTATTTATGCAATAAAAAAGCTGTTCAGTTGTGGATGGATCGCTGCTTTATTGCAGCACACTGCGGACTAAAGCTTTTATTTTAATTATTTATGTGAACAATATGCTGAAATAAGCTTATGTATTCTTGTTAAAAACTATTGTCTTTTCTGTATAAATTGCACTTACGTGCTGTATTTTATTGTGTGCATTTTCCTTGTAGAATCATCCCACGCGTCCGCCGCGACAGCCCGCACGGATTATTCAACCGAGCCTTCCTGAACCACAGCTGGCAGAGACGCTTCATTCTACCGAGCCTCAGCACTCAGTGGTCGGCGTGTATAAAATGTCGATTAACCTTCATGTTGTGTTGCAAAGTTTTTTTTTATTTTAATATTTTGTATATAATAAAATGGAATTGTTTTGGAAAGTGTGGTTTGTCTGTTATAACACTGAATTATAAAACAGTATAATTACATAGAAATTCCATTGCCTAGTCTGATCAAAATGATGCTGATGGTCAACCATTGTAAAGGTAATGTAATTTTTAACTAGACCAAAAAAGAAATCTTTTTGTAAGCTTTCTGTTCTTTTTATTGAAATATCATAAAAAATTAGCACCAAGTCAAAGGTACAAGTATATGTAAATTGAATGTTCTATCGGCATTCCAAATTCAGAGATTTACAATACTTTAGAAGGAGTGTAGCATCATCTAAACGGAAAATAATAATACTGTTGTTCCAAACGTTGACCTGAAGGTGAAAAACATGATTTTTTTTTAATTCAGTACATCCAAAATGCCCTAGGATGTGGTGTTGGCCAGTGTGCCACCGTCTCATTATTTAATACGAATAAAAACAACTTTCAGCTCATTATTTCTAGGTCATTTGGCAGTTAATTCAAAACAAAAGTGACTTGTTGCAGCTTAATTATTAGATAAAATTAATTGTGAGATAACACCATAGAGCGAGCAAGGCAATAATCCTTGGATCCTCCATTTTTTTCTGGTGTAAATAAAGACTCAGTCGCGTGAGTAACGTCACGGGAGTGTGGGCCCGCCTCGCTGGGAGTCTGGCGCCGCCTCGCTACACCGCATACTACACCGCCTACATCACATAAAAAGCACAACACCATGCTAATGGAGACAGAAGCATGCCGAGCCGTACTGAAGTGAATCGAGCCGTACCGAGGTGTGCCGTGCTAGTGGAAAACAGGCTATTGATAAAACACAGTGGACCGACACCAGCAGATGACCTCTTTTCAGATGAAAGTAAATTTTGCATTTCATTTGGAAATCAAGGAAGAGTGGAGAGGCACAGAATCTAAGTTGCTTGAGGTCCAGTGTGAAGTTTCTACAGTCAATGATGATTTGAGGAGCCATGTCATCTGCTGGTGTCAGTCCACTGTGTTTTGTCAAGTCCAAAGTTAGCACAGCCATCTACCAGAAAATTTTAGAGCACTTTATCCTTCCCTTTGCTGACAAGCTTTATGGAGATGCTGGTTTCATTTTCCAGGAGGACTTGGTGCCTGTCCACTCTGCCAGAAGTACCAAAACCTGGTTAAGTGGCCATGGTATCTGCTGCTTGTTAATATATTTAAAAATTGCATAGATTAGTATTACTTATTCATATTCTACCTTTTATTGCATGCATAGTTTTTTATCTTTAGTGCTACTCCATGTTTAATGTTGCAGCATTGCACCGAGACAAATTCCTAGTTTGTGTACTACATGAACAATGGCAATAAATCTCATTCTGATTCTGATGGTATCACTGTGCTTTATTGGCCATAAAACTAGCCTGACTTCAACTATATAGAGAATCTATGGAGTATTGTCAAGAGGAAGATGAGACACCAGACCCAACAATGCAGACAAGCTGAAGGCCACTATCAAAGCAATGTGGGCCTTTTTTAACACCTCAGCAGTGCCACAGGCTGATTATCCCCATGCCACACCACACTGAAACAGTAATTAACCCAAAAGCAGCCCCAACCAAGTATTGAGTGTGTACATTGACATACTTTTCAGTCGGCCAACATTTCTATCAAAAATCCATTTTTTTTAAAATTAATTTTATGTAATATTCTAATTTTTTGAGAAACTGAATTTGGGTTTTCTTGAGCTGTAAGCCATAACCATCAAAATTAAAAGAAATAAAAACTTGAAATATATCATTCTCTGTGTAATGAATATATATAGTATAGGAGTTTCATTTTCTGAATTGAATTACTGATTTGAATTAACTTTTTGTTGACATTCTAATTTATTGAGATGCACCTGTATATATCACAAAGTGCTTCACAGCAAGTTAAAATTTACAAATACCCAGAAATTAAAATCAATAGAAATAAGATACAATATACATATTAATAGGGATAAAAAGAGAAAACGGTGAAGAAATAAAAGCCATTCAATGAAAACTAAAAGCCTGTCTGAAGAAATGAGTTTTTAACTCCTCCTTAAAAGAGTCAACAGACTCAAGGCAGCGCAAGGGCAGGGGAAATGCGTTCCAAAGCCGTGGTGCAGCGGCCTGGAAAGGTCGATCTCCACGGGTTCTAAACTTGGTCCGAGTGACCACCAGGAGTCTCTGGTCTGAGGATCTTAGTGATCATGTCGTGGCATAAGGAGTCAAGAGGGCTGAAATGTATGAAGGGGCTTGGCCCCTTGGTGTTGTAAAAAAAACAGCTAATGTTATTTTTAGAGCAAACAAGTGGCTGCACGGTGGCGCAGTGGTTTAGCACTGTGGCAGCACAGTTTTACCCTCGGCCGGGGGATCGCGGGGATCATGAGATCGTGGGTTCGATCCCAGCCCCCGACCAACAGTGAGCTGTGTGGAGTTTGCATGTTCTCCCCGTGTTGCGCGGGTTTACTCCAGGATTTCTCCGGTTTCCTCCCGCACACCAAAAACATGTAGGTTTAGGGCGCTCGCGCATGCAGCGACCAGCAGCCGGTGGCTTGTCACCAGACTGCAAACCAAGTCTACCTACGGGTACAAATAAGTAACAAAAAAATAAAAAAATAAAAAAACAGAGCAGTTAATGAAGCTGAGAAGAGACAGGATATCTGGAACAATTTGATTATGCTGATTTTAAAAATGTTTATCACATTTGAAATGATAATCAGATTTCTCAGATTTTTCCGCTTTATTCTGGTTTATTTTTGAGGTCCAAGGTGGAGAACCTGCAGGAACCGAGGATCAGCTGTCAAGGGAACGGGCAAGACCCAGGATTTATAAAACTGATATTTGGCTGAAATAACCACAATTAGAGATTTGATGAATTGTTTTATTGATTGTGATGTTTTAGCAGTTTACTTTGCAAACTGAAACAAGCTAAATAAAAACATTGCATGTGTTCTGTTAATAGAAAAACTGCATTTCAGTGAAGTAGTTTTTTTGAAAAAGATGAATTTTTGCAAGATAATTCTAAAAGACTTTCAAATATTCATTACACACAGAGTGAAACATTTTAAACCTGATTTAATATTGATGATGAGGATTATAGTTTTTAAAATCAAATGACAAATCATGATTTTCTAATTTACTGAGATGCACTGGTCCAACGTAGATGAAGCTGAAGATGGAATCTGTTCTCCCGCTGCTGAACATCATTGAGGATAATCATCCTACAGTACAGGACTGTGGTCTTCTTTAGAACATTAAAAACTAAATGTCAGAGCTGATACAAGGCAGAACATCTAATTATTTAGCTGCATAATGGTCAGAAATGATAACAGTAAACCGTTATATTTTCTACTCGTCATGTAATTACCTCCGCCAAGGAGGTTGTGTTTTCATTGGCGTTGGTTTGTCTGTCTGTTTGTTTGTTTGTTTGTTGTTAGCAAGATAACTCAAAAAGTTATGGACGGATTTTCATGAAATTTTCAGAGATTGTCACAAATGGGGTATCCTACAGATGATTAGATTTTGGTGGTGATCCGGATCACCGTCCAGAAGATTTTCCTGAATAACTACTGAACCACTAATCCTATCATTGTCAATCCAATTGCTAGTCATATGTTTTCATGGTCAAGGAATCTGAAAACGTACACACAAACACTGTATGGGCGGAACTGTGGCGCTTGGCGGAGGTCTGCGCTCTCCGAGTGCTTTTCTAGTTAAGAATATATTTTCGAGTTCAGTCTAACTGGTATACATATTTAAAGTAATAAAAATGAATTTATTTTGTGGTTTTAATTTACCTTAATTTTCCTGCTGACTTTAACATGAGTTAAAGTCGTATTTTATCTGTCATGGTCCTCTGTGTCTGGGGAAGATTCTCAAGTAAACAGAAAAGAAAATACAATAATGAAGATAAAAAATAAAGTTCTCTCTCTGTCAAAAATGTCAGCAAAAAAAAAAACCCTCAACTGATGCTGTCATGGTTGCTAGGCAACAGGGTAGTGCATGGTCATGCAAACATACGTCCTCCAAAGACGAGACCGTCTCATTTAACAGCCAAAAATCAACCTTGAGATGCAGCCTACCTGACTTTGGAGTGTTTTGACCTCCAGGGCTGCGGCCTACAAGGCTGCAACACCTGAATTGAGACACAGCCAGAGAGTGATTCTCTCCAGTGCCCAGCGTTCCAGCTCCACACCATGACAGGTGGAGAAGCACAGAAGTAGCATCACCACATAAAGTACAAAACACTTGACACGTGTTCCCATAAACCGCATCACTCATCACTGAAGTCTTCTCACAGACAACATGAAAATTGAGTAGACCTGATGTTTAAAATTAAAACTCGTTAGAAAGCAAAGGACAAAGTGTACACTGGGTGGCTGCTGGGTCGCACACGGTGAAGCGCCCCTGGAAGTCGTGCAAATATCTCATCTTTGTAGTATATTCAACTGAATACAGGTTTAAAAGGATTTGCAAATCATTTTATTTTGTTTTTAACTTTGCTTCCTTTTCCCAATAAATTTACAACCTTTTTCTTTTATGTTTTCACCTTCCAAAGCCAAAATCCAACATTACTAATAACAAAGACAAAATAGCGTGGGAAAATGTCTTCATCCTCTTGATTCTTTCTTTTCTCACACAGTGAGCACTGTGCCTGGTTCTTTTGGTTGAGAACCCATCATTCCTCTGGTGTTGGAGCAGCAGTGACCACACAACACACTCGTCTGAAGTTCTTCAGCTACCATGTCCCCCAGGAGGAAGCAGATGTCCGTCCAGGAAGGACAGGTATGGGTATGCCTGTGGTCCGTCATCATCCACACTTTTACATTGCTGTGGTGCAGCAACTTCTGTTTTTGATGACATTTTTTGTTAGGATTACAGAAAAATCAAATGGATGGTATGGAGCAGGGGTCTGCAACTTTTGCCAACCAAAGAGCCATTTTGCCCATCTCCAACTAAAATAGAAGTAGCTGAAAGCCGTAACAGCAATTTGACCTTTAAAATAAAAGTTATGTTGCTTATAAAGTTTTTCTTGTATGCATAGGTCTGTACATTATGTGGCATTAACAGGGTTTCCTCTGGTAACATTTCCCGGTGGTGGCCTGCCATGCTTGAAAATTTCCCACCACTCTATGAGGAAATATAAATTGAAGAAAAAAAAATGAAGGAATGACTGTCTGCAAACGTGCACACAAACAACACGTGTGACAGTCATCCGCACGGAGTTCAGAAGTGCCGCACCCGCATGAGCCACTCCAGTCACCAGTCAGATTGTCTCGCTACTAGCGTCACTGTCCAAGAGAAGCATGAGCTTATTAAAGTACTTTAAATGCGGAACAAAAGCAGAAGAGATTTGTAAGCAGTGAAGGCATTTATCATGGTTTTATCCCGCTGGTAACGGGAGCAATAATGGAAGAGTCACTTAGGTGTTGTTAGGAGCTTGAGTTGGTTCATTTTGTCATCTTTTTAATTAATATATTTTTTGTTTTTCTTATTTCAGCCAAGAATGAAAAGGAGCTGTTTTTACCTTTACCTCAGTTAATATTAATTAACTAATTTTATGTTCATTATTATGTACTGGGCAAATTAAGAGGACCGAAATTCACAAAGTCAATGACTTTGATCCATCAGGAGCCTTCAGACAGACTAAACGTGCCAACATTTGGAGTTCAAAATAAGGGAGGTTTTTCCTGCTATCTGGGTGGTGAGATTTCAAAAAAAAAAAAAAACCAACTATAAATATACAGAAATATTATAACAGAAATAATTACATCTTTGGTCATTTAAGTTAATTTATTTTATTAAGTACAATTTTATTAATATTTTTTCTTTGAATTCAGAGTTAAATTATTGTTCTGTTCTGGCTTTGGAAAATTATGGTCAAAAATGTAAATTGTTATAAGGCAAAATTAAAAAAAAAATATTACCACAGTCTGTTTCAAATTTATTTTTTAAAAAAAACAACCAGTAATTTCATTTTTAAAAAATAGACAGAAATTAGCCATAAAATAATCCACAAATTTATAATAAAGTCTCAAATGAACAAGAAAAGTCAATTTTACAAGAGAAGTTTACAAATTTGAGAAAAATGATTTCAAATTTAGATAAATTTGCAGAGAAAAGTAGAAAACTATAAGAAAATTGTTATAAATTTTGTAGAAAAGCCTCAAACCTTCAAGACTGAAGTCATTACTCAAGTTTTTAAGTGGGTGCTCTTTGTACCCTTAGCTCAACTAGAAATTTTTGGTTGTGTACTTTTAATTATTAATTTCAAAGCACTGCTTTTACATGAATAGAATTTCTGCCTACTATACCCACCTCTCATCATATAATTGACATATGCATGAGTAAATTACTATAATGAATGTTTTTTTCATTCCCTACTCTCTCAATGGAAAAAAGAAACACTAGAATAAAAATACAAAAGAAAATACACATATTTTTGTCATTTATGTAAATCATGACAAAAAAATCCTGCAGGACAAAACATGACACTTGATATTTTCTAACCTTTTATATACCACCATAGACAGAGAGAGAATCTGAATTAGACAGGGCTCAGAGAGGGCAAGATGAGACAGACAAGAGGAGCCAAGGAGAGGAAAGTGTTCATGCAGAGGGTCCAGGAGAGGTGAGAGCAGAGGAAGAAGAGAAAGATGACACCACTAAAAAGTCAAAACACAGGACGTCTGGGTGGGGCCTCAACTGGCCCAACATTGCAACATTCAAGCCTTGGTTGTACAATACTTCAAATGGTAAGCTCCATCTGCAAAGTCTCTGTGCAAAATTAAAAAAAAAAGAAAAGAAATCAATAGCATACAATTAACATATTCTGGTTACAGCAGTGTCATGTGTTTTCTACCCCCCCCCCAAAAAAAAAAAAAAATATGTTGCCACCAGACTAAGGTCTTTTAGAGGAAACACTACATTAATGAATTCATACTACAAGACTGGAAAAAAAAATGTCAAACTTGATGCAGTGGTGTGAAAAAGTGTTTGCCTCCTTCCTGATTGCTCATTTTTTTTATGTCTGTCATCCTTAAATGTTTCAGATCATCAAACAAATTTAAATATTAGACAGTAACACAAGTGAACACAAAATGCAGTTTTTAAATGAAGGTGTTTATTATTAAGGGTAAAAAAAATCCAAACCTACATGGCCCTGTTTGAAAAAGTGATTGCTCCCCTCCCCCATTAAAACATAAATTGACTGTGGTTTATCACATTTTTGGAAAGCAGAGTTCAATTTCTCGAGCCACACCCAGGCCTGATTACTGCCTCATCTGTTCTCAATCAACAAATCACTTAAATACCCGTAAAGCACATTTTTATAATAGTTTTTTCCCCGCCGCAGTTAGACTGATGGGGAATGTTGGGTAAAGGACTTTAACAGTCAAAAGCACAATCCAAATAGGAAAGCACTGCAGTTTTCAGTGGCCTCTTTTTATAGTAATTTATTGGGTACTTATAGAGTGTGTTTTACTTTACTTTACTTTACCTTTATTTAACCAGGAAAAAAAACCCGTTGAGATTAAAAACCTCTTTTTCAAGGGAGTCCTGGCCAAGAGGCAGCAAAAAAAATCACAAATACACTTAAAATGACATACAAATCATATAAAACAGTTACAAATTAGTGAGGCCGTCTCAAGTGTTCTCAAACTGGATTTAAAGTCGTTCAATGAAACAAGTTCCGTTAATTTCCAGTCTTTTTGCAACATGTTCCATGTAGAGGGGGCTGAGAACATGAAAGCTCTTTTTCCCAGCTCAGTACGGGCAAATGGAACAGAAAGCAACAAATAATCATTTGAACGCAAACCATAAGAATCAACACTTCTCAGTGTGATTAAATTACAAATGTAAGGGGGCAACAGTCCAAGCATGGCCCTGTAAATAAAAATGTACCAGTGAGTCAACCTCCTGGTGGACAAAGAGGGCCATCCCACTCTAGAATACAGTTCACAGTGATGGGTCAAGGCTCTACAGTTTGTAACAAACCTCAAAACAGCATGATATACAGAGTCAATCTTACTCAGACACTGAGCTGAAGCATTCATATACAAGAGGTCTCCATAATCTAAAATAGATAAAGTTACATTAACAAGACGCTTTTTAACCTCAAAAGAAAAACAATATTCATTTCAAAATAAAAAACCCAGTTTCAGTTTAAGTTTCTTCACAAGATTTTCAACATGGGGCTTAAAAGTCAGAGCATCATCAAGCAAGATACCAAGATACTTGTACGAGTGAACCACCTCAATTTCAATTTCAATTTCAATTTTAAAATAAGGATGGCATTGTTTTTTATTTGAGTATTCTATTTTTTTTTATTATTTATTGACCTATTGCTTTGCAGTTAATTCCTATGTGCCTAAATTGTATAGTTGAGTACAAATGGCAAATAAAGTTCTTGATATTTCTTGATTCTAAATAGGACCTGTCTGACGAAGTGAAGTAGACCAAAAGATCCTCAAAAGTTGGACATGATGTTGCGATCCAAAGAAATTCCAGAACAAGTGAGAAACAAAGTAATTGAGATCTATCAGTCTGGAAAAAGCCATTTCTAAAGCTTTGGGACTCCAGCGAACCACAGTGAGAGCCATTATCCACAAATGGTGAAAACATGGAACAGTGGTGAACCTTTCCAGGAGTGGCCTGCCGACCAAAATTACCCCAAGAGCACAGTGACAACTCATCCAAGAAGTCACAAAAGATCCCACAACAACACCCAAAGAACTACAGGCCTCAGTTGCCTCAATTAAGGTCAGTGTTCATGACTCCACCAAAAGAAAGAGATTGAGCTAAAATGGCCTCCATGGCAGAGTTTCAAGATGGAAACCATTGCTGAGTAAAAAGAACATAAAGGCTTGTCTCAGTTTTGCCAGAAAACATCTTGATAATCCCCAAGACTTTTGGGGAAATACTGTGTACTCATGAGACAAAAGTTGAACTTTTTGGAAGTTGTGTCCCCCATTACATATGGTGTAAAAGTAACACAGCATTTCAGAAAAGGAACATCATGCCAACAGGAAAATATGGTGGTGGTAGTGTGATGGCATGGGACTGTTTTGCTGCTTCAGGACCTAGAAGACTTGCTGTGGTTAATGGAAACATGAGTTCTGCTGTCTATCAAAAAATCCTGAAGGAGAATGTCCGTCCATCTGTTTGTGAACTCAAGCTGAAACACACTTGGGTTCTGCAACAGGACAATGGTGCAAAACACACCAGAAAGTCGACCTCTGAATTGCTTCAGAAAAACAAAATGAAGACTTTGGAGTGGCCTAGTCAAAGTCCTGACCTGAATCCGATTGAGATGCTGTGGCATGACATTAAAAAGGCGGTCCATGCTTGAAAACCCTCCAGTCCTCCACAGTGCTGTAAAAGACTCATTGCCAGTCATCGCAAATGCTTGATTGCAGTTGTTATTGCTAAGGGTAGCCCAACCACTTATTAGGTTTAGGGGGCAATCACTTTTTCACACAGGGTAGGTTTGGATTTTTTTTCCCTTATAATAAACACTTTCACTTAAAACTGCATTTTGTGTTTACTTGTGTTATCTTTGTCTCATATTTAAATTTATTTGATGATCTGAAATATTTAAGTGTGACAAACATACAAAGAAGTGAGAAATCAAGAAGGGGGCAAACACTTTTTTGCACCACTGTATATGGCTTTGTTCATAAAATAAAAAGTACTACAAATATATTACAAATTCTTTTGTGCTGAAAAGCCCATATCTCAATATCTGACCATAGTTTTTTTTGTGTAGTTTTTTTTTTAATTGTCAGCACATTCATAAATTGTTTAAATCTGAACAATATCATCCATCTCCTACTTTCAACAGTGATCGCTCAGCTTCAGTTCCTGATATTTTAATAAATTAGAGACGAAAGTTCTATGTTGAAGAAGCAACTGGGGGTTCAGTGTCTTGATCAAGGAGACTGGGCTGCAGACAGAGAGGGAATCAACCCCCTGACCCTCCGATCAGTAGTGAGCCACAATACACCTGCGCCACAGCAGCCTCCATGGGTCAGTAATGGGTCAGGCTGTCCATCAGTCCCATTTTTATGAAATCAACTCCTCGTACAGCTTATATATACACTGAGGATTCCCATATTGCAATTTGGTTCTCATTGGATGATTTTTGCAGGACCTCCTGTTTCACCTCATTTCATAGACGGTAACTTTCATAGATGGATAACGCCATTGTCTGTCATAGTCGGTGACAGAAATTCTTCTTTGACACAGCTACAACAACATAACACATTCAGCACTCTCAAAGACATGTTCAAACTCACAAGATAAAAACAGTTTTAATGTAAACATGGTTAAAAAGGGAACGACAAATAAAATCCTGTGGCAGAAAATATTAACTATTAAAAATTAATAGTGATTAATATATAAATGCTTATATCTAATATTGATAACTTTGATTTTGTTCAGAATGGTTACTGCAGAGGGAATAAATGATTTCCTGTAAATGTTTTTATGGGCCAGTGGAACTTTATATCATCTTCCTGATGGCAGTAACTGAAAAGAGTGATCAAGGGGGTGAAGCCACCGGAGTGGTGGCTCAGTTGGTAGAGCATCCGCCCCACACCCGGGAGGCAGGGGTTCAAATCCTGGCCGGGTCATGCCGAAGACCATATAAAAGCTGAACTTCCTGCCGTCCAGCTTGGTGCTCAGCAATAATGAAATGGAGGAGGGAAATCTGTGGTGGCGCCTTGCATGGCAGCGGCCCCTCTAATTCTATATATGGGGTGTGTGTGATTAACACTGTAGATAGGAGAAACGCAATTTCGTTGTACTGTACATGATTGGTTGTATGGACTGAGTGACAATAAAGTGTGATTTAATTTAGATGAATCCTCTGTGATCAGGGTGGCTTTCCTGATCAGAGCACTGATACAGTTCAGTCAGCGGTGTTGGTGGTGAGCCAATGATTTTGCTAGTCGTGTGAAGTCAACTCCTCCTACAGTTCTGATTGTTTGAAACTTGGTACCATAGTTTGAGATACTCTGATGATGTGCATATTGCAATTTCACTTTCCAGGTGACCTTGAGGTCAAAGGTCAGGTTAGATTTTCCTGAAATCATCGAAACACAATACAGTAACTTGGTTACTGTTTACTACTCCTGTGGGGTGAGAGCTGGGTGGCCATCACCATACATAGAGCCGATCAGGTTAACCAGTGCGTGCCAACATTGCCGATTTTGGGCCAGCTCCTCTGCGTCGTCAACAGCGACTCCGAGCTGTCTGAGGTCTCTCTCCACCACATCAAACCATCTGGTGTGTGGCTTGCCTTGAGGTCTTTTACACCCTGAGGCCCTGGGGTTGAACATGAGGATGGCTTTTGTCGGATGGTTTGTCAGTTATCAAGCTCCTCTCCTGTAGAACTAGCTGCCAATCTGGATTCGGGAGTCAGACTCGATCTCTGTTTTTAAGAATAGGGTTATAACCTTCCTTTTTGATATAGCCTACAATTAGGGAGGGATCATGTGTCTCTGATTCCTCTCTTAGTTATGCTGCTAATAGGTTTAGACAGCCGGGGGACCTCCAATAATGCACTGGGCTTCACTCCTTTCTTCACTCTCAATGAATTTCATTTTGCTGGTCATTAACATCTGTTTGTTCTTTTCATCTTCTCTGTCCCCTCACCCCCCAGCCAGTCGCAGCAGATGACTGCCCCTCCCTGAGCCTGGTTCTGCTTGAGGTTTCTTCCTGTTAAAAGGGAGTTTTTCCTCTCCACCGTCACCAAGCGCTTGCTCACAGGGGATCGCCTGATTGCTGGGGTCTTTCTGCAACTGTGGATTTCCCCGACAGTTGAAGGTGCTATGAGATGACTGTTGTGAAATGGTGCTATATAAATAAAGTTGAATTGAGTTGAATTGGATGTTCTGGTGGGAGGCGGAGGACATGGTCAAACCTGCTGCTGTTACAGCAGTTTTTGAGAACACACAAAACATACCGGAGGCTATCTGTAGACCAGCAGGATCACCATGGATTGTTGTCGGTCCTGGGAAGCGACGCAGACGGAGAAGGGAGAGAAAGCAAAAGCGGGGATGGCGGTCAGGCCTGCTAGCAAGGCTAAAGAGACAGCCGCATAGACCTCTGCTACCCAGCATTTTTCTCTCCAAAGCATCGTCCACAAGATGGATGATCTGGAGCTACAGCTGGCAACTAGTAAAACTGTGAGAGACTGCTGTGTGCTGTTGTTAATGGAAAGCTGACTCCACCCGCTGATCACCGATGCTGGAGTGCAGCTACCAGGGCGCATACTTCACCATATGGAGCGAATAGCGGAATCCGGGAAACGGAGAGGGGGAGGCCTCTGCATCTTTCTTCACAACACTTGGACTAACCACAGTCGTATTATTAACACTTACTGTTCTCCTGATCTAGAGACAATGTCAGTTTTATGTCGGCCTCTTCCAAGAGAGCTGACAGTGGTTATTATTACAGTGGTCTATATTTCTCCTGATGCAAATACTAAAGCGGCCTGTAGTCATTTGTACAGTGTAATAAATAAACAGCAGCAGGCCTATCCTGAGGGTGTTCATATCATAGCTGGTGATTTTAATCAAGCATGCTTGAAAACTGTGCTGCCTAATTTCACACAGTATGTGAAATGTGCCACCAGGGGAAAGAATTGTCTTGATCGGGTGTATTCGAACCTGAAGCATGCCTACAGAGCTGTGCCATGTCCACATCTTGGCCTGTCAGACCATCTATCATTGTTCCTCATCCCATCATACACCCCCCTCAGGAGAACTGCTAGACCTACTATAAAGAACATCACAACATCACCTGAGGGAGCTCTTTCTCAGCTGCAGGACTGTTTTTCAAACACTCTATGGGATTTATTCAAGAATGAGGATCTGGAAATGTAAACACAGACTGTATTATGCTACTTCACCTACTGTATCAACCAGGTGACTGTGGAAAAACGCATCAGTGTTTTTCCTAACTAGAAGCCTTGGATGACAAAAGAAGTCCAGGCACTCCTCAGAGCTCGTGATACAGCCTTCAGGTCAGGGGATACAGATCTGTATAGCACCGCCCGGGCTAATCTGAAGAAAGGCATTAAGGAGGTTAAACAGGCCTATAAGAAGAAAGTTGAGGACCATTTTTCTGATAATGATTTGAGACGAGTATGGCAAGGCTTTCACCATAACACAAACTATAAGGGCAGCAGCATCATTTCCAGTGACATCAGCGCCTCACTGGCAGAAGAATTGAACTGCTTTTTTGCACGGTTTGAGGCAAATACACCTCGCCCGGACCCACTGACGTTATTGAATGCTTGCTCTGATGTGCTTACCCTGCAGGATCATGAGGTGAGACAGACACTGAGAGCATCTTTTGCCTAGTCTCCCCCCAGACTTTGATCGGTACCAGTTTGCCTACAGGTGGAGCAGATCCACTGAAGATGCTATTGCTATAGCTCTCCACTCGACATTCAGCCATTTAGAAGACAAGGGGAGCTATGTAAGAATGTTGTTTGTGGACTATAGCTCGGCATTTAATACAATTATTCCCAACATTCTCATCACCAAATTGCTTCAGCTTGGTCTGCCTACTCACACTTGCAGCTGGATTAAGGACTTCCTAACAAACCAAACACAGACTGTTCGACTCGGACCCCATTCCTCCTCTACAGTCATGCTTAACACAGGCTCGCCACAGGGCTGTGTGTTAAGCCCCACTTTGTATTCATTGTACACATACAGTCTGACTGCATACCCGTTCATCCCACAAACATTATAGTGAAATTTACAGATGACACAACAGTAGTGGAGCTCATATCAGGAGGAGATGAGTCCGCATACAGAGATGAGGTCCAGAAACTGGTGAGATGGTGCTCAGATAATAATCTGCTATTGAATACAAAAAAAACAAAAGAACTCATTATTGATTTTAGGAAGCATAGCAGTGAGCCGCCTCCTCTATATATAGGCAAGGACTGTGTGGAGATGGTGGAGGCTTTTAAGTTTCTGAGTGGATATCGTTGGGCGGTGGAAGGAATACTTCGAGGATCTCCTCAATCCCACTGATACGCCTTCCACAGAGGAAGCAGGGTTTGTGGACGAGGGGGATGACTTGCCTATCACAGGGGCTGAGGTCGCCAAGGTGGTTAAAAATCTCCTTGGTGGCCGGGCCCCGGGGGTGGATGAGATTCGCCCTGAGTACCTCAAGGCCCTGGATGTTGTTGGGTTGTCATGGTTGACACGCCTCTGCAACATTGCGTGGAGGTCGGGGGCAGTGCCTTTGGCATGGCAAACCGGGGTGGTGGTTGCTCTCTTCAAAAAAGGGGACCGGAGGATGTGCTCCAACTTTAGAGGGATCACACTCCTCAGCCTCCCTGGGAAGGTCTATGCCAAGGTACTGGAGAGGAGAGTCCGGCCATTGGTCGAACCTCAGATTCAAGAGGAGCAATGTGGTTTTCGTCCTGGCCGTGGCACATCGGACCAGCTCTTTACCCTCTCGAGAATTCTCGAGGGTTTGTGGGAGTTTGCCCAACTAGTTTACATGTGTTTTGTGGACTTGGAGAAGGCATTTGACCGTGTCCCTCGTGGTTTTTTGTGGGGGGTGCTTCAGGAGTATGGGGTATCAGGCTTGTTGTTATGAGCTATTCGGTCTCTGTACGACTGTTGTGAGAGTTTGGTTAGTATTGCCAACACTTGGTCGGACTCATTGACAGTGAGCGTTGGGCTCCGGCAGGGCTGCTCTTTGTCACCGATCCTGTTCATAATTTTTATGGACAGGATTTCTAGGCGCAGCCAGGGAGTGGAGGGTATCATGCTTGGTGACCACATGATCTCATCTCTGTTGTTTGCAGATGATGTTGTCCTGTTGGCTTCATCCAGCAACGACCTACAGCTCTTGCTGGGACGGTTTGCCGCTGAGTGTGAAGCGGCTGGGATGAGAATCAGCACCTCCAAGTCCATGGTCCTCAGCCGGAAAAAGGTGGATTGTCCTCTCTGGGTTGGGGACAGGCTCCTTCCCCAAGTGGAGGAGTTTAAGTATCTTGGGGTCTTATTCATGAGTGAGGGGAAAATGGAGTGAGAGATTGACAGACGGATTGGAGCAGCATCTGCAGTGATGCGGATGTTGTACCGGTCTGTTGTGGTGAAGAGGGAGCTTAGTTCTAAGGCAAAGCGGTCGATTTACCAGTCAATCTACTTTCCTACTCTCACCTGTGGTCACGAGCTTTGGGTAATGACCGAAAGAACGAGATCGCGGATACAAGCGGCTGAAATGAGCTTTCTCCGTAGGATTGCTGGACTCACCCTCAGAAATAGGGTGAGGAGCTTAGTCATCCGGGAGAGGCACAGAGTAGAACCACTGCTCCTCCACATTGAAAGGAGTCAGTTGAGGTGGCATGGGCATCTGATTAGGATGGCTCCTGGACCCCTCCCACTTGAGGTGTTTTGGGCATGTCCCACTGGGAGGAGACCCCGGGGCAGACCCAGGACCCGATGGAGAGACTGTGTCTCCCAGCTGGTCTGGGAACACCTTGGTATCCTCTCTGAAGAGCTGGAGCAGGTGGCTGGGGAGAGGGAAGACTGGGCTTCTCTGCTTGAACTGCTGCCTCCGCGATCCGGACCTCCGGAAAAGCGGTAGAAGATGGATGGATGGATGGATGGATGGATGTTCATATTTCTCACAACCTTACCTGGGCAGTTAACACCATAGCTACGATAAAAAAGGCTTAACAACGTCTACACTTTCTGAGGCTCCTCAAGAAGAATGGTCTAAATGCACAGTTGCTGGTTTTATTTTATCGCTCTGTTATTGAGAGCATTTTGTCATATGGCATCACGGTTTGGTATGAGGGCTGTTCAGCCGCAGACCGCAAAGCCTTCCAGAGAGTGATCGAGACTGCGCAAAAAATCACTGACTGTTCTCTCCCTTCTCTGGAAGAGATTTCCAGGTCTCGGTACCTCAACAGAGCTACTGCCATCATTAAAGACTGCACTCATCCAGGCCATGATTTCTTTCACTTGCTCCCCTCAGGAAAGCGGTACAGATCCCATAAAACCCGGACTACCAGGTTTAATCATAGTTTTTTCCCAGCAGCAGTACGTATTTTGAATGGATTTATGTAACACGTACAGACTACTGATATTATTTTATGTTATTTTAGGTTATTTTGTGGCAATAACCCTGTCTGTATAAGCTGGTCTTATATATTTATTGCTCAGTATGTTTTTATTATTGCTATGTACATATTGTATTCAACTTTTAGGTAATATTGTTTCAAGCATTATTTATTGTTGTAATTATGAGAATGATAAGATAAGATAAGCCTTTATTAGTCCCACAATGGGGAAATTCCAGGATTGCAACAGCACAGGGATAGCAACACTCAGAGCAACAATCAGAAGGCAAGAAAAAACAAGAGCAGCGAGTATACATATGTACATGTAAACATAAATATATAGACACACAGTGCGGAGCATTGTAGCTAGATGGAATAAATATATAAATATATAAACACAGTGCGGAGCATTGTAGCTAGATGGAATAAATATATGAATATATAAACACACACAGTGCAGAGCATTGTAGCTAGATGGAATAAATATGTGAATATATAAACACACACAGTGTGGAGCGTTGTAGCTAGATGGAATAAATATATGAATATATATAAACACACACAGTGCGGAGCATTGTAGCTAGATGGAATAAATATGTAAATATATAAACACACAGTGCGGAGCATTGTAGCTAGATGGAATAAATATGTACACTACCGTTCAAAAGTTTGGGGTCACCTCAGACAATTTTGTGTTTTCCATGAAAAGTCACACTTTTATTTACCACCATGAGTTGTAAAATGAATAGAAAATATAGTCAAGACATTGACAAGGTTAGAAATAATGATTTGTATTTGAAATAATAATTTTTTCCTTCAAACTTTGCTTTCGTCAAAGAATCCTCCATTTGCAGCAATTACAGCATTGCAGACTGAACATGATTGCACAAGGGTTTTCTAATCATCCATTAGCCTTCTGACGCAATGAGCAAACACATTGTACCATTAGAACACTGGAGTGATAGTTGCTGGAAATGGGCCTCTATACACCTAAGTAGATATTGCACCAGAAACCAGACATTTGCAGCTATAATAGTCATTTACCACATTAGCAATGTATAGTGTATTTCTGATTAGTTTAAAGTTATCTTCATTGAAAAAAAGTGCTTTTCTTTCAAAAACAAGGAAATTTCTAAGTGACCCCAAACTTTTGAACGGTAGTGTAAATATATAAACACACACAGTGTGGAGCGTTGTAGCTAGATGAAATAAATAAATGCATAATGCATAAATGGATTAAATGCATGAGTGAACTGTGAGTGTGATCCTCATGGATCGTCACCTTATCGTGGTGGGGGGGTTTGCGTGCCCCAGTGATCCCAGGAGCTATGTTGTCCGGGGGCAATTTGCCTCTGATAGGGTCTCCCAAGACAAACTGGTTCTGGGTGAAGGGCCAGACTAAGAACGATCCAACAGACTCTCATGATAAATTGTATATCAAGGATTCAGTGTACCCCGCCCGGTATGGGGTTACCGGGGCCCCACCCTGGAGCCAGGCCTGGGGGAGGGGCTCGAAGGCTAGCGTCTGGTGGCCGGGTTTCCACCCATGGGACCCGGCCGGGCTCAGCCCGAAGGAGTTATATGGGTCCGCCCTCCAGTGGGTTCACCACCTGCAGGAGGGATCATGGGGGTCCGGTGCTATGTGGATTAGGTGGCGGTCAAAGGCGGAGACCTTGGCGGACTGGCAAAAATGTATACAGTGCTTTCTAATAATGTTGCCTAACGGAAGTAAAAGTAAACTAAAAAGAGTAGGGCTGACCATAGGTCCCTTTGGAACTCCATGACTGAGCTTTGAGTTGAAAGAAAACTCATTATTGACTCATTTCATTTTATGTTACAACCTTATTCCAAAAGGGATTAAATTCATTTTTTTTCCTCAAAATTCTACACACAATACCCCATAATGACAATGTGAAAAAAATCTTTTTGAGATTTTTGAAAATTCATTAAAAATAAAAAGTACCTAAGTATTTACAGCCTTTGCTCAATACCTGGTTGATGCTCCTTTGCAGCAATTACAGCCTCAAGTCTTTTTGAATATGATGCCACAAGCTTGGCACACCTATTTTTTGGCAGTTTCGCCCATTCCTCTTTGCAGCACCTCTCAAGCTCCATGAGGTTCGATTTTAAGTGTTGGTGTACAGCCATTTTCAGATCTCTCCTGAGATGTTCAGTTGAATTCATGTCTGGGCTCAGGCTGGGCCAGTCAAGGACATTCATGATGTTGTCCTGAAGCCACCCCTTTGATGTCTTGGCTGTGTGCTTAGGGTCATTGTCCTGCTGAAAGATGAACTGCCACCCCAGTCTGACGTCAAGAGTGCTCTGGAGCAGGTTTTCATCCAGGATGTCTCTTTACATTGCTGCATTCATTTTTCCCTCTATCCTGACTAGTCTCCCAGTTCCTGCTGCTGAAAACCATCCCCACAGCATGATGCTGCCACCACCACTGGCCTGGTTTTGAGTGGTGCCTGGTTTCCTCTTAACATGACGCCTGACATTCATGCCAAAGAGCTCAGTCTTTGTCTCATCAGACCAGAGAATTTTGTTTCTCATGGTCTGAGAGTCCTTCGGGTGCCTTCTGGCAAACACCAGGCAGGCTGCCATGTGCCTTTTACTCAAGAGTGGCTTCCATCTGGCCACTCTACAATACAGGCCTGATTGGTGGATTGCTGCAGAGGTGGTTGTCCTTTTGGAAGGTTCTCCTGTCTCCAGAGAGGAATGTTGGAGCTCTGACAGAGTGACCATCAGGTTCTTGGTCACCTCCCTGACTAAGGCTCTTCTCCCTGATCACTCAGTTTAGATGGCCAGCCAGTTCTAGGAAAAATCCTGGTGTTTCTGAACTTCTATTTATGGATAATGATGGCCACTGTGCTCATTGGGACCTTCAAAGCAGCAGAAATTTTTCTGTACCCTTCCCTAGATTTATGCCTTGAGACAATCCTTTTTTGAGGTCTACTGACAATTCCTTTGGCGTCATGCTTGGTTTGTGCTCTGACATGCACTGTCAACTGTGGGACTTTATATAGACAGGTGTGTGCCTTTCCAAATCAAGTCCAGTCAGCTGAACTTACCAAAATTGGAGTCCAATTAAGCTGTAGAAGCATCTCAAGGATGATCAGTGGAAACACAATGCACCTGAGCTCAATTTTGAACTTCATGGTAAAGGCTGTGAATACTTATGTACATGTGATTTCTTAATGAGTTATCTTAAATACATTTCCAAAAATCTCAAAACTTTTTTCACATTGTCATTATGGGGTATTGTGTGTAGAATTCTGAGGAAAAAATAAATTTAATCCCTTTTGGAATAAGGCTGTAACATAACAAAATGTGGAAAAAGTGAAGCGCTATGAAGACTTTCCTCAAATAGTTCATTGAAACAAAAGCCAACAATGGTGGGTATACCACAACAAAAAATTTCAATGTCTCAATAACTTGTCATGTGCCCTTCAATTACAACTTGACAACAACGTCTCATGCTGTTCAAAAGTTGACTTATTGTCTGCTGAGGCATGGCATTCCACTTTTCTTGAAGGGTGGCCCACAGGTCATTGAGGTTGTGGGGTGCAGGGTTTCGAACCTCTATACCAGGGGTGTCAAACTCAAATTCACAGTGGGCCAAAATTAAGCAGTGAAGTAAAGTCATGGGCCAAACTCAATATTTATTGAAAAATTAACTGCAACTGATATGTAATGTTTAACCTTTTCATATGGAAACAAACTTTAGTTTTGCTTAAACACAGAATCTGGAACAACCAAAGCTTGATATTACAAACACATGAGAAATTAGATTTGAAATAAAAGACACATCAGTGGTATTCATTTCTTATTTAAATAAATAAAGTATGTCTCTCCCCGTATCCTTTCAAGTTCCTTTTTAAAGTAAATCTTTTTCAAAGCCAACAACAAAAGAACCAAAAATAATAATGTCATTCAATAAAAATCCAACATTTCAACTATTAACAGACCATGCTTTGCAGTAGAAAAAGTGCATAAATAACAGATATATTCAAGCTCAGTTTGCTACACTCTGATTTACTCTGCACATTGGTCTAAGCCAGATACCTGGCATCTTTTCTTAGATGCAAGTTCATCGATGTCTGGGGTCAGGCTCTGAGCTGAGGAAAACCTCAGGACGGAGTGAAGGTGTTCATCAGTGAGTCGACTTCTGTGAGGTGTTTTGTTCACCTTCATCATAGAGAACAGTTGTTCACATAGATATGTGCTGCCGAACATTGAGAGCATCTGAGCAGCTTGGGTGCGTAATTGAGGCATTGTGTCGGGGAGGAAACATGGAAACCGCGCAGCACCAACAGAGTCATATTTTGATTTGAGCATGTCATTACATTGGAGTTCAGTTAGCTCCATTTGGAGGCTGGCTGGTGCGCTTTCCATGTCAATCGCAAACGGGTTACTGAGCAGTTCAAATCTCCCTTTCTGAGCCTCAAAGTTGGCAAATTGCCGGGAAAACGCGGCGCTGAGCGCGTTGATTTTTTCAGCAAACTGTGCGCTAGGCAGCACAGCAGGAGAAATTTGCTCTACCATGGTTTGGCAGCACGGAAAATGACCCAAGTTTCCTTGCAGCATCTGAGTCTTCCACAGACACAACTTAGTTTTAAAGGCCCTCACTGCTGCGTACATGTCTGTGATGATGTGGCCCCGTCCCTGAAGCTGCAGGTTAAGCACATCGAGATGGCTCACAATGTCAGACAGAAATGCAAGCTCACACAGAAACTTTTTTATCTCTCAGCTCTGTTGGTCCTTCCCTTTGTTTTCCATAAACTGACAGATTTCCTCATGTAGCTCAAAACATCTGTTCAGTACTTTTCCTCTGCTTAGCCATCTCACCTCTGTGTGATAGGGCACATCTCTGTATTCCAAATCAAACTCCTCCAGAAAAGACTTGAACTGCCGGTGATTCAAACCTTTGGCTCTTATGAAGTTGACTACTCGTTTTATAGAGCTCATAACATGTTCCATTTGCAGAGCTTTGCCACAGAGCGCTTCCTGATGTATGATACAGTGATAAACTGTAAGTTCACCTGCATCTTCCTCCCGCATCTTCTCCTGAATCCTGCCGACCAATCCACTCTTTTGACCGCACATCGCGGGCGCACCATCTGTCGTCAGTCCCACAAGTTTATCCCAGGGCAGGCTCATTTCAGTTATACATTTGGATACCTCTTCAAAGATATCTTTTCCTGTGGTGGTGCCATGTATTGATTTTAATCCTAAAAGTTCCTCTGTGACGCACAGGCTCGAGTCTACTCCACGGATGAAGATTGACAGCTGGGCAGTATCAGACGTGTCGCTGCTCTCATCCACAGCAAGGGAGTATGCAATAAAATCTTTTCCCTTTTTTATTAGTTGTTCATGTAGATTAGTGAAAAGCTCACACACGCGCTCAGCCACGGTGTTTCTGCTCAGGCTCACATTTAAAAATTCTTGCTTTTTATCTGGGCACACGATGTCGCAAACTTTGACCATGCACTTTTTGACAAACTCTCCCTCATTAAAGGGCCGGGCTGATTTTGCTATCTCTGCTGCCACAATAAAGCTGGCCTTTACAGCAGCTTCACTTTTTGATTTTGCTTTCATGAACATAGTCTGCCGGCAAACCAGACTTCTTTTCATCTCCTCCACCTTCTGCAGCTTCTGCTTTACGTCCAGGTCCTTGTACTTTTCATAATGTTTTGTTTCATAGTGTCTTCTTATGTTATATTCTTTTGTTACAGCCACGTTAGCTCCGCACACAAGACAAACAGGTCTGTCCTTTATATTCGTGAACAGATAATCTGCCTCCCACCTGTCTTGAAAGCTCCTGTTGTCCATCTTTCGTTTGGCCATTTTTGTGGAGGGTGAAATTAATTTGTCCGATGTGACTGGAGCATGGTTGTCAATGACTGTCAACAGAAAAAAGGAGCGCTTGCTGGTTTCGACTGCGCGCCAACATACTAGCAAAGCATTGTGGGATTTGTAGTATTAGCGGTACAGTATATACCGCGGGCCAGCTCTAATGCACATTTGATATGATCTCGCGGGCCAATTATAATTACACTGCGGGCCAAATTTGGCCCGCGGGCCTGAGTTTGACACATGTGATTTAGAACAACCAATTAACCTAACATGCATGTCTTTGGAGTGTGGGAGGAAACCGGAGCCCCCGGAGTAAACTCACGCAGCACAGGGAGAACATGCAAACTCCACACAGAAAGGTTCCTACCCCTGCCAGCCTGGGGATTTGAACCTGGAACCTTCTAGCTGTAAGGCAACAGTGCTAACCACTGCACCACCGTGCTGCCCACCACTGCACCACCGTGCAGATCCACATACTGCAATGACAAGAGTTCCATGGGAGTTGCATATTGCTATTCAGGAGGCCAATGGTAGCAGGGACAGATGAACTTTTAAAACTATTTGTTCTGCATTTGGGTAGAGCATCCCAGCTACCTGATGGCAGCATCTTGTACTCCGCCCTTAAAGGGTGACTGCTGTCAGCCAAAATAGCCTGAGCTTTCTTCAGGGCTCTTTCACTGTTTAAGGGACCAAGTCTGAGTAAATTTGTGCTGCCAATTTTGTTGCACGTTTTCACAATGTGTTCCAACCCCTTCTTGTTCTTCAACGTAAGTAACCCACATCAGCTAATAAAAGAGGTTAAAACAGACTCAATTAAACAAGAATAAAAGATTTTCATAAAAAGTGTCAACATTAACCTCTTGCGCTCCGTTGTACCGCGGACGGGCAAGTCTCTGCGTCCCAGAGTGCACGAGGGCACTCTCGTGCGCCCTCGTGTGCTCTTGGACGCACGATGGAGCTGCATATTCGTTCTTCCACTGCAGACACAGCCGCGAACAGAGTAGATCATCTGATTGACCTCTCATTCAACTAATAAGAGCCTTGAATTGGGTTTCTGAAACCTTGAAGAACCAATGACTGAAAACTTGGCAAGAAGGACCCGCCTACCAACGCAGCGAGCCAATTGAAGCACAGAAGTTCGCTGAGCTGTTTTGTCTGTCTACAAAGGCTGGGTGAAGAGAGACTGCTTCAGCAGCCACAGGCAGTGGTTTATTTATTTATTTTTTTAATTCCAACAGAGTGTTAAGGATTCTCTTATATGGTCATCATAGACCGACGGAGGCTGACGACGAAGGTCGTAAATCATTCGCCAAAACCGCAATCATGGAATTATGTTTGGACCGGGTCGCGAGACCAGAACCACGAGCGGACCAGCGTTGCGTTCGTCTGACAATGAGGAAGAGAAGTTGGCCAGGACAATGTGGCTGTGAAGAGGTAAGGTGTTATAAGCCAAATTATTTTTTATCCCTGAAAATTGTAATCAAAAATGACTTTTGACCGATCGGTAAATTACAACTGTGCGGCGCACGATGTCCGAAGTGCATGCGCCGCGTTACATGGTTCTTCGCCGCCTCCGGACTGTGAACGCCCCCCGCCGCTACGATTCTGTAGCGGCGGGAAGGGGGGGGCGCGGTGACAGCGTTGCTGTGGAAACATCGCCACATCCGAGTGTAATCCATCATGTAGCGATGGCCGATCTCCGTCCGTTGTAGCGAGGGAAGGGGGGGCCACCCCCCCCCCCCCACACACACAGTAGCAAGGGGGGGGGGAAGCCGCGGTGACAGCGCTGCTGTGGAAACATGCCTTATCCGAGTGTAATCCGTCATGTAGCGAGGGCGGATCTCCGTCCTCTGTAGCGGGGGGGGGGGACACCCCCCCACCCCCCCCACACACACACAGACACAGCCCTGAATGTGACCTTTCATTAGAGCCCAAAATGAAGCTTCTACATTGAATCATTCAAAAGTTACAGACATTTTTCCAAACTGTGCCATTTGGCACAATTTGGCACAGTTCCAAAACGCCTGGGAACAGCCTGAGAACAAAGCTGTGTAAAATATTCATTTTTTGTGGTATTGTTACAAAATTTGGACCTCAGCTGGATAACACTTGGTTCTACATTTCTGTTGCATTTTCCAGCCCGGATCGGAAGCTGTGTGTTATTTGCAAGCATTTGTATCCAAAAAAACACCCAGGCCAAATTTATTTTCTTCAAGTTCACTATGTTTAGATGACTGTAACTCAGTGGCCGGAGCACTTAGAGAGATCATGGGGTTTTTTTGCCAAAAAATTCAAAGTGTTTTCTTTTAAATGAGACCAACCCCATGAAGATGCTGCAAAGGGTTGAAGAACAGCTTTCGATTTACTTTGGGCACATTATTTTTTGGCGTTTTTAGGAAAATTGAGCGGAGTGCAAGGGGTTAAAACTCCAAAGTTTACGATAAAAATGCATGCACTGGTGGGCCTTTGCACAAATAGCATCGACATTGTGGTCAAAAGAAAGTTTGTTGTCACTTCATGTTCCCAGATATTTGTACTGATTCACCACTTCAACAGTCTGACCATGCATACTGACAGGGTGGACAGGGGAAGGGTTTCTTCGAAAATCAGTAATCATTTCTTTAGTTTTGGTCACATTAATGTCCAAAAAGGAAAGTTTACACCTCTCAATAAAATCATCCACCACTGGACCAGGGACAAGATCTTCACCATTAAGCAAGGACACTATTACAGAATATCTGCAAACTTAAAGATGGTTCTGCACTCATGTTGACTTCAGCACTCATTTGTGTATAAAACAAATAAAAGCAGTGAAAGAGCACATCCTTGGGGGGAGTCAGTGGAGGATTAAAGAACATCGGATAAAACTCCATTGACTCTGGCCTTCTGGGACCTAACGGTTAAAAAAAAAATCAATGAGCCAACAAACTACACCAGGATTAATGTTATAAAAACAGATGAGTTGATCTGCTAAAATGTGAGGCTGGATACAATTAAAAGCAGAAGAAAAGTCAATAAAAAGCAGTCATACAAAAGATTTCCCAACATCCAAATTCCCCAGGACTCGGTGGAGTAGGGTACCTACAGTATCCTCCACACCTCTGCCTGCCCTTTAAGTAAATTGGAGGGGATCCAACTTTCCCTCAATTTCACATAAACTCTCATTCCTAACTATTTTTTCCAAAGACCTTCATAACAAGTGAAGTTAAGGCTACAGGCCGAAAGTCATTAAGAAATTTTGGGGTTCTAATTTTGGGCATAGGTACAACAAGACAGATGGCTAGATGTACTTTATTGATCCAAACTGGGAAATTACAGTGTAACAGCAGCATGACATTAGGCGACCAAAACGACAGAAATACACATCAGGTGGGAGTAGTTCAAGGTTGAGTGTGAATTTTATTATTAACATATCATATGTTGGATTTGTGGTGTTTCTTTGTATGTTTTGATGTTTGAGTTTATTTTTGTTGTTTTGGGTTGATTATGGTTTGCACCTGAGTTGACTGATTTAATCAGCAGGAGCCAATCAGTGAGTCTTACCCGGTGGGACCTATTAAAGGATGGTGCGTGACTGTGGTAGAGAAGGATATGTGGATAAAAGGATATGTGGACTTCTGTCCACACGCGGACACACAGAGGTAAATTAAAGGGGAGAGTGGAGGAAACGAGGGCAGGAACGGAGAAGCGGAGAAAGGACGGAAGGAGAAAGGAAAACCAGGTGCTGGGATTGGTAGCCAGAGTTTTGGACCGGAGACACCGTGAGGGTCCAGCGAAGGAGACGCAGTTGTGTTGGAGGAAAGGCTTGTGCACAGCTAAGTGGAAGGAATGTGCTTACTGTCTGTGTGTATGTGAATGACTATTAGCTCCCAGTGTGTTTGCGGGAGGTTGAGTTTGTGCTGCATTGTGTGCTGCAGGTTTTCCCAGACGACGGATCCGCAGGAGCCGCTCCTCTTCTCTCCTCCTGTCTGCTTCCCCTTCCCAGGTCCACGATTCCCCATCGTTGATGTGTAAAAGGGCCTTTGGACAAGCTTGGACAAACAGCACATTCTTCTGTTCAAAATATTTTTGATCAAGATCTGTCCTTCAATTCACATATTAAATTTGTTTCTAAGACTGCCTTCTATCATTTGCGTAATATTGCCAAGATTAGGAGCATCTTGTCTCAGAGTTGTGCTGAGAAACTGATCCACGCTTTTGTTAGCTCGAGATTAGATTATTGTAATTCTTTATTATCAGGCTGTCCTAAAACATCTTTAAAAAATCTTCAGCTGATCCAAAATGCTGCAGCAAGAGTTTTAACAGGTACTAGAAAGAGAGATCATATCTCTCCTGTTCTGGCCTCCCTTCAATGGCTTCCCATAGAGTTTAGAATTAAGTTTAAAATCCTTCTTCTTACTTACAAAGCTCTAAACAATCAGGCTCCATTTTATTTAAAAGATCTGATACTACCGTATTATCCTAACAGAGCACTACACTCCCAAAATGCAGGATTACTTGTAATACCTAGAATCTCCAAAAGTACAGTGGGAGGCAGAGCCTTCAGTTATCAAGCTCCTCTCCTGTGGAACCAGCTGACAATCTGGATTCGGGAGTCAGACTCGATCTCTGTTTTTAAGAATAGGGTTAAAACCTACCTTTTTGATATAGCCTACAATTAGGGAGGGGTCATGTGTTTCTGAACCCTCACTTAGTTATGCTGCTAATAGGTTTAGTCAGCCGGGGGACCTCCAGTAATGCACTGGGCCTCACTCCTTTCTTCACTCTCAATGATTTTTTTTTTTTTTTTTTTTGCTGGTCATTAACATCTGTTTGTTCTCTCCCATAGATTGAGTCCCCATCGTGCTGTTTGCTCTCTACATGTCTGTTCTTTTCTTCTTCTCTGTCCCCTCACCTCCCAGCCAGTCGCAGCAGATGACTGCCCCTCCCTGAGCCTGGTTCTGCTGGAGGTTTCTTCCTGTTAAAAGGGAGTTTTTCCTCTCCACCGTCGCCAAACGCTTGCTCACAGGGGATCGCCTGATTGCTGGGGTCTTTCTGCAACTGTGGGGGTTCCCCCTACAGTTGAAAGTGCTATGAGATGACTGTTGTTGTGAAATGGCGCTATATAAATAAAGTTGAATTGAATTCTGGGCAAGGGAGGATGACAGCGTTTGATCCTGCTTTGACAGGTAGCGGATATGTCTCCGCTCCATTGTAGGACACGCTGAAGTTTTTTTTGTTTTTGTTTTTTTTTTCTTCTATTTAGCTTAAAGAGTAATTTCTACCTTTATGTTAGAAATTATTTATTTTTTCTCTTTCCCCTTGAATGAATTTCTGGGTATTTTTAGCATTTAATGTGGTGTTATTTTCTTAAACTGTGCACATTGTTAACTTATGGTTCTTATTAGTGATTGTTGTAGTCTATAGTTATTTTAAGATTTGTCCATTAAAGTGTATAATTGATTTTCTGCCTTTTTGAGTATTTGTGTTGCTGTGGCCCGGGAATCGTATATTTTAAATTATGTGTCCACAGTAATTTCCACTTTCAAACTGTGACACACACAGCAAATAGATAATGGGATTACCCATGGAAAGTAAAACTGCTGAATAACTTGGATACATCATAGATGAATATATGGTGACCCGAAAAGGTACATGAAACATACCCACTGTACAATGCAGGACTATAACAGTCTTTTCAAAGATGGGACTTGATGAAGCTGAAGTGACTTTGTGAAAATAAAAGAAAAAATTTCAGCCAAAGACTATTCATAACATTGCAGAATATTCCAGCTGAGGCTGGCGTCATACATTATTAGGGCCTGAGCCACTGACAACGTCAGTCGGCGAAAGCCCTATTGTATCTGCTAGCGTTTCTTTATTTTTTTTTTCTATATTATTCTGCCTAAATGATCGCATTTTTCACCCTCTGAACGTTAACCAAAACGCAATTTTTTTTTGGCAAACCCCTCTGACCAGGCAAAAAATTCCATAAACTGGAAAAAATATGCCCCCCCCCCCCACCCCTCATTTTTGTGGGTGGGGTCAAACGTGCAAGGTCTATGGAGACTGCAGACCATAAACTTTGCCGTAGACACATCAAATTTGGGTGAGGTGTGAATCACCTCAAGACATGCAAAAAACATCATTGTGGCCCATACCCACCGCCAACAGGAAGGCCGCCATCTTGCCTCAAAGTCGCCCCGCTTCCAATTCGGGAAAAAAGTCACACCTCGCATTTGAATGCACTTGTCCTAGGGACCTGATCCAATTGAGCTCATTTTTGCATGGCGGCATCTATAGGCATTGGCCATTAAAAGTTATGTAAATTAAGTCAAAATCTCAAAAGGCGTGGCCAGGGCGCCATGGCGAAGTTTGACTCCTCCCCTTACAAATTCAACCAGCTGTAACTCGCGCAAAACTTGTCCGATGTCCACAAAACTTTCCATGAAGGAAAATAGTGCCACCCCGGATACAATGACATCAAAATACCGGACAAAAGATATAGCGCCACATAGTGGTTAACGAAAGAATTGCTGAAAACTGTTTTATTTATTACTCACGCACGGCTGGCCAGAATGACGTGAAATTTTCAGAGATTCATCAGAACACAGACATGATCATAACTGAATATCAACGTTAGTATGACGTCATACATGTTACCATGGACACGCCCTTCTCGCCATTCAATCCATGAGCTTATGGGGAGGGGTGGGAAGGTCTTGGAGGTCTAAATTTTTCAACATATGTTGAGGTCACTGTCATATGTAGTCCAATATGGGTGGACAACACATAACTTACAGGGAAGTGTTGCCATGGCAACATGGCGACGGTTGACTACACGCCATGAAATTTCGGAAAGTTGTATCTTGGACAAACTTTTTCTGATTTCCACCAAATTTTCAAAAATGGATAATAATCCCACCCTGAACATTCCTATATAAAATAACAAAAGTTTTAGCACCGCCTAGTGGTAACAACATTAGATCCTTGTAAATTGGACATATTTTGCACGATTTGCAACAAATTTTATACGATCAATATTCTCCCTTCCCCGAACTTGTCTATATACAAAAAATAAACAACACTCATAGCGCCCCCTAATGATTAAAGGAAGAATTACTGACGGGCAAAACTTGTCCGATGTCCACAAAACTTTCCATGAAGGAAAATAGTGCCACCCCGGATGCAATGACATCAAAATACCTGACAAAAGATATAGCGCCACATAGTGGTAAACGAAAGAATTGCTGAAAACTGTTTTATTTATTACTCGTGCGCGGCTTGCCAGAATGACGTGAAATTTTCTGAGATTCATCAAAACACAGCAATGATCATAACTCAACATCAACGTTAGTATGACATCATACGTGTTACCATGGACACACCCATCTCGCAATTCAATCCATGAGCTTATGGGGACGGGTGGGAAGGTATTGGAAGTCTAAATTTTTCAACATATGTTGAGGTCACTGTCATACGTAGTCCAATATGGGTGGACAACACATAACTTAGAGGGAAGTGTTGCCATGGCAACATGGCGACGGTTGACTAGTCGCCATGAAATTTCGGAAAGTTGTATCTTGGACAAACTTTTTCTGATTTCCACCAAATTTTCAAAAATGGATAATAATCCCACCCTGACCATTCCTATATAAAATAACAAAAGTTTTAGCACCGCCTAGTGGTAACAACATTAGACCCTTGTAAATTGGACATACTTTGCACGATTTGCAACAAATTTTATACGATCAATATTCTCCCTTCCCCGAACTCGTCTATATACAAATAATAAACAACACTCATAGCGCCCCCTAATGATTAAAGGAAGAATTACTGACGGGCAAAACTTGTCCGATGTCCATAAAACTTTCCATGAAGGAAAATAGTGCCACTGCAGGTTTTTGCCAAATCCCTTTGCATAAAGAATCGGCGCTAGTCCAAGTCCGCGCACTCCTACATAAAAAGATTTGACAAAAGGGATAGTGCCACTTACTGCTCACAGGAAGATCTGTGTCAAATGGTTTACTTTATTATTCATGCAGCCCATGCAGTGATGACGGCACATTTTCCGAGCCAGCGAGGGAGGACGGGCGCCGGGTTCCGCGGTCGCGCAGGGGGGCGAAGGCCCGTTTACACCTGCCTGCAGGTTTAATTGTGTTTGTTACCTGTAGAAAAGCTGCAGCAGCCTCCCGCAGTTGAGACAGGGAGGGACCTCTCTGTGTGTGCTCTCCAGGGTAGTGTGTTCAGGTACAGTGGAGAGAATGTGTGTGAGAGGAGGGACCATACCATTTGCGGGGGAAGGGGGGGGGGCGCAACTATGACAAACTACTGAATATGTTTTTGTTGTTATTTCAGCTCACCAAAGACGAACTAAAATTTTATAATCACAACTTTTGTCACTCCAGTATTTAGGAGTGCTGAGTTTAAATTTAAGGGTGCTACAGCACCCCTTAAAGACTTGACACCACCGATGATAGCAGCAAATGCTAAAGAAAAATGTCAGGACATCTGTCCATGAACTGAATCTCAAAGAGAAAGTTGGTCATGCAGCAAGACAATGATCCTAAGCACGCAAGTTGTTCTACCAAAGAATGGTTAAAGAAGAATAAAGCTGATGTTTTGGAATTGCTAAGTCAAAGTCCTGACCTTAATCCAACTGAGATGTTGTGGAAGGACCTGAAGTGAGCAGTTCATGTGAGGAAACCCACCAACATCCCAGAGGTGAAGCTGTTCTGTTTGGAGGAATGGGCTAAAATTCATCCAAGCTGATGTGCGGGACTGATCAACAGTTACTGGAAACATTTAGTTGCAGTTAGTGCTGCAAAAGGAGGGTCACACCAAATACTGACGTAAGAGGTTCACAAATTTTTGCCACACACAGATATTTAATATTGGATCATTTTCCTCAATAAATAAATGAAAAAGTAAAATATTTTGTCTTACTTATTTAATTGGGTTCTCTTTACTAACTTTTAGGACTTGTGTGAAAATCTGATGTTGTTTTAGGTCATATTTATTCAGAAAATTCTCAAGGGTTCAATACTCATCAATTACTTTGTGAAATCTTGGAAAATAATTGTAAATGCAATCGATTTCTTCTTAAAAGTAATTGTACTTTCAGGTTCAGGTTACTTTATTTGTACCCGTAGGTAGATTTGTTTTGCAGTCTGGTGACATCCATATTTACAAGCCACAAATTACATTCAACATAGACACAAGCACAGGCACACATGAAGCTGACTATAAACATGATAAAAATACTCAAGGCTCCATCAATCAGGGTATAAAAAGACAAAGAGATGGGAGAAAAACCAGAGGTAAGAGAGAAGGGTCATATTAAAAAGTTAAAAACTAGTCAAAGAGGTTAAAAACTCAAAGGTCTAAAACCCAATAAAATATTGAGAACCCAAATAACGTCCTACAAAAATAAGTAAATATAAAATGGAGTTAATAAATAGGTACCTAAATTATGTGCAATATATTGTTACAACTTGTTCAACTCCTTGACAGCAGCAGGAACAAAGCTGTTTTTGTAGCGCTGGGTTTTACTTTTTGGGACAGCAAACTTCCGTCTTGAGGGAAGAAGCTGAAAGTTGCAGTGCAAAGGGTGGGAGTCATCATTTAAAATGGAGGTAGCCATCCTCTGTACTTGTCTGGTGTACAGGGATGTCAGGCTCAGCTGTAACTCACCAAGCAAACGATTGGACCATCTAACTACCTGATCCAAGGATTTCCTCTGTTTCAGTTTTATCTGACCAAACCATGACACTAATGAAAAGGATAAAACTGATTCAATAAAAGCCCGATTGTTATGACCCGAGCGTCGGTTCTGATCGCGCTCGGGTTAAAGTTATGTCTCGCTGCCGGCCTTGACAGCTGCGGGCGGTATTTTGGCCTCTCCGGGCTCTTATTGTGAAAGTGCTCGGAGGGGTTTCCGCCTGTCAATGGTCGGTCAGCTGTGTGTCATCTGTCATCAGTACCTGGGTTATTTAAGCTGACTGCTAGCGTCATGACGACGCAGCAGTGTCTGATCGCATGATCGTTATTTGATCGCTATTCTGTTCACCCATCGTCACGGATGCCTGGACTATATTCACACCTTGGCTGCCTTGGGGCTTGACCGTCTTTCACCGGGACCAGTAAGTGAGCTCGTTAGCCTTATTCCCCCCGGGTGTTAACTGTTCTGTAAGTCCCTGCCTTAGCAGCCCGTGTGGCTAATTATTACCAAGCCTGACTGTGTGTGACTGTCTCCTGCTTTGGACCTGTAGTGTGCTGTATAGCCCTATGCTTCCTGTTCTGCGAAGACTCTGTCATTATCGCAGCAGCTTGTGTAAACACCTTTTTCACCGTAATAAACTCACTGTAAAACTCACTGGTGACTTGTGTACGTCTTATAGGTGGCTCGCGAGGGCCACCGCATGACAGTACACTGCTGCCCAAACGGCGTTTACGGTGACGCCATTTTTGAGACGCTTTTCACCGGTGAGTTTGAGTTTTGGACGTTGCTTGTCCCTGTCTGGGACCTGTGTATGTGAGGAATGCCGTCACCGAAGAGCCACGTGTTGACGAGTGTTTTGGAAGCTGTGGATGAGCTACTCATCTCCGCTTCCATGTTGGACTATTACCACGGCATACATTGGTACCTGGACGCCGCCGAAGATGTGCTCTGTAATCTCTCTCCCCACTACGCCAACCACCCGGAAGTCGACACGAGGAGGGAGGACATCGCCGCACAACGCGAGCTGTTCCTGATGATGGAGGAGGAACGCGGCATGAAGCAGGTGAAGAGGCACTCCTGCTTTTCGCCTATGGATCCTGATCCTGCTTCCGATCCATTTCGGGAGTTCGCACCATCTGGGGGCCGGCGAAGGCGTCGGCGTCACGGCCGGGCGCATCTTCGGCAAGCTCCAGCTCCGGATCCAGTTCCGGGCCGCCGGGATGACCCCCTCAACCAGCCAGCTGCTGAGAGTGAGCTGAGTCCTGTGCCGGTGGGCTCCGTTCTTGGATCTTTTTCCATCCAGCGAGCGAGGGAAGGAGCAACGCCCGCTACAGCTGACAACATCCTCCCCCCGGGAGACAGGCAAGTCCAAGTTCATTGTCCTAGTAATAATAGTGATCTGTCTTGTCTGACTCCTGGGGGTGAAGCTCAGGGTTCGCAGCTCCCTGAGTTTCTTTCCCCAGCTGTAGCCTGTTATATTAAACCTGCTGCCTCTGTGTCTCCTCCTGCGGAGCGGTCCTCGGTGTCAGTCCCACGCCGTCGAACGAGGGGGAGGCCTGCAGCTCTGGGAGATGTCCCGGTCCTGCAGCCTTGCTTTGGACAGAGGAGGAGAACGGACTGCTGTGAGGAGCCAGAGCCGACGAGAGAGCGTCCCCAGGGTTCCTCAGGGATGCAGCCCGAGTCAGCAGGTCCAGGGTCCTCTACCCCCACGCCATACGGGTTATTGGCGTGGACGCGAGCGCATGAGGATCCAGCTGCGGAGACCATCAGGCCGGCTGTGGAACCTGACACAGCCGAGTGGGAGCCCGACGACGAGTTTCTTCATGAACCTGGATCGGCGAAGTCCTGGACGGCTCCAGAGCCCGAGTGCAGGCAAGTGCTCTTTCTTGTTTTCCTGTATGGTGTGTTAGAGCATTTTTGCCTGCCTCATGGGGAGGCGAGTGAGGGGCAGCCGGCCGCTGCACCCGAGCTCGTCTCGCTGGGCTCTGGCGCTGCCGGTGGAACTGATCCCGGTTCTCCCTTGTGTTCTGAGCACCTCCACAGCGTTGCCGGTCCGGAGCCAGTCAAGGTTACGGGACCGGGTGTTCCAGGTTCGGAGATGGAGGTCGTCGCCGGAGCAGTCCTGACCCAGTCAGGGTCCGACGTGTGGGCCGAGGTGACCCGGTCGGGGTCCGACGCGTGGGCCGAGGAGACCCAGTCGGGGTCCAACGTGGGTGCAGCGGTGACCCAATTTGGGCCTGTCCTGACCCAGTCGGGGTCCGACGTATGGGCTGAGGAGGTCCAGTGGGGGTCCAGCGCAGGTGCGGCTGCGACCCAATCAGGATTCGAGGGGGCCCAGGGTTTTGGTTGTCCCCCTCTCAGGAGCCACCAGCTGGGGGCCATTAGTGGGTTTTGTTTGACAGTTCGGCGCTCTCCTGTTTTGTTTTCAGGTGAGCGGCTGCACGCAATCCCTCCACGGTCCTGCTGGTTGTGGTATGCGGGTCGGCCACCCGAGGAACTGCTTGGAGCATTCGGCGTCTTGGGTTGGCCACCCAATATACTGTGTGGGTTACAGGGTGACCTGGTTCGGCCACCAGAGGACGTATTCCTGGGGGCATGGGACTGGGGCAGGCCACCTGACTGTTCATGTACTGTGGGATTTTCTGTGGGCCCTTATGGTGCCAATTCTTGTCTTGTACATCTTGTAATTTTTTGTTGTGTTTCACAGTCATAGTCTTAGTCAGGTCAAGTTCGAGCAATTTTTTTTTAATTGTCTCGTGCTTCTTTGTTTGTCATAGTCTTAGTCTGGTCTGAGCAATTTTAGATTGCCTCTTGTTTTTGTTTTGTTTCCAAGTCATAGTCCTAGTCTGGTCTGAGCAATTTTAGATTGCCTCTTGTTTTTTTTTTCTTGTTGTCAAAGTTATAGTCTTAGTCAGGTCAAGTTCGAGCAATTTTTTTTAATTGTCTCGTGCTTCTTAGTATGTCTTAGTCTTAGTTAAGTCCGAGCTATTTTTGATTACCTCTTGTTTCCTTGTATGCCATTGTCTTAGTCAAGTTCGAGCATTTTTGTTACCTTGTAAATCATTGTCTTTGTCTAGTTTGAGCAATTTGTGTTTGCCTCTTGTTACCTTGTGAGTCTTTGCCATTGTCTAGTTAGAGCATTTTTTTTGTGTCTTGTTTTTTTTTTTCCCTTGTGAGTCTCAGTCTTGTCATAGCCTTGTTTAGTCATGTGTTTTCTTTTGTCTTTGTTTTTTTTCCCCCAGAATCATGTAGTAGCTACAATGCTCCGCACTGTGTTTTTATATATCTACATATTATTCCATCTAGCTACATTGCTCCGCACTGTGTGTGTTTATATACTTGCATATTTATTCCACCTAGCTGCAATGCTCCGTACTGTGGGTGTTTATATATTTACATATTTATTCCATCTAGCTACAATGCTCTGCACTGTGTGTTCATATATTCATATATTTATTCCATCCAGCTACAATGCTCTGCACTGTGTGTCTGTGTGTGTGTGTGTATATATATATTTTATAGTAATATGTACATATGTATATTAGCTGCTCTTGCTTGCTTGTTTTTTTTTTTGTTTTTTTTTTCTTTTTTTTTTGCCTTCTGATTGTTGCTCTGAGTGTTGCTATCCCTGTGCTGTTGCAATCCTGGAATTTCCCTGTTGTGGGACTAATAAAGGCTTATCTTATCTTATCTTGTATGTATTTCTTGTCTGGTCTTAGTCTTGTTTTTCCCCAGAGTCATGTATTTCCTGTTTTTTTTGTCTGGTCTTAGTCTTGTTTTTTTCCCTAGAGTCATGTATTTCCTGTATGTTTTTTTTGTCTGGTCTTAGTCTTGTTTTTTTTTTTCCTGAGTCATGTGTTTGTATGTATTTCTTGTTTTGGTCTTGTCTTGTTTTTGTTGGTTGGTTTCTCTCCCTCCGTACCTGTTCCCCTACCTCCCACCCTGGGGGGGCGGGGGGGGGGGGCAGGGTGGTCCCTTGGGGCGTCCGGAGTCCGCCCGTGGAGGGAGGGTACTGTTATGACCCGAGCGTCGGTTCTGATCGCGCTCGGGTTAAAGTTATGTCTCGCTGCCGGCCTTGACAGCTGCGGGCGGTATTTTGGCCTCTCCGGGCTCTTATTGTGAAAGTGCTCGGAGGGGTTTCCGCCTGTCAATGGTCGGTCAGCTGTGTGTCATCTGTCATCAGTACCTGGGTTATTTAAGCTGACTGCTAGCGTCATGACGACGCAGCAGTGTCTGATCGCATGATCGTTATTTGATCGCTATTCTGTTCACCCATCGTCACGGATGCCTGGACTATATTCACACCTTGGCTGCCTTGGGGCTTGACCGTCTTTCACCGGGACCAGTAAGTGAGCTCGTTAGCCTTATTCCCCCCGGGTGTTAACTGTTCTGTAAGTCCCTGCCTTAGCAGCCCGTGTGGCTAATTATTACCAAGCCTGACTGTGTGTGACTGTCTCCTGCTTTGGACCTGTAGTGTGCTGTATAGCCCTATGCTTCCTGTTCTGCGAAGACTCTGTCATTATCGCAGCAGCTTGTGTAAACACCTTTTTCACCATAATAAACTCACTGTAAAACTCACTGGTGACTTGTGTGCGTCTTATAGGTGGCTCGCGAGGGCCACCGCATGACACCGATAAAACATTGTCATTATGGTTTGGTCAATTTGGAAGCGTGCAAGTTTTCTCAAGCAGTGCAAATGTTGCTAACCCTTTTTGCACACCCTTTCACAGTTCTCTTCAAAGTTTAAATTACTATCAATAATCGTCCCAAGATATTTGTAGGATTGTACACATTCGGTGGTCTGGCCTTTTAGTACGGTGACTTTGTGCCTGGGAGTTTTCCTCCTAAAGTCAATAATCATGTCTTTAGTTTTTGTCGTATTCAGCTGCAGGTAGGAATCCTCACACCAGTGAACAAAATCATCAACTACTGGGCCGTGGCCACTCTCACCATCCTGGAGGAGACTGACAATAACTGAGTCATCAGCATACTTTATAATGTGCCTGTTGTCATGTCTGCTCCGACACATGTTTGTGTACAGGATGAAGAGTAGTGGTGACAACACACACCCCTGAGGAGAGCCAGTAGAAGAGCAGTTTAGGACTTTTCATATAGTTTTGGTATATTTGAATGATGAATAGTTCCATCAAACATTAAATGTTTTTCACTTCCGGTTATGGCTGCCACGTAGGACGGACGTGTCTCGCTCTGCTCTGCTCCTGGAGAAAAAAAATCGGCAAATAACTCTCTCATTTGGGACAGAACGTATCCCAGCATTTGGGCGAGGATATGTCGGCGAAGCCTAAGGCTGGAAAACCAGGAAAAGGAAAAAGCGAGCCGCCGAAACAGTCCAAATTAACGGACTTTCAGGTCTGTGACGCAGCAAACAAAACTCCATATATGGCGGAGGAAGCTGGCGGCGGTGCGATGTTTGCGGGGAATGGCGCAGATGCGCTGATGGCTGCCATGAGTTCAATGAGAGCGGACTTTTCCTCTAGATTTGATGGGATTATGACAGCGTTGGAAGGAATAAGAAAGGAATTGGGTGACTGTGTAGAACGAACGGCGCAGATGGAGCTCCGTCTCGCTAGTGCTGAAGATGACGTCACCCGTCTTCAATTAAAGGTGCGCACTTTGGAAAAAAAAAAAAAATCTCTGGAAGATAATATTTTGGATTTGGAATCTCGGTCGAGACAGAATAATTTGAGGCTGGTGGGTCTTCCAGAGGAATCAGAAGGTCGGGACGTATGTTCCTTTCTGGAAAAGTGGATTCCGGAGGTGCTGGGCAGCGAGGAGTTGCAATCAGCAGTGGTTCTGGAAAAAGCACATCGTATTGGCCCACGGAGAGATAAGGGACCGCCGAGGACCTTAATTATGAAGTTTCTTAGCAACAGAGACAGGATGAAGATCTTCAACGCTGCACGTGCTAAAGGAGAGATTAAACACCAGGACCAGCAGGTGCGGTTCTACCCAGATTTGGCCACAGGAATCCAGCAATTGAGGAAGCAGTTTGATCCCGTACGTAAGGAGCTGCGCAACCTTGGGATTCGTCATGGTGTAATCTATCCTGCGAGACTGCTGACCACGTATGAGGGCAGAACCCACATCTTCAAGACCCCAGAGGAGGCGCAGGAGTTCATCAAGAAGATCAAAGAAGAAGAAGAGACTGGTGGGAGCTAAGCATGAACAAAATATAAGGTAGAATAATTAAGCATTTGCACAGGCATCTGACTGACTTGAAGTAAATAGTAAGTTTACAAAATATAGATTGTATTATATATTAAAAAAACAAAACAAAAACAAAACAAACAAAAAAAAAACTATGATGTACAAAGTTGTTAAAAATTTTGGAGTTAAGTTGGAAAACTACAGAGGAGAGTTAATGTTACGTCATTAAAAGCAGTAGAGTTAGGGTGATTGGGAGGATGAAGAAGGAGTGGCTTAGGCTGTTCCCCGTGGGTGTGGAACAGTCGATGGCTATATCGGGAGACAGAATTTTTCTTTTGATTTTGGGGGGTTTGCCACAAGTGTGGGAAGGGGAAATTTGTTTGTGTGTAGTTTGTAGGATGAATGTTCAACCACTCATGTTTTTGCTTCTCTGTATGAGCATGTTTACACTGCAAGGTAATCCCAAACTCTCTATTGATCATGGACCAAAGTGTTAATCTTAATTTAACTTCATGGAATTGCAGAGGTCTACAAAATTTAAAAAAACTTAAACAAGTTATGAATAAAATAAAGGACATGGGTTCAAGAATTGTGTTTTTACAAGAAACTCATCTGATAGAGGAGGATGTTAAAAGAATTAGGAGTAGATGGCAGGGAAGTGTATTCACCTCTTCATTTTCATCCCGAGCCAGGGGAGTTATGACTCTCATACATAAATCAGTTCCTTTTCAGGTGAAAAATGTAATTGGAGACAAATTTGGAAGATATGTAATCATTCAAGGTTCTTTGCTATTAGAAAATATAAATCTTGTGAACTTATATGGTCCCAATATAGATGATCAGAAGTTCTTTGCTAATTTATTTCTCATCTTATCATCACTTACAGGGCAACATATAATAGCAGGGGATTTTAATTGTACATTGAATCCAGGTGTGGATAGATCAACAGGACTGGATTGTACGCACATTGGATGTAGGATGACTGTTAATCATTTTATGAAAGAATTGAGATTGTTAGATATATGGAGAGAAATGAAACCACAAGTTAAAGCCTATTCTTGTTATTCCAGTACCTACAAGACATTCTCACGTATTGATTATTTTTTGATTTCCACAGAATTAAGGTCCAAGATTCAAAACTGCTTTTATGATAACATCGTGATTTCTGATCATGCACCCTGTTGTCTAATATATGTAGATAAAAAATTGACAAAGGAATCAGGTAGATGGCAATTTCAGCATAAATGGCTTCAGGATGAGGAATTTGTCAAGTATATAGAAAAACAGACGAGTTCTTTGACATCAATACTACACAAACATCAGCATGTGTAAAGTGGGAGGCTTTCAAAGCTTTTATTAGGGGACATATTATTAGTTATACAGGATCAAAATCTAAGAAGACTCGAGAGGAGAGAGCTAAATTGGAACATAAAATAAAAAGTCTTCAGGAAAAAGTGTATGCAGGAAGTGACCCAAGGTTGGAGAATGAATTACTGATTTTGAGAGCTGAATACGACAAAAAATCAGCGAATAGAGCTGCCTCGAGTCTTCTAAGATTGAAACAATCTTTTTATGAACAAGGTGAAAAATCAGGAAAATTATTAGCATGGCAGATTAAACAATTGGAAATTAAAACACCAATTACCAGTATTATAAGTAATGGACAGGTAGTTATAGATCCTTTAGAAATTAATAGAGCCTTTAGAGATTACTATGAAAAATTATATGATACCAAAAATGAACCTGATTTAACAAAACTAAATGGGTTTTTGAACGAACTATCTATACCGTGTATTCCAAATGAAAACAGGGAGATATTGGAGTCTAAAATTAGTCAAGAAGAAGTTGGGCTAGCCATTGATAATATGAAATCAGGAAAAAGTGCAGGACCAGATGGTCTTCCAGTTGACCTTTATAAAAAATTTAAGAATAAATTAATAAAACCTTTTTTGGAAATGGTTTTAGAAGCATTTCAAAATAATAATTTACCATCATACATAAATAATGCCTTAATTATACTGTTGCCAAAACCAGGTAAGCCCTCTAATAAATGTGAAAATATGAGACCAATAAGCCTATTAAACGCCGACCTTAAGATAATCTGTAAAATTTTAGCAAGACGAATACAAGAAATTTTACCAAATATTATTAATCGAGATCAGAATGGCTTTATAAAGGGTAGACAAGGCTTCCATAATGTAAGAAGACTATTTAATATTATTTATTTTAATAAAGAAGCACCAGATACAGCTCTCCTATCATTGGACGCCGAAAAGGCCTTTGATAGAGTTGAATGGCCCTTTCTTTTTGAAGTCCTACAAAGGTTTGGACTTGGAAATAATTTCATAAAATGGGTTCAAATAATATACAATAATGCTACAGCAGAAATCCTAACAAATAACAATATTTCAAAACCAATAAAAATCAATAGAGGATGTCGACAAGGCTGTCCACTTTCACCTTTACTGTTTACTATGGCAATTGAACCTTTAGCGATAGCGATACGTTTACATTCACAAATATATGGAATTAAAGTTGGACCAACAGAACATAAAATCTCCCTGTACGCCGATGATATAATTTTGTTTATGTCGAATCTAAAAAAATCAATTCCAACCTTGTTGAATTTAATAAAGAATTTTGGGGAAATATCAGGATATAAAATAAATAAAACTAAATCTTCAATATTAATGCTAAATGAGACCCAGAGAAATTACCCAGCCCCTGAGGTAAATCAATTCAATGTTGTAAATCAGTTTAAATATTTAGGAATCCAAATTATGCCTAAGCTAGAATCAGTCGCCAGTGTCAACTATGAAGCCTTAATGTCAGATATCAATGAGTTAACTCAGAGATGGATGTCACTACCAATGTCGATGATCGGGAGAATCAATATACTTAAAAGTAATATTTTACCTAAAATACTTTATTTATTTCAATACATTCCCTTATCACCACCTTTAGATCTATTCTCAAGAATAAAAAAAAAGTTAGTGGAATTTATATGGAACAACAGGAGGGCTAGATTACGTTTGTCTTTATTATATTTACCATTTGATCGTGGAGGTCTGAAATGTCCAAATTTTATGTTGTATTATTGGTCGGCACAACTGAGGTCTATGACATATTATTTTTCATCAAATGATCTCCCTCACTGGACTGAAATGGAATCATACAATTTACCTTTACCTCTTCCCATATTCATATACTCAGATTCGGCAAAAAAATTACAAAAACAAGTTAAAAATCCATTTGTAAAGCATATGATCAAAATATGGTGTGAAGCTAAAAACTATTTAAAAGAACCACAGTTATTGTCACAATTTAGTCCAATATGGGGTAATCAATATTTTAAACCAGGGAGAGCGGACGCTGTATTTAAAGTATGGAATTTAAAAGGGATACAAAAGATTCAGGATTTATATTTGCCATGTGCAGACAATATAATGTCTTTTGAAGAGCTGAGGATCAAATTTAATCTCAATAGAACACATTTTTTTAAATATCTTCAACTTAGAAACTTTATTCTATCAAATCAAAATAAAGCTCTCACTCGACCTATTTATTCATCCTTGGAAAAAATGATGATGAAAGATAGTAAAAGAAAGGGTATTATTTCAGAGTTTTATAACTCATTGACACTATCTTCAAGTGAAAATTCACTGAAAAGATTAAACTACTGGAAAGAAGATCTGCAAATTGAAATTTCAGAGGAACAATGGGAATTGGCTTGTACAGAAGCTCAAACCAAATCAATAAATGCACGCCTTAAATTGATACATTTCAAATGGTTAATGCGGATGTATGTTACACCGGAGGAGTTAAATAGATATAACAAAAATATACCAGATACATGCACAAAATGCATGGAAAGTAAAGGAACCCTATTTCATTGTTTATGGGAATGTAGATTAATAAGAATGTTTTGGGAGGAGGTGAGGGTAACAATTGAAAAAATAATCTCAAAACAAATCATATTGAATCCTAAACTGTTTTTGTTGGGTCTGTACCCAGAAAAGCATAATTTCAATAAAAGTGAAAGAACATTCATAGACCTCAGTTTGCTTAATGCCAAAAAATGTATTGCACTATTATGGAAAAAGACTCATAGACCAGATGTGACTCAGTGGTTAAGACAGATGTTAACAAACCTTCCATTAGAAAGAATAACATATATACTGAAATCAAAGGAAATTGTGTTTGAGAATATATGGAGACCTTTTATTGATTATGTAAAAAATTTAAACATAACTCTTGAAGAAGAAGGTGAATGATGTGTGTGGACCTTGTAAATTCCAAACTGGTGAACATAATATGTATACTTATGTATTGGATTGTCTAGACTAAACAGAGGAGCATTGTTGAAGACTTGATTTTGTTGGTGGTTGTTGGTGTTTTTAGGGTTTTTTTTTTTTTTGTAGTACTTTAGTGTTAGTGTTTGATTGTTTGTATCATGTTTGTTAAAAAAAAAAAGGGTCAATAAAGATATTGTGGAAAAAAAAAAAAACATTAAATGTTTTCAATGTCTATCAAGTTGATAGACAAGTAGGTTTCCACATCAAAGAATGTGTGGAATACTTTTTTGAAATACTTTTTCACAGCACTGTATGTTCACAGCCTGTTTTTTCTTTTTCTTTGTTGCGACAGGAACATGAAAGGAAAGATGGAGTGAAACCTCAGCAGCTTCAGGAAGATGAAGATCCTCCAACCACAACATACAAAGCTAAATCACACAGTGACAAGAGTAGAAAAAGAAGACAGAGAAAACACCACATTGGGGATAAACAATACTTCTGTGAAGAATGTGGGAGAGGTTTCACACTGTTGGGTACCTTAAAAACGCATAAACTGAACCACACTGGAGTTAAGCAGTTTGTGTGTGGTCAGTGTGGAAAGGCCTTTACTGTGATGAGTGAATTAAGAAGACATGAACTCATCCATACTGGTGTTAAGCAGTATGTGTGTGGTCAGTGTGGAAAGGCCTTTACTCATATGAGTGACTTAAGAAGACATGAACTCATCCACACTGGTGTTAAGCAGTTCGTGTGTGGTCAGTGTGGAAAGGCCTTTACTCAGATGAGTACCTTAAGAACACATGAACTCATCCACACTGGTGTTAAGCAGTTTGTGTGTGGTCAGTGTGGAAAGGCCTTTACTCAGATGAGTACCTTAAGAACACATGAACTCATCCACACTGGTGTTAAACAATTTGTGTGTGGTCAGTGTGGAAAGGCCTTTACTCAGATGAGTGAATTAAGAAGACATGAACTTATCCACACTGGTGTTAAGCAGTTTGTGTGTAGTCAGTGTGGAAAGGCCTTTACTCTGATGAGTACCTTAAGAACACATGAACTCATCCACACTGGTGTTAAGCAGTTTGTGTGTGGTCAGTGTGGAAAGGCCTTTACTCAAATGTGTAACTTAAGAAAGCATGAGCTCATCCACACTGGTGTTAAGCAGTTTGTATGTGGTCAGTGTGGAAAGGCCTTTACTCAGATGAGTGAATTAAGAAGACATGAACTCATCCACACTGGTGTTAAGCAGTTTGTGTGTGGTCAGTGTGGAAAGTTCTTTAATCAGATGAGTCACTTAAGAACACATGAACTCAACCACATTAGTGTTAAGCAGTTTGTGTGTGGTCAGTGTGGAAAGGCCTTTACTGTGATGAGTAACTTAAGAAGACATGAACTCATGCACACTGGTGTTAAGCAATTTGTGTGTGGTCAGTGTGGAAAGGCCTTTACTCTGATGGGTAACTTAAGAACACATGAACTCATCCACACTGGAGTTAAGCAGTTTGTGTGTGGTCAGTGTGGAAAGGCCTTTACTGTGATGAGTAACTTAAGAACACATGAGCTCATCCACACTGGAGTTAAACAGTTTGTGTGTGGTCAGTGTGGAAAGGCCTTTACTCTGATGAGTAACTTAAGAAAACATGAACTCATCCACAGTGGTGTTAAGCAATTTGTGTGTGGTCAGTGTGGAAAGGCCTTTACTCTGATGAGTAACTTAAGAAAACATGAACTCTTCCACAGTGGTGTTAAGAAGTTTGTGTGTGGTCAGTGTGGGAAGGCCTTTACTGTGGTGAGTACCCTAAGAACACATGAACTCATCCACACTGGTGTTAAGCAATTTGTGTGTGGTCAGTGTGGAAAGGCCTTTACTCTGATGAGTAACTTAAAACAACATGAGCTCATCCACACTGGTGTTAAGCAGTTTGTGTGTGGTCAGTGTGGAAAGGCCTTTACTCGGATGGGTAACTTAAGAAGACATGAACTCATCCACACTGGTGTTAAGTAGTTTGTGTGTGGTCAGTGTGGAAAGGCATTTACTCCGATGAGTACCTTAAGAAAACATGAACTCATCCACACAGGAGGTAATCCATCTGTATGTGGTCAATGTTTGAAGACCTTCTCTCGAACTCAGAACAACATCAGCTCCCCACAGTCAAGTTAAATCAACCCCTGTGCTGAATGTGGAAAGGCTTTTACTGGACTGAATCTCTTAAAATCACATGGAGTGATCCACAGTACAGTTAAAAGTGAGACACCTTTCATATAGACTTTGACCTCTTGTGAGACAAGAAGCTCCTCCTGTTGTTACAGGTTCAAGTTTAGAAACCCTGTGACACAGGTTGCGCTCAACTTTATCTGTCATTTTGATAGGGTTGTAAAAATTCTGTTATCTATTATTAACTGTCATTTTATTTTTTATTTTTTTTTGTTAATTGGATCACTTTCAGTGTTATCTATCAAATGAGCTTCCAGAATTTTCTGTCATTGCATAAAAATATGTCAATGAAGGACAATATTCATTTAATGCAACCTCATATTGACATTGTGCTGTACTAGATTCAAATTCCTTAAATGTCTGAACCAACAACATTTCATGAAGCAAGCAGAGATGCTCCATGTTTTGATTTCATGTCTGACTTTCCATCTCTGTTGCTGTTTTTAGATTAGATTAGATTCAACTTTATTGTCATTACACATGTATGAATACAAGGTAACGAAACACAGTTTAGCATCCAATCAGAAGTGCAAAGGACAGCAGTGCAGTATATACGGTAATTAACAGTATGTGCAATTTAAGCAAATATATGCAAATATATGCAGCAGTGCAGAAAGTTAAAAGTACTGTAATGTGCAATAAGTTAGATGTAGTTATGTAGTTATGCAGTTATGTACAGGTGAGGATGGTAAAAGATGATTGTAAGAGAGTCAGCGGGGAACTAAGTTCAATAACGTGACAGCTGTTGGAAAGAAACTGTTCCTAAACCTGCTGGTTCTAGTCCGAAGGCTTCTGAAACGTCTTCTGGAGGGGAGAAGCTGGAACAGTCCATGAGCAGGATGGTTGGAGTCCCTAAGAATGCTGCGTGCCCGGCGCAGACATCTTTTCCTGTAGACGTCCTCTATAGCTGGAAGTGGAGTCCCTGTGATGCGTTGGGCGGTTTTCACCACCCGCTGCAGCGCCTTGCGGTCAGCTATAGAGCAGATCCCATACCAGAGTGTGATACAGTTGGTCAGGGTGCTGTTGCTCAATCAACTCAGTCCACTTAATTTATTTTCAAATTGGCTTCATTTGCATAGTGCCAAATCACAACCAGTGTTGCCATGGGTGCTGGAAATCCTTACAAATGCATGAATTTTAATATTGTATTTTCAGGATTTTAAATGTTTGAATTTTACAAGATGTTCTTGAAAAAAAAAACCTTGAAATTGTAAGGATGTTTCTTTCTCAACAAATGTCTGAATAAATAGTTAGCTATAGTTCAGAATCAGAATGAGATTTATTGCCATTGTTCATGTAGTACACAAACTAGGAATTTGTCTCGGTGCAATGCTGCAACATTAAACATGGAAAAAAACTATGCATGCAATAAGATGTAGAATATGAATGAGTAATATTAATCTATGCAATTTTTAAATATATTAACAAGCAGCAGATATTGTGGAGTTCCACATAGTGCAGTCGGTAGTGCAAAAGAAAACAGTGATAATTATCATGAGTCCGGTTGAGCTGCTGTACGTAGTGCACGAGAGTCTAATAAGTCACTTAAGGCCCTTTTCCACTAGCCCCACTCAGCCCCGGTTTGAAAACCCGGCTCTACTCACTTTGGTTCGGTTCGGCCTCAGTTGCTTTTCAACTACTGCTGGCGCACCTGCTGTGGGTGGGATTTGTTGAACAGTAGGCGGCGCCACACCCTCGTGACGTGAAACACACGCGACTGAATCCTCCACAACAAACATGGCTGATGACAAGGAAAGAAGGAAGGAGGAATGACTGTGACATGAAACTGGTTAAATCTATGGTGCTGACTTGTTGTGCTCTGCACAATCTGTGTGAGAGTCATGGAGAGACGTTTGACACTACATTGGATGATGCAGTAGATGAACCAGTGGTGGCAGCGGCACAGAGAGCAGAGGAGCAGGGTGGTGATAAGATAAGATAAGATAAGCCTTTATTAGTCCCACAACGGGGAAATTCCAGGATTGCAACAGCACAGGGATAGCAACACTCAGAGCAACAATCAGAAGGCAAGAAAAAAAACAAGCAAGCAAGAGCAGCTAATATACATATGTACATATTACTATAAAATATATATATACACAGACACACAGTGCAGAGCATTGTAGCTGGATGGAATAAATATATGAATATATGAACACACAGTGCAGAGCATTGTAGCTAGATGGAATAAATATGTAAATATATAAACACCCACAGTACGGAGCATTGCAGCTAGGTGGAATAAATATGCAAGTATATAAACACACACAGTGCGGAGCAATGTAGCTAGATGGAATAATATGTAGATATATAAAAACACAGTGCGGAGCATTGTAGCTAGATGGAATAAATATATAGATATATAAATATAAACACACCCAGTGCTGAGCATTGTAGCTAGATGGAATAAATATGTAAATATATAAACACACACAGTGCAGAGCATTGTTGCTAGGTGGGATGAAACAGCATAACCGTCTACTTAGTTATCCTACATGGTATTGTGACGTTTGCAAGGGTTCACACAAAAAAACAATGGAGCAGATGGCTCTGATCAACCAGATTTATTTTCACACACCCCGACCCCCAACCTGCCACTTAGTACACAGAGCAGTGGAGGTCATTCCCCCAGACCTCCGTTTCAATCATGGTTACACACACATGATACATCTTGCCCTAATCCTGCTAAACACTGCTGGGCCATTATAATGCAGTTATAATGACACAGCAGTATAACTCAGAAGTAACACATTTAACACACACAGTAACGTTTCAATCTGGCAAAGCATGCTGGGAAATCCCTGCCCCCTTAAAATGGCCCCGACGTTACACTGCCCCCCCCTGGACTGGTTTCTGTCCCCAGAAAATTCAAAGTCCACTTTCAGAAATCCAACGCGAGTCAGCCCGGTGCCAGGGCGGCATGCACGGGCCATCTGAGTCTCGGTCAGAGCATCTGGTTGGGGTAGGGTTCCGGTTTGGCCATCAGCGGGCGGATGGACACATCTGACAGCCTCTGTAGGACCACGCACAGTCCCTTCCCTGGCAGCGGGAGTCCCAGGCCCGCTCCGGCCGACTCCCACCGCTGCCAGATCTCCCAGGCGGCCGCTGGCCCGCGTCCATGCGTCCAGCCCTTGCCGCGCCTGGAAAGTGGCCGCATCTTCGTCCTGCTCGCTCCGCTGCGTCGCTCCTGCGCCGAGGGCCTCCGTGACGTCACCAAAAGGAAAAGCATCGGGTAGTGGTAGGACACGCACAGTTCCTCCTCTGGCAGCGGGAGTCCCATGACTCCCACCGCTGCCAGGACCTCCCAGTCGGCCGCTGGCCCGCGTCCAGGCGCCCAGCCCCTGCCGATCCCGAGAAAAGACCGGATCTGTCCTGCTCGCTCCACTGCTGCTGCGCTCCAAAGGCCTCTGTGACGTCACCTGCCGGGGGAAGCATCTGCAGGAGGCGGCTTTTTCCCCGTCCATGCCACCTCGCTCTAATTTAGCGTCGGCGAGGGGCCAGTTTGTCGTGCGCTGTGTGTGGGGCAGTACCATGCCATGTACCCTGGCTCTGTGTAGCGGAAGCCGTCCTTCCTCGCGTCGCCACGGCTGTTTCATTCGTGCACGCGCTGCTGTGATCTGCCGTAGCTCCTCCTCCACTCGCTCTCAGCACGGTGGTTTCCTCCGATGATCAGCGCGGCAGCCAACTCGACCTGGACCAGGCGGTCATCCGACAGGTTCTCGCCGTTGTAGCGGGGAATCTTGGCCCGCTGCTGGATGGATGGGACCGTCATCTCCCGGTCGATTGCCGCTCCTAATTGCTCTGGAATCGCCAGCCCGGAAACGGGGCTGGTTTGCTCTGCTCCGTCCATCGCAGCGAAGCTCTCCAGGGGCCGGCGTCTCAGCTCTACACTCCGATCCCGGCTGAGCGATGAATCGCTCCAGCCGCTGTACCTCCGCCTGGATCCTCATCTTGCTCCATGTCCCACTCCTGACACCAGTGTGACGTTTGCAAGGGTTCACACAAAAAAAACAATGGAGCAGATGGCTCTGATCAACCAGATTTATTTTCACACACCCCGACCCCCAACCTGCCACTTAGTACACAGAGCAGTGGAGGTCATTCCCCCAGACCTCCGTTTCAATCATGGTTACACACACATGATACATCTTGCCCTAATCCTGCTAAACACTGCTGGGCCATTATAATGCAGTTATAATGACACAGCAGTATAACTCAGAAGTAACACATTTAACACACACAGTAACGTTTCAATCTGGCAAAGCATGCTGGGAAATCCCTGCCCCCTTAAAATGGCCCCGACGTTACAGTATGATTATGTGCCCATACATATTCTCACCCTCCATAGCGACCGGTATGTTCCTAGTTGTATGCCGGAGAGGACCATTGTGTAAGTCTATTGCATCTTTTGCATTCAAAAAAACTATTAGTTTGTTACGTCTTTTTGCTATCTCTGCGAGCAGCCCTGCTTAGGTTGTACAGTCTGACAGCCGTTGGTAGGAAGGACCTACGAAACCTCTCGGTTGTGCACCTGGGATGATGTAGTCTGCTGCTAAATGAGCTCCTCAGTGCATCCAGTATGTCCTGCATAGGGTGGAACTCGGACCCCAGCAGAGATGACAGTTTAGCCACCGTCCTTCTCTCTCCTATCTCCTCCATCGGATCAAGGCGCTGCCCCAGGACAGAGCTAGCTTTCTTAATCAGTTTGTTCAGTCTCTTCCTATCGGCTGCAGTAATGCCACTGCCCCAGCAGACCACTCCAAAAGTGATGGCTGATGCCACCACCGTGTCATAGAATGACTTCAGCAGCGCCCCTTGTACACCAAAAGACCTGAGTCTCCTCAGCAGGAACAGCCTGCGCTGTCCCTTCTTGTAGAGTGCGTCAGTATTGTGTGACCAGTCTAGTTTATTGTTCAGATGAATACCCAGGTACTTATAGGATGTCACCATCTCGATGTCTGTTCCCTGTATATTTACTGGTGCTGTGAGGGGCTGCCCATGCCTGCGGCAGTCCACCACCAGCTCCTTAGTTTTCCTCGCGTTGATCTGGAGGCAGTTCCGATGGCACCAGTCCACAAAGTCCTGGATAAGCCCTCTGTACTCAGCTTCATCTCCGTTGGAGATGAGACCAACGATCGCAGAGTCATCAGATATTGATATATTAGCGAACTCATATTCACTCACTGATATTGTAGCGAACTCAATATAAGCACCCTATTGGCGACACAGGTAGAGTGCGGGACTCCAGAGCGAGAGGCGTGAGTTCAAACCTCCCAGTGGGACGTCACCATGTCAAGTTGCACGTTACAATATAACATGTGATGCAATACTTGTCTATTTTGTCCACATTTATGTGCATACATATTTCAAAAATGTTTTTTGTAAATAAAATGTTGTGCATGGTCCATCTACCTGTCCTCTTGTTCATAACGCTTATCTGTTAAGAAGGTGCAAAGCCATCAGCCTAATGATGAGTCCACACTTCTGTTGTGATAATTGCTCACGCTGAGCGCTCTGACAGCCCCGTACACTGTGGGGGTCACACACGTGTTCCTCCCAACACTCTCAATTTTTTTCCCGTATATTTTTCTCTTTAGCGTACAGAAATGGCAATACGCCCGTATTTGCTAAAATTGCATTTTCCCCGTATTAAAATACGGCGAAACCGTATCACTTGACAGGTATGTAATTGCATGCAGAAACACCACACAGGCCATCTTCACAAAAATCCAGCTCGACAAGCCACTTTTGCTTAGGTGGAAATGCAAATTGAACTATAAATCATGTGCTGATACATGTCATATTTTCCCATGTAAAGGTCTCCCACTTTTACTTACAAATTGATTTTTAATTTTGGGAAAAGGAAATATAAATTTTGCACTTGTTGGTAACAACAGTTGTGTGCAACAAAAACACAGTTGTGTATCCTTGTCCAATCTGTCTACTGTTATTAGTGCCAAATTTTTGCTAGATTCCTTCTTAATTTATTAAATTTTGACTGGTGATGCAACATTCAACTTACATGTACTTACCTTTATCAGTGTCTACAAGTTCAAGCACACCTGTACAACTGCTTATAACCTAAAAAATGTACCCGTTCAAGAGAAATGGATTTAGCATTGCAAATTTGTTTAAAATAAAAAAAAAAACCTACCAAGACATTACGTTTCGTTGTGTTGTTAAAAATTAAATTACCATTAGAAGGCTATACACCTGACCTGATGAACAGCAGCATGTGGAGTGAACAGAGAATGGAATGTGTATGTAATTATTGGCTTTTCTCATACGGTGTCATAACAGATAAACCAGACTTTTGATGCAAACAATACAATTTTATTCCAGAAGCAAAATTTACAAACAAAAAAACAGACTGGGCGATGACATCTCTGCGAGCTCTTCCCTTCGTAATGCAGCGTCCTGTTCCAGGGCTTCATGCGCATCTGCCCGCACATCTGCGGCCACCTGTCGCAAATGCTGCACGTACTCCTGATTCTTGCCGCTGGTCATGTTGCCGTTCCAAGAGCCGCATCTCTTCGTCATGCATGTTGACCATCGCTGATGTAAGGTCAGCGATGGGAGTTGTCTGTTTTCGTCTTGCCTAGATGGAAAGACAGAAAGGCATGGTCGTTAAAGCTGGATCACTACATATATTATGGAATTACACAGGTGAAAGTCTGTGGTGGAATGTCACTATTATATTATGCTTCATTGCTGTATATAAGCTGAACCGTCATGTTGCTGCCCCTCAGTAGAGCAGATTTTGCAACACACAGGGTGCTGTCTTCGGCTGCAGCCCCACTGCAAAACCAAAAAGGATTAAGATTAAGAATATGGAGGGATGGATGGGTAATGTTTAAACTAGTTGCTTGTAGTGTAGCCGCAGAAATCTGAATGGGTTAATACAGTCAGCTGACGCAAAGCATTTCATTGAAGCATGTTGATTTCAACGGCAGTTCATCAGCTTTATTTGTTTTTATAAAACAGGAGTTACAACAGCACTTCAATCACCACACCTAAAAATGGTTGTGGAACACCGATAAGTGAAGACCAAAGAATAACCTTTTTGTACATTTAAAAAGACATTTTCAATTAATTAATATGCAGCTACAGGAAATTGCATTAATCAATTTGGTACATAACTTGTTAGGCTCCAGCCCCCCCCCCCCGCGACCTGTAAAGGATTAAGCGGTAGAAGATGGATGGATGGATGGATTTTTGACCCTGGTTTCCGCTGCTGGACCTGTTTCAACCAAAAAAAAAAAATCGTGGTTATTGTGCCTTACCGGCACTTGAACGTGATCCAGATGGAGCTGGTGATGTGGAGCTGATCCAGCTGGCGCTCAGCCAGACGCACACGCAGACGCAGCGCCAGGAGAGTCCGCTGTGTCAGTCATCTCCACTGAGGTGGACCCCTGTGATATGAAATGCGATTCTAGAAAGAAAATGCACGCAATTTAAAACTTAACACCAAAGTGCAACATGTACACAACACTCTCAAGTTTTTAACCGTAATACAATAAGCGTAATTCAGCGTTTTGTTCGCGCTAATACTTAACACAAAGCAAGCGTGAATCTGCAGTTGGCTGCAAAACAATATGCAAGCCTCAGTAACAACCGTTATCCACAATCTAACAACCTTCCTATTTCTTAAAAACAGTGAGCTTGGCACAGAAAGGATCAAGTGGCGAACAGATGCGCAATATCAAATAAACACTCACCATCTATGGTTTCCAAGGGCCGTGACCATGACTGTGACCGTGTGGAGCCCAATGTCTCTCAGTGAACCACTTCCATTCCTTCTGATCCGCTGAACTTTGAGCATTGTGGTCCTTCACTGCTCGGTAATCGCTTTTCAGCTTTTTCAGCTTCTCCCGACACTGTTTGGCAGTACGGATGTGCCCTTGGGAAGCCATCTGCTCGGACACCTGCATTTCAAGTAGATCCGTCCAACTCGCGCTGGATGCGATCGTCGCCTAATATAGAAAGAAAATTGCGCACCTCCTAATATATAATATTAGGAGTATATTATTATATAAGTATATTATACAGTATATTAATATAATATACCGTATTAAAGGGGCGCACTGTGTTCACTGCTGAACAATTACAAATGGCGGTCGTGGAGTAAATTCAGCAGAAAAAGTCGCTTTCATGACGTTACAACCTGACCAATCAGCGGCGACCGGTCTCTTAAAGTCATATCACATCCATACTCAGCCCTACTCGGCCCGGTTAGACCCTGCCCTGGATCAGGTACGAAAAAAGTACCTGCTTAACCGGTGCTGGGGCTAGTAGAAAAGCGCCTAAAGCGGGCTGAGTGGTGCGGTGTAGGGCCAAGTGAGGCTAGTGGAAAAGGGCCTTTAGTGTTCAGCAGTCTAATGGCAGAGGGTAAGAAGCTTTTCATGTAGCGGGAGGTTTTAGTCTGAATGGACCGAAGTCTTCTGCCTGAGGGGAGGGGGGCAAACAGTGCGTGTCCAGGGTGTGAAGGGTCGGCTATGATCCGACCTGCACGCCTCCAGGTCCTGGAGATGTACAGGTCCTGGAGGGATGGGAGCTTGCAGCCGATCACCTTCTCAGCAGCGCGCACAACGCGCTGCAGTCTTAGTCTGTCCCTGGCGGTGGCACCTGCGTACCACACGGTGATGGAGGTGGTGAGGATGGACTCGATGATGGCCGTGTAGAACTGCACCAACATCTTGGTGGGTAGCTTGAGCTTCCTCAGCTGCTGCAGGAAGAACATCCTCTACTGGGCCTTTTTGATGAGGGAGCTGATGGTCGGCTCCCACTTGAGGTCCCGGGTGATGGTGGTGCCCAGGAAGCGGAAGGAGTCCGCAGTGGTGATGGGAGAGTCTGTGAGGGTAAGGGGGGGCAGAGGGGCTGTGACTTTTCTGAAGTTCACTTGTTATATGGAGAAATAAAATAAATTGGAGAACCTAAAATGGCAACTGCTCGGCTTGTGCCTCGGTTGGTTTCTGTGTGACCGTGGTCAGTAGTGTTAATTTTGGCAGCTCTTTTTTATTTTAATCTTTTGTCAAATGCTCATTTTAGTTTTTATCATATTAAGTCATGTCCATCCTTTTTAAGTTTAGTCACATTTTAGTTGACTAAAAGTCTGCATTTTAGTCTAGTTTCAGTCAGTCAATCAGTACTATTTTAGTGTAGTTTTAGTTCATGAAAACTGTTGACATTTTAGTCTAGTTTTAGTCAGAAATTTGTATTTGTCTCTTATTTATGTAACATAAATTAGCCAAAATAAACATTTTCTTTTGTCGTAGACTCATTTCAAAATTCACACAATAGGTTATCTTTCCCTTATCTGATGAAAAATGATTTAGAAATTGTTTTTCTTGTCTATTTTTGATTGTTATTCTGATGACATGACATTTAATCATTATTCTGAATTTGCATTTCACCATATATATCCAATTCTCTGAGTTGAGTGTGTACTGTTCTGTATAACTGATCTTGTGACCAGCATGTGCCTTCTGAGGTCAACACATGACCCTGCATCTCCTGAGTTAAGACTCGGTGCCGGTCAGTCGCTGGGACATGACCTTCTATATGTCAAAGAGTAATACTGTGTTCTTAAATTATCTGTACACTTGTGATGTCTTATGATTCTGCTGACAAGCAGGCACCTCATGTGTCTGTATCTTTCCTTAGTCATGTGGCTCAGATTTAGATACAGTGAACAGTGTGTATAAGCTGTATGTCTCAACAGAATGTTTATGCATTTTCCACTTGGTACTTCTGTGTATGAAACTCACTGCGCAGGAATAAACCCTTTTTCTCTTCTGACGTTTCCTCAGCTTATTAATGCCATTGCCTCAGCTTAATTTTTTTTAAGTTAGAACTCCTCGAACAAAAAAATACAGGTCGGAATCCAGCTTTGTAGAGTCATGATGAAATCCTCATCTTCTGCTGAGAGGATGAGTGCAGGGAGTGCTGAGCAGCCTATCCATTGAGCAATCGCCTCCTCTTTCTTACGTTTCTCTGGTGAGTCCACTGTGCAGTACCGTGTGCCAAAAAAATCACATGAGATAGCTGGCTTGTTTACTTTCATGGGTGGCACTTCCTTCACTTGTGGCCTATCTGGAACCTAGGACAAAAATAAATATGTCAGGGGCTGTTGGATGAAAATTAATTTTAGCCACTGAAACGATAAAAACATGAGAGGACTGTTACGTATGGCTCTCACGAGCCATACAATGAGAGCCAAGGGCAGACCAGTGAGTTTGCGTTATTTATTGAGATAAGGGGAAAGGAACAAAGGAACAGGGCCTCGTGGGGCCAAAACACAAACGATGACAAGGGTAAACACTTACACACGATGCAGGATGACAGAAGGGTGGCTGGCGCTGGGCGTAGGGGTTCCAGCCTTACCCACGCCAGAGAAGAGCGTGGATAATCGTGCGCGAGGTCACAGCCCAGAATGATCGGAGATGCTCCCTTTTATAATGGTTGACAGCGTCTCAGCTGATGAGGTAATTGGGCTCCAGCTGTCCCGTAACGCTTGACATCTGGAAGCCCGCTGAGACGCTGTCACAATAAGAGCTGGGCCGGTAAGAACGGCCAGTGTGACAGTACCTCCCCCTCCATGCCGGGCTCAGAACGGCCAGTAACACCCAAGCCCCCCCCACCACCACCACCTAGGGTGGGCGGATGGGGCACAGGCCAGGAGGGTGAGAATCAGAAAAAGAAAAAATATTAGCAGTTAACAATGAAGCAATACAGAGTATGAGGGGAAAAAAACACACACAATACTCCATAGACAACAATATAGCCCCTTTTCCACTAGGGTCAGTACGGTATGGTTCGGTACGGTTTGTCCGCTTTTCCATTAGGTACTGTAACTGCTTTCAGTTTTGATTTTTCAGTACAGTTTCCTTTTTTTCAGAACAGCTAGATTGTGGCTCGATGCGTGCTGTCCCGGTGACGTAAAAACACTGCAGGCCACTGATTGGTCCAGGCGTAACGTCATGAGAGTGGGCGAAACGCTGACTTTCCAGAATCACTAGCGAGCCGCCATTTGCAAAGATTCGTCCGTGAGCCAGCCACCAAGTCATATAATATAAACAACAATGATAGAATGGCTTCACAGAAATCAACACCGCGATGCAGCAGAGTTTTCTGTGCGTTTCGACTGATGAGAGAATCCAGAGGGAAGCAGACGGAACCACCCTGGGAAGTAGACGGAGCCCTTCTGGGAAGTAGACGGAGCCGCCCGAACTGAATTGAATGTACAGCCACGGGAGCACCCAACTTCAGCAGTTGAAGCGGTGATATTAGGATATAGAGGATGGTGAGTGATGTGGTATGTATCTTTTACATTATTTATCCCAGCAGTGGAAAGTTCAGTTTGGACAGACGACAACTTGCTCGTGTTTAAACGATGACCTAGCTAGTTAGCCGTCAATGCTACGTCCATCCTTGTATGTTGCCTTTGTGTTGACAATATCTGATGAAATAAGCTAATTGTAATCCTGGTTAAAAAAAAAGGTGTTTTTTTTTTTTTTTTTTTACATGTTGCACTTTCATGCTGTGCATGTACTTAATTGTGTGTATTTTCGTTGTAGAGTCCGACCAGGATCTGCTCTGAATGGCTGCGTTTGGTACGACACAGCAATGTGTTCTGACTGGTAAGCTGCACATCTTGTTATTTATAGTCAAATGTTTTGCTTTTTAAGTTAAAGTATAGGTAAAGTGCCAGATTTAAAGTAGCACAATTTCCACTTAATATGAAAGGGACTGAACTGAGATTTATTTGATTGTGTGAATATTAATTACAGAGTAATTGAAAATGAATGGCACATCCAATAGTGGCCACCATAAAATGAACCACTTGTTTATTTATTCATTTTTTATCAGATCACTTCTTTGATCCTTTATAAGTTATAGTCAGAATAGTGGATCTTGCACTTTGGAGAATGGGTCACCATTAGAATTTAGTTTATATGTGTAGTTTATAGTATTTCGTCTTTAAACTCATCCAGTAAAAGAACACATTACAAATATTTGAGACCCATTGCACTGCTTCCTTTTATATTTTAGCAATACAAGCACAAAACACCACCCACACTTGAAACCAGGGCGACACAGTGGTGGCTAAACTTTTATTGATAACAACTTTATTTCACAAATATGTTTTAACTTTGCTTTAATTATCCACCACTCATTTCTGTCTTTCATCTAAGCAAGAGGAAAACGATCCACCCAAACCAGACCTTGCCTCACTATTTACAGAGATGCAGGCTGAAGATCTGCTGAACCGGGACCAGTGCGAAGGGCTGATCCAGTTGCTGCTCAGTGAGGCAGCTTGGCCGGTGTGTGTGACCCATTCCAATTTCTTTTTTTTTTTTTACAGTTTGAATTTTTCACATTCTAAATAATCTGCAATTTGCTGCGGATTGTAATAAACAATTTAGGGACTTATGTGTTTGTATCATGATTTTCTATTTTGTCTGTTAACACACCAATGTGAAAAGAGTCAACAGTACAAACCATTTATCAGTGACCTTGAAAATAATGGCTCATTTTTACAAAAAGTAACCAAAACAATTATTTGCTGAAGACTGTATTGTTGGATGTGCCAGTGCAGAAGACACTGCACACTTTTGTGATAGTACCAGTATATGGAAGACATCTGTATTTCCTAATAATGGGATAGAAGAGAGTCCCTCAGCCTCCCTGGGAAGGTCTATGCCAAGGTACTGGAGAGGAGAGTCCGGCCGTTGGTTGAACCTCGGATTCAGGAGGAGCAATGTGGTTTTCGTCCTGGCCGTGGCACATCGGGCCAGCTCTTTACCCTCTCGAGAATTCTTGAGGGTTCGTGGGAGTTTGCCCAACCAGTTTACATGTGTTTTGTGGACTTGGAGAAGGCATTTGACCGCGTCCCTCGTGGATTTTTGTGGGGGGTGCTTCGGGAGTATGGGGTATCGGGTTTGTTGTTACGAGCTATTCGGTCTCTGTACGACCGTTGTGAGAGTTTAGTTCGTATTGCCAACACTCGGTCGGAGTCATTCCCAGTGAGAGTTGGACTCCGCCAGGGCTGCCCTTTGTCACCGATCCTGTTCATAATTTTTATGGACAGGATTTCTAGGTGCAGCCAGGGAATGGAGGGTGTCATGCTTGGTGACCACAGGATCTCATCTCTGTTGTTTGCAGATGATGTTGTCCTGTTGGCTTCATCCAGCAATGACCTACAGCTCTTGCTGGGACGGTTTGCCGCTGAGTGTGAAGCGGCTGGGATGAGAATCAGCACCTCCAAGTCCGAGTCCATGGTCCTCAGCCGGAAAAAGGTGGATTGTCCTCTCCGGGTTGGGGACAGGCTCCTGCCCCAAGTGGAGGAGTTTAAGTATCTTGGGGTCTTATTCACGAGTGAGGGGAGAATGGAGCGAGAGATTGACAGACAGATTGGAACAGCATCTGCAGTGGTGAAGAGGGAGCTTAGTTCTAAGGCAAAGCTGTCGATTTACCAGTCAATCTACGTTCCTACTCTCACCTATGGTCACAAGCTTTGGGTAATGACCGCAAGAACGAGATCACGGATACAAGCGGCTGAAATGAGCTTTCTCCGTAGGATTGCTGGACTCACCCTCAGAGATAGGGTGAGGAGCTCAGTCATCCGGGAGAGGCTCAGAGTAGAACCGCTGCTCCTCCACATTGAAAGGAGTCAGTTGAGGTGGTATGGGCATCTGATTAGGATGCCTCCTGGACGCCTCCCACTTGAGGTGTTTCAGGCATGTCCCACTGGGAGGAGACCCCGGGGCAGACCCAGGACTCGGTGGAGAGACTATGTCTCCCAGCTGGTCTGGGAATGCCTTGGTATCCCCTCTGAAGAGCTGGAGCAGGTGGCTGGGGAGAGGGAAGTCTGGGCTTCTCTGCTTGAACTGCTGCCTCCGTGACCCGGACCTCCGGAAAAGCGGTAGAAGATGGATGGATGGGATAGAAGAGAGATCCTGCAGGGTCTTGGCCCTCCATGGCACATGACTGGACACCCCTGAGTTTGAGTTTAATGGGATTTAATATTTTAACACAAACTGCTTTATGGTTCATAATTCTGTTGGCAGACTTACACCAAACCAAAAGTGATTTCTCAAACTGCTGGATTGTTCTTAGGCAGCTTTTCCAGTCTTTTAGTATTTAATTTGTGTCACTTGGTGGTAACCTTCACACATAAAACAAAAGTGGAGACACATCTACAAAAAGTACAAAGGTTTATTGTCAAAATTCCCAGTGTTATACTACATGAATACATGTATAGTTCACTGTTGATACAGAGAATATATATTTATACAGTATCTACATGTAGTCAGCAATACTCAATATGATATATATACACTTAATCCATGTGTTTCTCCATGTAACCTTGTGACTGCGTTATTTTAATTGCTTTTAATCCTAGATCCATTTGTTTCTGCTTAAAATGCATCATAATTCTTAAATATATCTTATTATTCCTAACTCAGTACTGTTTACCTGTTGAAATATGTATTTTACGGCTCATATACTACAATATAGCACCTGGCGATCAAGTTTGGCAGCTGATCATGTTTTGCTACGATCCCACTGGCTGGAGCAGGTAAATCCCATGACGTCTCAACAGTCTCTTCATGATTTTGACATTGATCAGAGCAATTTGTTGCACAGGAAGCTAAACATTCCTACAGACATTCTGCAGTTCTGTAACCACTTTGCGTTCATGAAGCTGGGGTGACATCACAGTGTTGAATGTTCAGACCGATGGTTTGAAGCGATATTTTTGCCACAAGAGAGCCATCTGAAACACACAGACACACACACACATACAGAGAATACATATTTTAGTACCCAATACCGATAACTTGCTGACATTACAACATCGTACGGCGGACTTAAAAGCAAAGTAGCATTAGCTTACAGTTGTACGTGATGTAGTTCGTATCCTCATGTCTTCCCCTTTATACTGCTCTATGGTATCCTAAATGCTCCAGTACTTTTCCAGAGTGTGTCATATCGCCGCTTTTGCCTTCTGTTCTCCTTTTTGCCTTTATTCTGGCAAAAAAAAAAAAAAAAATTCCAGAGAATGCAGATGCCTCGTATCCTGCCAGCTTGTGCTTTGCGTAGCGTTAGGCTTGTTTTACGCCAGTTATGCTTATTTTATGTAACGGGAGGGAGAGGGTTGCGCCGCCTCCCTGTAACTATTCCCACCCACGTCAAGTGGGATTCCATGTGCAGTGGAAACACAAGCGGGCCGAACTGTACCATACCGTCCTGTCCCGAAACGGGCCGAAGTGACCCTAGTGGAAAAGGGCCTTTAGCCTGTCGTATTGTTTTCCTGACCAGAGCTTGGGCAAGCTTACTGAATCATATTCTGAAAATTATGAGTCATTTTAACCAGATTGAATGCTTTGTTTCTATTCTTAACTGCCAACTTGCATTCATCATTCCACCACGGTACAAGCTTCCTTCCTGACCTTCCTGTAGTTTTGGGAATAGAATTCCTTGCAGCAGTTTTAATCCCCTGTATTATTTTAGAGTTAGCCACTTCAATGCTCATGTCACTATCAGCAAGGCGCAAAAGCCCAAAGTCACATTCACCCCTGAACTTGCCCCAGTTAGCTTTGTCAAATATCCAATTACCCCCTGGATTAACTGTGGATTCTATCATAGTTATATTTACTTTACTGTATACCGGATAATGATCACTGCCAACTGTACCTTTGTCGTGTACATACCAGTCACATAAGGGTGCTAGAGAATTGGTCACCAGTGTCAGATCAGTCACAGACTCTTTGCCACTATTCACATCCACCCTGGTGGTACTACCATGATTAATACACACTGGATGTTGCTCATCCAGCAACTCTTCCACTATTTGACCATTGTAATCAGTGTGATTGCTCCCCCGTAAAACATTGTGGGTATTAAAATCTCCACAGCAAAAAACACATTCCCTATTGATTCCTATCTGCTCCAGTTTCCTAAACCCCAATTTTTTGCAAGGATTATAGAAGTTTGTAAGTACCAACTTTTTCTTTCTTACCCACACTTCAACAGCCACACACTCCAAATCATTTTTAATATTCAAGCATCTATAGGGAATGCCTTCCTTCACAAAGGTGACAAAACCCCCTCCTACACCCTTCTCTCTATCTCGCCTGATTGCCACATATCCCTGTATAATAAAGTCCAGCCTAGGTTTTAACCATGATTCCTGGACACATATCAAGTCTGGTTTTTCCTGTAGATAGATAGATACATACTTTATTTCGAACAAAAAAGTAAAACAAAAACAAAACAAATGACAAATGCAATAAAGCAACAGTATATAGTGTTCGAAAGGGAGAAGGAAGAAGTGAACACTTATTAGATAAGCTGTTTAGATAGACTTTAGATAAACTGTTTGAAGTTCTGGCCATTGGCAATCAAGCTCCTTGCATTCTACTGCAAGATTAACATTACTGTTATTAACCAATACATGGTGGCTCTTGACTGGACTGAAAGCTCATCTCATCTCGAATTTCTTCCCACCTTACACCCCTCATGTCCAAGTGACGGATAGCTGCTTTAACTATGATTTGGATCCTTTCTGTTTTAGAATTAACACCCACAGTTGCATTAATAACTCCTGCAATGAATGCTATCAATTTCTTTTTCTCCTCAGCCATTTTAATTTCTGCCGTCTTCCAGGCACTTGCTACCTCCTGCTGTTTTCCGGACCCCTGGTGAGAGGTCAGTCTCTCTTGTCCAGCTTTCTTCACTGCCTCTGCATAAGACAGCTTCTCTCTAACTCTTATTTGCTAACCTACCACCTCTCTCTTCATGGCTTCACATCCCCAGTATGCAACACTGTGGTCACCCCCACAATTGCAGCACTTTGGTTTCGCACTTGGTTCACACTTTCCATACTCATGGTCTCCCTCGCACCTAGCACATCCCCTCCTACCTTTGCACATTTTTGCAATGTGTCCAAATTCCTGGCACTTGAAACATCTCATGGGCTTGGAGATAAATTCCCTGACATTAATAAAGCCAAAATACAGTTCTTTTTGGACAGTTTTAGACTCAAATTCAATCAGCACAGTTTCAGTTTCCAATTTCTCATTTCCCCTCGTCATTTCTTTTGCAGAATTAACAGAGCTGTTACGCACTTTTAAATTATCAACTAGTTCTTTTATACTGACACTTAGGGGAACTCCGGTGATCACTCCCTTGTATTCATTCAATCCATTTCCTCCTACTATCACAGTTCTTACCACTTTGGCCTTTCCCACAGTAGTCAGCTTTTTTGCCTTTTCCACTTACGTCTCAGAGGAGCACCCAGAGTAAATTACCATCACTTAACACTTTTGCATAATTACCGTATTTTTGGGACTATAAGCCGCACCGGATTATAAGGTGCACTATCAATGAACGGTCTATTTGATGGTCTAATTTCATACATAAGGCGCACCGGATTATAAGGCGCATTAAAGCGAGGTAGTCAGAGCCGGGAAAAAAATTTTTTTGCGTGCATGGAAAGAAAATCCTATCTATAGTCATTATAGACACATATAGCGCAATTGGCTGCGAGTATGAATGACCTGCTCCATGAGCAGGCGGAACGTTTTTAGTCCGTGGCTGTTTACATCACCATATTGGCCAGAATATCGCTCGGTACTCGCTTGGTACTCGATACGAGCCGTATTTACGGGCTGTAAATACGTATTTCCAGCCGTATTTACTGCTCCCATTTACAGCTAAACGGGAGCAGTTTCGATGCCGAAATTTCACATACAAATCCTAATACAGTGATCCCTCACTTATCGCGGTTAATGGGTTCCAGAACCGACCGCGAAAAGTGAAAAACCGCGAAGTAGCGTCACCCCTAATGACGTCATCCATAAATAATACGTACGTTCATTCGCTCACTCTCTCTCTCTCATATGATACGTGTGTGTGTGTGTGTACGTGTACATACATACGTAGATGTAAATAAAGTGTACATAAATATGTTTTTAGAACTCTTTTATTCTTATAACAAGATACGTAACTCAAGATGAAAATGATTTACTGCACAGGTTAATGAGAGCTCTACTGCTCCTCAGGTGAAGCCTCATCGTCAGGTGCTGGAGGCGCAGGATCGTCGAGGGCAGCTGCAGGAGGCGGCATAGTGGCTCGACGGGAAGACTATTTCGCACAAAATGGCACAAGAGAACAGCAAAAAGTTCCACGCGGCGAGACTAAAAGTAACACGAGCGATAAAGAGCAATGAATGCGGTCTTCCTTCCTTCTTGGAGTATTCCTGGATCTTAAAAAAGCATTTGATACAGTAGATCACAATCTATTATTAAAGAAACTACAAAATTGTGGTATCAGAGGGGTAGCACTGTCCTGGTTAAGAAGTTACTTAAAGAATAGATATCAGTTTGTATGTGTTAACAACAAAAACTCAGAGCTACTGAAGGTCACCTGTGGAGTCCCACAGGGTTCAGTTTTGGGACCATTATTATTCAATATGTATATAAATGATATATGTAAAGTTTCAGAAAAAATGGACTTAATATTGTTTGCTGATGACACTAACCTGCTATGCAGTGGAAACAACTTGGAACAACTTCTGGATACACTCGGAAAGGAATTAGGAAAGCTGAAACTGTGGTTTGATTCGAACAAATTAACGCTCAATTTAAGCAAGACAAAATTTATAGTCTTTAACAACCATCACAACTACCCAGTACCCAAACTCAGTAGTAGTAGTAGTAGATTAGTTTATTTGACAGGGACAGTGCAATAAACATAGACAATTAATCAAAGACAATCAATCTGATGTGTTGCACATAGAGTGTATAGCTATTAGCTAATTTGCAACTCTTGTCCCTGGATGGGCTTTAGAAAAAAGAATCAAGATAAAAATATACACAATAACCACATACATCAATGCAGAAAAATTATAAATACACAATTATAAATATTATAAATATTATAAATACACAAATATAACAGCCTGACTCACCTTTAACATAAATATTATAAATACACAAATATAACAGCCTGACTCACATTTAACACATATAACATAACTCACATTTGCCTATTTCAGGCCTTCCTCCCTCCGTCACTCACTATAAACAAACACATTTATTCCTTCCCTTCATTCACTCTCACTTTGCAGACAAATAATTCATACATGAGTACATTCTTGTTTATTTTTCAGCCAGTTTTTAACATTTTTAGTGAATGTTTTAAAGTCCGTTATTATTTTAATTTCATTTGGCATTGTGTTCCAGATGTGACTGCCCTTTATAGAGAAAGCTGTTTGTCCAAATGTGGTTCTGCGGTGGAATATTTTACAGTTATTGTTAACAGAACTCCTGGTGGCTCTGCTGCTGTCCTGTCTTTGGACGAAACCAGCAAGTGGCTCGGGTGCTGATTTATGGAAACATTTGAACGTTAATTTCAGAAGACAGAGGTCAATGAAGCTCTCAAAACTCAATAGGTTGTATTTTTTTAAAACATTACAGTGATGCCACCTAATGGGCTTTTTGTCCAAGATTTTTAGGGTTTGATTATATAATGAACCTATATGTCTTATTGTGGAAGGGGCTGCTTGAGCCCAGACTGTCAAACAGTATGATATATGAGAAAAAACCATAGAATGCATATACAGTGCAGCTGCTTCGTAAGGTATGTAATATCTAATTAATTTAAAGCAGTTCAGATTTTTTTTTACTGTTTTTGAAATTTTCTTTATATGAAGATTAAATTTGAGTTGAGGATCTAGTACAATGCCAAGGTATTTGAATTCTGTAGCTAAACTGATGTCATGATCATGTATATTAACTTTAAAATGTTGCAGGTTACATTTTTTGATTGAAAAGCACATTGAGACTGTTTTCTGAAGGTTCAGCAATAGATGGTTCTTGAGGAGCCACTCTTGGACATCAACCATACTTGTAGACAGTACATCTGCAGCCTGTGCTGGAGTCTTGGCAGCTGTGTAAATAACTGCATCATCTGCATAAAGTTGGCATGTTGCAGCTGAGCAGTGTAACGGCAAGTCATTAATAAAAATGCTGAAAAGTAAAGGACCAAGAATGGACCCTTGTGGGATACCCATGCGGTTGTTTAAAAATGAGGATTTATCCTGGTGAACTTTTACACACTGTTCTCTATTCTGGAGATAAGATGCAAACCATTCTAATGTATTTGGGGAGAAGTTAAAAGATACCATTTTGGATAAAAGCAAACTGTGGTTTACAGTATCGAAAGCCTTTTTGAGATCTAGAAAAACAGCTCCTACCACATTACCCCTGTCCAAGGACTGTTTGACGTTTTCAATAAGGCAACAATTTGCTGTTTCTGTTGAGTATCCTGGTCTAAAACCAAATTGATGTGGATGAAGAAGTTGACTGTCTTGTAAGTAGTCTATCAGCTGTGTAGCTACAACTTTTTCAAGAACCTTAGATAGGACTGGTAAGATAGAGATTGGGCGGTAATTGCATATATCGTCTTTACTGCCTGATTTATGAACTGGTATGACGACAGCTTTTTTCCAGCCAGATGGAAATGTACTAGACCTAATGGAGAGATTAATGAGATGAGTCAGTGGTTTGATTAATATTTTGCTGTGCATTTTGAGAAAGGAGGTGCTCATATTGTAGATATCACTAGTTTTTGAGTTTGACAGTGTTTTAACAATACCAGCAATTAACTTCTCATTTACCTCATCGATGTGAAAAGTATCTGTTGGGAGTATGGAATTTGTGTTGTTGAGCACATTTGGCAGCACAAAAATTTTTGTTAAGTCTTCCACAGAGCCCACAAAGTGTGAATTAAATTCATTTGCCAAAGTAGCCTTGTCACTGACGGTCTTGCCATTGATTCTAAGTTCCTTTACCCCCTTCTGATCGTTTTTTTTATTAGTTAAGTTATTTAAATGCCTCCATAGGGAACTGTTGTTACCCTTTGCATGATCTATCAGTTTATTGTAATAAGATATTTTTGATTTTCGCAGCTCATGTACCACTTTATTTCTTAAACTTTTGTACACAAGGTGATCATTTTGTAGTTTGGAGGTTAGTGATGTTTTCAGTGCATAGTCTCGCCTCTTCATAAGTTTTCTTATTTCATTATTTAACCATGGTAGGCTAATCTTCTGTTGTCTACTTTTAATTTGCTTTGAAAATTTTTCTATAGACTTTGTGATTGTTGCAGTTATAAAATTACAACAATCATCTACTTCACATGTTGCCATGAGCTGCTCCCAATTTTGATTCTCTAAGTAATGTTCAAACTCCTCATTTTTTGATTTGGGGATAATAAAATTTGATTTGTCAATATCGACTCCCCCAAAATACTGTAGTCGCTTTTTAGTAAGTTTCCTGACAGCAAGAACCATGTTGTAAATGGTGTAGAGATTGAAAGGGTATCCGAAACTAAATTCCTTGGAGTAATAATTGATAACAAACTGTGTTGGAAGCCACATATTAATTATATAAAAGGTAAAGTATCCAAATCAATTGCAATATTACACAGAGTGAAAAATTTGCTGAATCAACCCACACTATACACCTTGTATCATTCATTAATACTCCCATACATGACATATTGTAATGAAGTATGGGGAAATACATATAAAACAAACATATATCCACTCTTTATGCTTCAAAAGAGAGCTATTAGAATAATCAACAAAGCAGCTTACAGGGAACCAACAAACTCACTTTTTCTTAAACAAAAAACTCTCAAGTTGAAAGATCTGATCGACTTTAAAACCGCAATAATAATGTTCAAAGTGAAGAATCTATCACTGCCCGCAAATATCCAAAAGTTGTTCCAAACAAGGGAGAAACGATATCACTTCAGAGGAACATGTATATTTCAAAAGCCTACAGTGAGAACAACTACCAAGCAACACTGTATTTCAGTGCAAGGTGTCAGATTATGGAACGATTTTGGACCTGAATTAAAATCATGTACAAAGCTTGGACAATTTAAACAAAAACTAAAGGAAGAAATACTCCAAACATATTTACAAGACGACATGTAAACTCACATAAGGATTGACATTTCCAGCCTGTGTTGTGTTATAGCTTAGTTTTTCTTTTTTCTCTGTGACACTATGTCTTAGATTTGTTTTTGAATAGTAACCGCTTAACTTAGACTAGCTCAGTTTTCTTTTTCTCTCAGTCATATTTTGTCTTAGCCTTGTTTTAAATTGTAATCGCTCTTGTCTTGTTTTCTCTTTTTTCTCCTTTGAATTCTTGGATGGAATATGGGTGGGCAATATAAGCTGCGGCTTCAGCCATCACCCATTTCGGATAACTCACGTGGAATTGTATAGTAGAAGGAGTCTTTGTCTAATTTGACCTTGTTGTTATATTATACAGTTTCTTTTAACCTGTAATGTACTATCCGAAATAAAAATTCATTCATTCATTCATTCATTCATTCATTCATTCATGGGCGCTCGGCAGGGAGAGGAGGTGGGTGAAACGTCTCGGCCAATCAGCTTGCGGGGTGAAACGTCTCGGCCAATCAGCTTGCGAGATTTCCGAGCCGAGCCAACACGAGAACAGCGAACAGAGAGGTGGATTTTTTGAGCTGTGCGGCTCTCCGTGTTGATACCTGATGGTCTAATGAAGTCTCCCTGCCTTCTGCTAGCGCCCGCCCATTATTTCTCAATTTTGAATTTTTGATGAATATTTTTGAAAAATCCGCGATGCACTGAGGGCGCGAAAGGTGAAGCGCGAAGTAGCGAGGGATCACTGTATACGTGTTCTATACACCATCGGCTTTTGGGTATCGACTACCTCGCGAGGTAGTCGGATCTGGGAATTTTCTTTTTTTTTGCGTGCATGGAAAGAAAATCATATCTATAGTCATTATAGACACATATAGCGCGATTGTCTGCGAGTGTGAATGACCTGTTCCATGAGCAGGCGGAACGTTTTTAGTCCGAGGCTGTTTACATCGCCATATTGGCCAGAATATTGCTCGGTACTCGATACGGCTCACTCTCTGCCGGAGAGCGAGCAGAGATTTTTGAGAAAATTAATGGATTTTAAGTGCACCTTATAGTCCAAAAAGTACGGTAATCTCCCCTACCTGAGACCTAATTACACAACATAAAAACAATTTTTTGTAAGTTGTCTGTGTTTTTTCAACTGATTTAAGACAATTTTGCACCGCTGAATCAAAAAATGACATCCGTTTCTCTCGATCAGGTAAGGTTTTTATGCTAAGTGACATAACGCACGGCTCAGGAGACACACACGCATGCTCAGAGTGAATTTAACAGCTTTATTTAACAACAAGGATGTGTGGATGCGTGTCTGTGATATGTGGATGTACTGATGGTGGACGTCAGCGTCAGGCACGGAGGCAGGAAACCGTACAGCCAGACAACCCTGGGGAGAGAGCACAGGGAGAAGGTGACGGGCACCAAACCAGTACAACAGGTAACGAGGGATTTGTTGGCTTACTTGGCAGGGCAGGTGGCAGGCGTGCACAAGGGAGAGTCCAGGAGACAGCAACCTGACGATGCACCTGACAGCAGCAATGAGATGACGATGCAGAGGCGGAGTCCGCCGCCGGGGAAGATCCACCTGTGCACAGGGGAGAAACTGGAACACAAGAGGAGGTATGATTACACGAGTAATCTTGCTGGTAGGCGAGGGGGTTCCTCTGAAGCAAGTAGCCGAAGGGAACAGACGGCTTCAGGCCGAGGCCCAGGGCAGAGTGGCTTATATACCACGCTGCTGACGAGGTGCAGGTGTGCGCTCAGCTGGCGCCGCTAATGAGTGGCGAGTTGTAACAGTACTCCCTGCTCTAGCAGCGCCTCCTGGCGATGGTTTATCGGGGTGCTTCCGGTGAAACTCAGTGATGAGAGAGCGATCCAACACGAACGAGGGGCAAACCCACTGCCTCCATTCTGGACCATAGCCCTCCCAGTCCACCAAATACTGTAGCCCGCGACCCCGGCGTCGGGAGTCCAAGATGGTAGAGACAGTCCAAGCCGGATGGCCATCAATCATCCGAGGCGCGGGCGGCGCAGCAGGAGGAGGGCAGATGGGATCAGACACCACCGGTTTCACCTTGGAGACTTGGAAGGTGGGATGGATGCGGAGGGAGGGGGGAGTAGCAAAACGCACAGCCACCGGGTTGATAATCTTGGTGACAGGGTATGGACCCATGAAATGTTTAGCCAACTTCCTCCTCTCACCCTTCAGGTTCACATCTTGCGTGGATACCCAGACCGGTTGGCCTACCTGGTAGGCAGGAGCAGGTCTTCTATGCCGATCCGCCGTGGCCTTATTGCGCTCTGCCGTGCGTAAAAGCACATTGCGCGCAGCTGTCCAGATGGAGCGGCACCGCCTGAGGTGAGCCTGAACTGTGGGGACTGCCGACTCGTTTTCCAGCGAGGGGAACAGAGGGGGATCGTAACCCAGGGACACCTTGAAGGGGGACATCCCTGTGGCTGAGGAGCGAGCGGTGTTGTGGGCATATTCCACCCAGGCAAGGTGTTTGCTCCATGATGCAGGCTTCGAGGCGGTGACGCAGCGGAGAGCAGCCTCCAGCTCCTGGTTGGTCCGTTCACACTGCCCGTTAGATTGGGAGTGATGGCCGGGGGAGAGGCTTACCTGGGCTCGTAATGCCTTGCAAAAACCCTGCCAGACGTCCGAGGTGAATTGGGGACCCCGGTCGGAGACCACGTCAACTGGTATCCCGTGCAGCCTGACCACGTGTTGGATGAGGAGATCTGCCGTCTCCAAGGCAGAGGGAAGCCCCCGTAATGGCATGAAATGGGCAGCCTTGGAGAAACGGTCGACGATGGTCAGGACAGTGTCGAAGTTGTTAGAGACGGGGAGACCGGTGACAAAGTCCAATGCGATGTGCGACCAGGGCCTACCAGGAACGGGCAGGGGCTGGAGCAAACCCGCAGGGGGGGAGTTGCCAGTTTTACTGGTGGCACAGATGGGGCAGGCCTGGGCGTAGCGGGCAGCGTCCTTGCGCAATCCCGGCCACCAGAAGGAGCGTTGGAGCAGGTCAATCATTCGGGAGGTCCCAGGATGGCAGGTTAGCTTGGACGTGTGAAGCCAATGGATGACCTCCCCCCGAACGGAAGATGGAACGAAGAGCCTCCCCTCTGGTCCGCCGCCCGGGTCCGGCTCCCATTCCTGTGCCTTCCGGACTTTATCCTCGATCTCCCAGGTAACGGCCCCCACGATGCACGACCTGGGCAGGATAGTGTGTACAGCGCCCCCTGAGTCTTCAGGGGCGAATTGCCTGGAGAGGGCGTCAGGGAGTCTGTTCTTGGAGCCCGGCCTGAATGTGATGGTGAAACGGAATCTTGCAAAAAACAGGGACCAACGGGCCTGGCGGGCGTTCAGACGCTTGGCAGTTCTTAAATATTCCAGGTTCTTGTGATCCGTTAACACCACGAAGGGCAGGACGGCCCCCTCCAGCCAGTGACGCCACTCTTGGAGCGCGAGCTTGATGGCAAGAAGCTCCCTGTCCCCCACGTCGTAGTTGCGTTCAGCCGGGGACAAGCGCCGGGAGAAGAAGGCGCAAGGCCGTTTGACCCCATCAGCAGGTGACCGCTGAGACAGCACCGCTTCCACCCCCGTATCCGAGGCGTCGACCTCCACGATGCACTGCAGAGAGGGATCGACCTGGCTGAGGACCTGGGAGGATGAAAACTCCGCCTTCAGTGCCTGGAAGGCCGCCGCGGCCTCTTCAGTCCCCTGGAACCGAGTTTTAGGGGAGGTGAGACAGGTCAGAGGGCCGACGATGGCTCCAAAGTTGGGCACAAAGCGGCGGTAGAAGTTGGCAAAGCCGATGAATTGTTGCACCTGCTTTCTAGATGTGGGAGTCGGCCAATCTACCACCGCTTTAATTTTAGCTGGGTCTGGGAGCACCTGGTCATGGGAGATAACAAACCCGAGAAATGACGTCTTCTTGGCATAGAACTCGCACTTCTCCGCCTTCACATACAACCGATTCTCCAGTAACCTCTGAAGGACCCGTCTCACATGCACCTGGTGCTCATCCCTGGACTTGGAGAAGATAAGAATATCATCCAGGTAAACGAACACAAACAGGCCGATGAAGTCCCGGAGAACGTCATTTATCAGGCGCTGAAAGACGGCTGGAGTGTTGGTTAACCCGAACAGCATGACCAGGTATTCAAAGTGGCCGTTCGGGGTACGGAAGGCTGTTTTCCATTCATTTCCCTCCCGGATCCGGACGAGGTGGTACGCACTGCGGAGATCCAGCTTAGTAAACCAGGTCGCCCCCTGGAGGGAGTGGAAGGCAGTGTCCATCAGGGGCAGGGTGTAACGGTCCTTCTCCGTGATGTCATTGAGGGCACGGAAGTCGATGCATGGACGAAGAGAGCCATCCTTCTTGCCCACGAAGAAGAACCCTGCACCTAATGGAGATGATTATTTTATTTATTTAGCGAATGCAAAGTCCTTAAGCCAAGCAGTTGCCTCCTGGTTTGCTGTATGGAGGGTGTGTAATCCTCCTTCCAGTCTTTGGAGCGGGCAAGCCTCTATGATGTGTTCCATTGTTTGCTCCTCTCCACATGCGCACAGTGGGCTAGGGCTACTGCCCCATCTGTGAAGGCTGGCCAAGCAGGGGCCATGTCCAGTCCTGAAGCGATTGAGTGTAGACCACTGTCTCCTTGGGAGGTTGGTGCCCGGGACCTGTTGGTTGGGGTTTATCACCAGCTGTTTGTTTGGGACCTCCTTGGTCTCCCATTCCTCTTGCCAAGCTGTCTGGATGGTAAAGTCAGCTGGGGGAGGGTTTTTCCAAATCGGCCGTCTGGATGAAAGTCGGGCAGTGGGTGGGGTGTAGATATCTGCATGGATTGGTAAGTGAGGAGAATCTTTAACTTTTTGGAGCATCCTTTGAGTTAATGCTGCTCGCCGGATGTGTGGAGGGGCTATGTTTGACAGTACAGAGAGCCAGGGGAGTGGTGTTGAGCGGATTGTTCCAGTTATAGTTCTCATGGTTGAGTTGAGCTGGGTGTCTACATGGTGTGTGTAAGATGACCTGGACCAGACAGGGGCACAATATTCTGCTACAGAGTATGAAAGGGCCAGTGCTGAGGTGCGCAGGGTGGAGACTGCCGCCCCCCATTTTGCACCAGCGAGCTTGCAGACCAGGTTGTTTTGTACCTTCACCTTAGCAGCCGTCCCCTTTAGATGTTCCTTGAAGGATAAGGTCCTATCAAGGGTCACTCCAAGATAAGTTGGATTTGGGGCATGCTTAAGCTTGAGTCCGCTCAGGTGGATGTTTAGTTCTCTAGCAGCTTTTGCATTGTGGAGATGGAATACACTGGAGACGGTTTTTGCTGGGCTTGGGTTTAGGCGCCAGATTTTGCAGAACTGGTCCAGTTTGGCAAGATCTTCCGTGAGCACCCGTTCCAGTGGTTCAAAGTCTGGTGCTTGGAATGCCAAACAAATGTCGTCTGCATAGATGAATTTGCAGGATTTTGTAGTAGGCAGGTCGTTTATGTAGAGGTTGAACAGAGTTGGAGCTAGAACTGAGCCTTGTGGGAGTCCGTTTTTCTGCATTCTCCATGCACTTGTGTTCTGACTGAGGTGGACTCTGAACCTTCGGTTGGTCAGCAGGGTTTTTATAATTGCTGTTGCCCAAGTAGGGATCGCCTTTATAAGTTTCAGGAGGAGGCCTTTGTGCCAGACCGTATCATAGGCGGCTGTAAGATCGAGAAACACAGCCCCTGTCTTCAGTCTGCTCTCGAAGCCATTTTCGATGAAGGTGGTTAGGGCCAGTACTTGTTCTCCTGTACTGCGGTCCTTGCAGAAACCTGCTTGATCCACACTTAGAATATCCTCTATTTCTGGGGAAATGCGTTGCAGTATTAGGCGCTCCATGATTTTGTAAGGAACGCTGAGTAGGGAGATTGGGCGGTAGCTTGCTGGTAGTTTGTGGTCTTTGCCAGGTTTTGGGATGGCAATGACCTTTGCTGTCCGCCATTTCTTTGGGATCGAGTTTGTTTGTGTGATCCTTGTGTAGAATTGTGTCAACCAGGTTAGGGCTCGGGGGCCAAGATTTTTCATGAATTCTGGGAAGATGTTATCGTATCCTGCTGCCTTTCCACATTTCAGGCCCTGTAGGACTTTCTCCAGTTCAGCAGCCTTGAAGGGTTCAGGGTTCGTTTCCTCTACAGGCATTTTTTGGTGTTTTTTTAGCTCAGTTGTAACTGCTCTTCTGGTATCTTTGTCTTGGGGTGCTTTGGCGATAGTCAGTAGGTGGGATGCAACTTGGTTGGGTGTGACGGATGCTCGGCTTTGGCTAGGGGGCTTCTGTGCAGCTCCTAGGCGACGGATGAGGCTCCAACATTTCCTGCTAGAGTGGGTAAAGCTCCGGTCAGCAACTGTCTCCCCCCATTTCTTTCGCCGGGCTGTATTTAGCGATTCAATGAGATGGTCTGCTATCTCTGGGTCCCCTGATGTTTGATAGGATTGTAGGAGGGCAGCACTTTCTCCGTCCAAACATGGGACATAGAGGGGTCGGTAGCCTCGTGGGATTGCAGTATGGGCAGCCTTGAAGATTGCGCTGCAGAAGCGGTTGTATGCTTCATCTACAGTGATGGTGTGGAGTGGGATGGTAACAACGCTCCGGTCCAGAGTTTCACTGAATTTCTTCCAGTTGGCTTTGCGGAAGTTCCAGCGCATCTTCCTTGGGCTGTATATGACTGGAAGTTGTAGGCCAATGTGTACAAGCAGGGGCCGGTGTTGGCTGTGTGGAAAATCATCAAGAATGAGGATCTGTGTAGGATATGGCTCCCCATTCAAAGAGCTGGCCCAACACAGGTCAGGAGAATAGTCCTTCTTCCACCTAGCAGAGTGGAAGGTTCCTCTTTGTTTGGGGTCGTATATCAAAGCGAGGTCATTTCTGGATGCCCAGTCTGAAAGTGCCTCCCCATCACTGTCCACTGCTGGGTACCCCCAGTCAGGGTGATGGCTGTTAAAGTCCCCCACATAGATGGCAGGGTGGGGTAGGGTGGGTAAGACCTGCAGATCCCAGTTGGCATTAGGGGGCTTGTACACATTGACAATATGGAAGCCACCAATGATTATGGTGTCTGAGAAATGTGTTGTTATCAGGTGATTTGCTTCAACTATGTCAGAACGCACATAGGTGGCACGTCCATGTTTAGCATGTAGAACATAGCACAGGAGGTCAAAGCCTTTGATGGTGAAGCGGCCAGCTTCCTCTGTGCCAATATGAGTCTCTTGGAGGCAGATTACATCAATCGAATGTTGGAAGGCGAGGACTTCGGTAAGGCTTCGCTTGGCTGCAGACAGGCCTTCAATGTTTAGTTGTAATATGCAAAGGGCAGATCCTACCACAAAGTGCTCTTGGGGCTGTTTGCTTTCGGCTTTAGGAGTGTGACTAGGATTCTTCTTTGACTTGGCACAGAGGCGTCGTCTCTTCGAATTTAGTCTGCTGGTAGGATCATTAGCTTCCCCAGGCGAGCCCGGGTACTGACGGAGGGCGCGACGAGAACGCTGATCCATTGCCCCCCATGGAGATGGAGATGATGATGGACGAATAATACCTGCACTGAGAGATTCCTTAAGGTAGGTGTTCATGGCCTCCTTCTCCGGCGCTGACAGGCTGTAGAGACGTCCTGAGGGAAGAGGCGCCCCCTGGCGGAGATTTATGGCGCAGTCGTAAGGCCTGTGAGGAGGAAGAGACATCGCCTTGGACTTACTAAAGACTGCGCCCAGGTCGTGAAACTCCGCGGGCACCAAGGAGAGGTCCGGGGGCGCGGCATCCTTGGCCACGGGAGGAGAGGATGGAGAGCAGGCAGCGGATTGGAGGCAGGTGCTCATACAAAAGGTACTCCAGGCTGTCACCCTTCCGGTCTTCCAATCCAGGACGGGGTTATGGAGACGGAGCCACGGATAACCCAGGGTCACCAGAGACACAGAGGATGGCAAGATGTAAAAGGAGATCTCCTCCCGGTGATTTCCAGAGACGATGACAGAGACGGGGTTTGTCCGGTGGGTCACTTTCCCCAGAGATGCACGGGAGAGATTGATGAGGGTGAGAGGAGTTTTAAGGGGCTGGCAACGGATGCCCAATCGGGTTGCCAGGCTTTGTGAAATGAAGCTGCCTTCCGCGCCTGAGTCCACCAGTGCATGAGTGAGATGCCCTGTGATGTTGTGGCAGAAACGGATGGGCAGTGACAAATGAGTGAGGGGAGTTGACCGGTTAGCGTCCGCGAGGCCCCCTACAGTGACTCGCGGACCTCCCCGTTTGGCTTCTCCGGGCATTGCGCCACCGTGTGCTGGTTGTCTCCGCAATACATGCAGAGACCCAGCTCACGTCGGCGTTGTCTCTCCGCTAGGGGGAGCTTTGCCCGGCCCGTCACCATTGGCTCCGACTCCTCGGGGACCTCCGGTGGCAGTAACGCCAGGGGGCGAGCTTGAGGCCAGCGTGACGAGGCCCCCCACGAGCGAGAAGGCAACTTCTGCTCAGAGGCGCGCTCGCGCAGCCGGTTGTCCAAGCTGATATTGAGGGAAATTAGCTCCGCCAACATTTCAGGGATGTCCCGACCAGCCAGTTCATCCCTCAGACCAGAGTTTAAACTGCGGAGGAAGATGCCGCAGAGGGCTCGTTCCTCCCAGCCAACCTCCTCCACTGTGACCCGGAAGTCAATGGCGTAGTCCGCGGCTGATCGGCTCCCCTGCTGAAGGCTGAGGAGGCGATCGGTCAGGACACTCTCCATACGGGAGTGATCAAAGACTTCCAGAAAATGTTTAACGAACTGGCCATAGGTGAGGGTGGCATAACCGGGCCTCGCCATTACAGCATAAGCCCAGGTGAGTGCACGACCCTCCAGGAGGTTTCCTATATAGCCAATTCGACTATGGTCTGAGGGGAAATCCCCGGGGACACGCAGAAACACCGACTCACACTGCATAATGAATCCCCGCGCTCCACCGAGCTTACCGCTAAAGCGGGCGGGGGTAGGAATGGGTGTGAGTCGGGCTGGGACACCCGGGGCTGGCTGGACGGCCGCTGAAGCAGCGGGAGCTGCACCTCCCTGACGAGCCGGGGGGAACGGCTGTCGGGGGTCCAGGCGGTCTAACCGGTCAGTTATTAGGGTTAATTGATTGAGTATCACTTGTTGCTGATGAGCTATTAAATCCACCCGAGCCTTGAGGGTGGAAAATCGGCGTGCGAGCCCGCTGTCCGCTGAGCCGCTCCGCTGAAGCCGTACTGACATAACGCACGGCTCAGGAGACACACACGCAGGCTCAGAGTGAATTTAACAGCTTTATTTAACAACAAGGATGTGTGGATGCGTGTCTGTGATATGTGGATGTACTGATGGCGGACGTCAGCGTCAGGCACGGAGGCAGGAAACTGTACAGCCAGACAACCCTGGGGAGAGAGCACAGGGAGAAGGTGACGGGCACCAAACCAGTACAACAGGTAACGAGGGATTTGTTGGCTTACTTGGCAGGGCAGGTGGCAGGCGTGCACAAGGGAGAGTCCAGGAGACAGCAACCTGACGATGCACCTGACAGCTGCAACGAGATGGCGATGCAGAGGCGGAGTCCACCACCGGGGAAGATCCACCTGTGCACAGGGGAGAAACTGGAACACAAGAGGAGGTATGCTTACGCGAGTAATCTTGCTGGTAGGCGAGGGGGTTCCTCTGAAGCAAGTAGCCGAAGGGAACAGACGGCTTCAGGCCGAGGCCCAGGGCAGAGTGGCTTATATGCCACCCTGCTGACAAGGTGCAGGTGTGCGCTCAGCTGGCACCGCTAATGAGCGGTGAGTTGTAACACTAAGTTGTAAGCAGTTGTACAGCAGTTGTACAGTTGTACTGAAAATTGAATAGTAGACACTGATAAAGGTAAGTACATGTAAACTGAATGTTACATCATTGTAACCCTTGCCGAACGTTAATTAGGTAAGGGAAATTATTAAGTGTAGACCAGTTGCTAGGTTCGTAAGGGTTACAATAGGGAATTAAAATGAGTGTGGAATGAAATAGCTGGAGGCAAGAAATGAGCAATTCATGTCTGTTATTATTAAAGATAAAAAGAGCAAAATATACAAACAGTTTACAAATATACAAATATGACAACGGCCGGCATGAAATAAAACCCCAAAATTGTCCTACTGAGCTCAGTGTTTGTTTGTCTTTTTGTTTTAGTCATTTGACCAGTCAAGATATCTTGTATTTCCAGACTCAGGTTTCTTTTCCTCTTTTAAAGCGGCGGCTTGAGTTGTTACCACTTTGAAATTTGGGCACTGGAGAGAGGAAGGATGTTCTTCAACCGAGATCTTGGTTCAGATCTCGGTTCAGTCTCGGTTCAGGTCTCAGGTCAGGCTCGCCATCTCCATTCGGAGAGAATCCAGGATCCAGAAGGTTCTTAATCGGCAACCAAAACACCTAGCCAAGATGAGATATCAGCATGAACACAGCAAAAGTCACAGCCTCACAGCCTCTCAAGCTCGTGCTCCCATCAACAAGAAGACCCACAGGTCTCCACACAGATCGTCCACAGCCTCTCTCGTCCGCTCTCAAATCGCAAAAGACGGAAAAACTGGGTGCGCGCCTCGGCACTGTGCTCGGAAGGCGGGGCTAATATCGCTCTTAACGAATGAAAAGACCACGATCGCCCAACGTGACCATGAAACGGGAATTTAAAAGTTGGATAACGAGGATCACACTTCCTCTTCCCAAAATAATCGTTTTTCAAAATAAAATCACACAATTGTATCAATACAAATGAAATCTGAGAAAAAAGGGTCATTTTCTTAGCTGGGTTACACCCTCCCGCGCTAAATATCATGCACGTCCCGTTGCATGTGTAACCAAGACTGTCCATCGTCAATATTTAGAAACTCTGAGAAGGCTGTATCCAAACCTTGAAAAAGGGACTTAACAACAGTCACTAGAGGATTTCCTAATTCAGGATACTCTAGTGTTTTTGGAAGTTGTCTGATTCTTTCAGATCGTCGTATTGGTTGAATTGTAATGTGATCATTTTTGTCCATTTCATCAGGTAAATCATTTGATTGGTGTTCTTGTCCCTCGACTGCATTGTCAGAAGGTTCTTCGAGTATTGTTGCCGTTTCATTTTCCACAGGTTTGTCATTCTCAGTATTGTGTCCATCCGGTATCATTTCCACAGGTGAATTATAGGAAAGTTCAGTCTCATTTGCATTAGGCTCCCTATCCGGTTCTGCATTGGCAGTGGTTTCAGGTAAGTCACAATCAGGTGGGTTTGTCATTTCCGGTGTTTGCAAAGGTTTTGGATAATCATGCACAGTAGTAAATCTGGTTATCTCCTCACATGGGGAATCCTCAACCCACGGAATCAAAAATTCATTTTCAATTGTAGTTACTTAAAGAATAGATATCAGTATGTATGTGTTGGTAACAAAAACTCACAGTTACTGAAGGTTACTTGTGGAGTCCCACAGGGTTCAGTTTTGGGGTCATTGTTATTCAATATGTATATAAATGATATATGTAAAGTTTCAGAAAAAATGGACTTAATATTTTTTGCCGATGACACTAATTTATTATGCAGTGGAAGCAATTTGGAACAACTTTTGGATACACTCGGAAAGGAATTAGGAAAGCTTAAACTGTGGTTTGATTCAAACAAATTAACGCTCAATTTAAGTAAGACAAAATTTATAGTTTTTAACAACCATCACAACTTAATATCTAAACTCAGTGTAAATGGTGTAGAGATTGAAAGGGTATCTGAAACTAAATTTCTTGGAGTAATAATTGATAATAAACTGTGTTGGAAGTCACATGTTAAATATTAAAGGTAAAATATCCAAATCAATTACAATACTACACAGAGTGAAATATTTGCTGAATCAACCCACACTATATACCTTGTATCATTCATTAATACTCCCATACATGACATATTGTACTGAAGTATGGGGAAATACATATAAAACAAACATATATCCAGTCTTTATGCTTCAGAAGAGAGCTATTAGAATAATAAACAAAGCTGCTTACAGGGAACCAACAAACCCACTTTTTCTTAAATTAAAAGCTCTCAAGTTGAAAGATCTTGTTGACTTTAAAACTGCAGTAATAATGTTTAAAGTGAAGAATCTATCACTGCCCGCAAATATCCAAAAGCTGTTCCAAATAAGGGAGAAACAATATCATTTCAGAGGAACATGTATATTTCAAAAACCTTCAGTGAGAACTACCACCAAGCAACACTGTGTTTCAGTGCAAGGAGTCAGATTATGGAACGATTTTGGACCTGAATTAAAATCATGTACAACGCTTGGACAATTTAAACAAAAACTAAAGGAAGAAATACTCCAAACATATATACAAGATGACATGTAAAATCACATAAGGTTTGTCATATCCAGTCTGCGTTGTGTTGTAGCTTAGTTTTTTGTCACATTTTGTCTTAGCTTTGTTCTGAATTGTAATCGCTCTTGTTTTGTTTTTCTTTTGAATTCTTGGATGGAATATGGGTGGGCAATATAAGCTGCGGCTTCAGCCATCACCCATTTCGGATAACTTATGTTGAACTGTATAATCAGAGTTATTGTCTAATTTGACCTTGTTGGATTTTCTTTCCCCCTTTGTTATATTATTCAGTTTCTTTTAATCTGTACTTTTAATCTATCCGAAATAAATAAAGATTCATTCATTCAAATTTCAGTTAACTCTTCGTGATCATTGTTCTCTGCAACAGTAGTTTGGTGTGTCTTAGGACGGTGAATAGGCTCTGGCTCAGGTGTTTCTGCTGTGGCAACAGGGAGGAAACTGCAGAGAAGCAAAAGGTCTCTGTGTAAAGTTCTTGAGGGACCTTGCTTTGACTCGGGTTTAACCGTGTAAACGGGTAAATTACCTGCACGTTTGACTACCACATGAATGTCGGCCTCCCATTTATCAGCAAGCTTATTTTTTCCATGCAGTATCACATTTCTAACTAAAACCCTATCCCCAGGTTCAAGTTCAGAAACAGTGATTTTGTGGTCAAACCTGGCCTTGTGCTTGTCTGCAATCTTTTGTGCATTTTGTGAAGCTAACTTGTAGCTTTCTTTGAGCCTTTTCTTGAGATTTTCAACGTGTTGCAAGTGAGTAACTTTTTGATCTTTGTTGAGAGGAAGTCCGAACGCTAGATCAACTGCCAATCTGGGTTTTCTACCAAACATTAATTCGTAGGGAGTAAACCCGGTTACATCACTGCGTGTGCAGTTGTATGCATGTACTAACGGCATAACATAGTCTTTCCAGTGGGGCTTTTGTTTGGACTCAAGCGTTCCTAACATACTCAGTAGCGTTCGGTTGAATCTTTCAGTGGGGTTACCCCTGGGGTGGTATGGGGTTGTTCTTATTTTCTTTATGCCTGAGATCTCACAAAGGTCTTTTATTAGTTTTTCCTCAAAATCAGGACCCTGATCGCTGTGCAGGCGCTCAGGTATACCGTAGTGAATGATGAATTGATCCCACAGGCACCTGGCAACAGTTTTGGACCTTTGATTTGAGGTAGGTAACGCAAGGGCAAATTTAGTAAAATGATCAGTTATTACGAGAATATTGCTGGTATTGCTACTGTCTGGTTCCAGACTGAGAAAGTCCATGCAGACTAGCTCTAAAGGTCGTGTGGTGGTTATGTTGACCAGGCTAGCCGCTTTTTCAGGAGGACTCTTCCTTCGTATGCACCGATCACATGTTTTTACCTTTTGCTCGACATCTGTTGCCATACGTGGTCGATAGAGTCGTGTTCTGACCAGATCAAGGGTTCTGTCAATACCTAAGTGGCCCATATCATTGTGCAGACTTTGGAGTATGGGAGCTCTGAGCTCCTCGGGAAGAACGAGCTGGTGGGTCACTTGGTCTCCATTTTGTCTTTTTCTGTACAACACTTCATTGTACATCTCCAATTTATGGAGTTCTCTGAGTAAAAGAGGGAGATCTGGGAGTTCTTCTCTAGCAGTCGGTGGGGGTGTTTGGCCATGTTCGATTTGTTCAATAACTTGTCTGATTGTCGAGTCCGCTCTTTGTTTGTCTTTGATTTCTGTTTGAGACAAGACAGGGATAGTGGGTAAGCCATTGTCTTACTCCAAAACATACAAGTCTGGGATTGCGTCAGCTGAGATGGTAAGTGACTCTACAAGTGTAACACCACTATCCTGATTGTCATCACGGATTTTAGCAAGGTGGTTTTGACAGATGGCTTGGACAGCTTCATCATTTACAATCTCTGTGGTGTCACTGTCAGCTAGGTGACGCTCTACAAAGCGGCTTACACGCTCCTGCTCTTTCCTGGACTGGACATCGTTAACGAGTTCACCATGAGGACGTCTAGACAACCCATCTGCATCTAGGTTTTGCTTGCCTGCTCTATACTGTAACTTAAAGTTGTAGTTAGACAAAGCTGCAAGCCATCTGTAGCTTGTGGCGTCTAATTTAGCAGAGGTCAATATGTAGGTGAGTGGGTTACTATCTGTAACTACCGTGAACTGACCACCATACAAATAGTCGTGAAACTTTTCAGTTACTGACCATTTTAGAGCTAAAAACTCTAGCTTGTGAGCTGGATAACGTGCTTCACTCCTTGATAACCCACGACTGGCAAAAGCTATGGCCCTAAGCTGACCGTCCTGCTCCTGATAGAGTGCTGCACCTAAGCCAGTGGTACTAGCATCGGTATGGAGTACGTAAGGCAGCTTCGGGTCTGCAAAGCCGAAGATAGGAGCTGATGTTAACCTTTCGATGATGGAGTCGAAAGCTTTTTGACAGTCTGTGGTCCATCGACTTTCAAATGGCAGTTTGGGATCAAAGTAGGTTTGGTCAGTGACTTTGGATTTTGACCTTTTGTTGAGTGGTGGGTAACCGCATGTGAGGTCATTAAGAGGGCGTACTATAGACGAGTACCCTTCAATGAAGCGTCTGTAGTACCCTGAGAACCCTAAAAAGGATCTCAGTTCCTTGAGATTCTTAGGCCGTGGCCAGGTCTTAAGGGCCTGAATGTTTTCGGGATCTGTCTCGACACCGCTTTCGGAGACTACATGACCTAGGTACTTGACTGTTGTTTGAAAAAATTTACATTTTTCTGGTGATAACTTTATCCTGTACTCTTTAAGACAATGGAGTACCCGCATGGGTCGCCGTTCATGTTCTTCCAAACTATTTGAAAAGATGATGAGATCATCTAGAAAGACTAGCACCTCATTTAAGTTCACGTCACCGACGCAGCGCTCCATGAGCCACTGAAAAGTGCTTGGGGCGTTGGTTATGCCCTGCGGCATGCGGTTGAACTCCCAGAATCCAAGGGGTGTTACAAAAGCGGTCTTTTCTTTGTCTGCTTCTTCTACCTCATTCTGGTAATATCCAGACTTAAGATCAAGGACTGTAAACCACTTGGATCCTGTGAGCGCCGAGAACATCTCCTCTAGATTTGGGAGAGCATAAGAGTCTTTTCTTGTTTGCAAATTGAGTTTGCGAAAGTCTATACATAGACGCACATCATTGTTTCGCTTCCTCACCACGACAATGGGGGACGAGTAGGAAGACTGGGACTCTCTTATCACACCTGCAGCGAACAGCTCTTGAAGGTGTTTACGCACTGCCTCAAGGTCTTGGGGGTGTATAGGGCGTGCACGGTGCTTAAAGGGAGTCGGATCGTGAAGACTGATGGAGTGTTTCACTTTGCTTGTACACCCAAAGTCCAAATCATGGAAAGCGAATACTTCCGGGATGTCATTTAGTTGTTTGGTTATTCGCTCTTTCCACTCCTGTGGAATCGGTGAGTCACCAAAGTTGAAACTCAGTTGTCTCTTGTTTGTGGCTGACTCATTTGCACTGACGACATTGTGCTGGGACAGGATACAATGGAAAGCTCCAAGTTCTGCGATGACACACGTGGACAGAATTGTGACATCTTGCTCTGTTTCGTTCGTGATCATTACAGGCACTTTGTGTGGAGCTCGGGAAGGAAGTGTTATCAGGCAAGTTTTAACACAAAGGCCACCAGGCAAGGAAGACTGAGAGGGGTGTTCAACTATAGCACAGGTGTCTGAGGTACAGTGAACATTGGCAGACCCCTCTAAAACTACAGTTTTACCTGCTGGAACTACAGCTGGAGCTTTGCTTGACAAGGTAACTAATCCAATGTTCCCATCTTCTTTGTATGTCTTAGTTCGAGAGTTTTCAACAGTGTCCTAAAACCGTAAGGGCTAGGTAAGTAATCAGGAGTCTTCATGTCTAAATACTTTCCATAAAGAACATCAAGTGTGTTTGTTCCCACTAACACTGGTGTCTGACTATTAGGATTGGCATCTGGAACAACGAAAGCTAAGGTTGGTATGTCAATCTCTGTGCATAAGAAGTCTTTTGGAAAGGTAATACACATCTCTATATAACCTAAATAGGGGACGGGCTGACCTGCAGCGCCCTCTACTTCTAAAAGGTCATAGAGTGGTTTAAGGTTTTGATCGGGAAAGTTCTGTTTGTAAAATGACTCGGTGACTGTAATCACTTGTGACCCTGAGTCAAGAAGACAATGCACATTAACATCAGAAATGCTAACTACAGCTGTGCATTTGGAGCCAACTAACCCTTTTGGTAGACTATACTTAGGTGGGTTAGTAACAGATTGCTTAAGGCTAGCGCGTTGCTTGCACTTAGTGGAACATGATTGTCTGGCTACAGTCTCCATTTGCCCCGTAATAGAGACTGTTCTTAGTTTAACCCGGTCTTTATTAGCTACAGGATTTCTAGACCCCCATCTCTTTTGTTTCTCTTTAAACAGCTTACGCTTTTCAGTAACTAAAGCTGAGTTTGGTTCGTTTTCGCAGTTCAGCTTGATGTGGCCATCCTCTCCACATTGGAAACAGTACCACGGTTTGGGTGGGGTAATTTGAGTTTTGACCGTTTGTTCTATGGGTTCCTTTGTCACTTTATTCGACTTTCGTTTCTCTTTTGGCTTTGTACTGGGTGTACTTTTTGAGTTTTGAGCTTTTGGTTTTGCAGTTAGTTTTACTAGTTGAGTTTGAATTTCTGCAACTTGTTTTGAGAATTCTTGAATTGAGTTTAGCGTGATATTGTTCTCATTTTCATCTGAACTGCATTGCACAGTTTGCACGTGGGATGTCACTTTTTGTTTTGAACTGCTCAAATGTTGTCTCATTCGCAAGTTTTTGGCAGCATTTTGGTCTTCTTCAGTACGTAGCCAGAGAAGCAAATCAGGAAAAGTTGGGGGATTTGTTCGTTTTTGTTTTAACTGGAGTGCAGTTAAAAGGGAATCATCCCAACAGCCTCGACAAAACTGTGTGACAAGCAGCCTGTCAAAATCCTGGCTTGAAGCACCACCATGCTTCACAGTGTGAGTCAAAGCTACTTGAAGACGTTGTAGATATGATGAGGGTTTCTCACCTGTGTTTTGGAAGGTGTCAATAAACTTGGCAAAAAGCTCTCCGCCATCTTGAACTGTACCATAAGCAGAATCTAACAGCTGAAGGTATTCTGATGGTGAGCTGTTGGGGTTCAAGTACTTGACTACATCAGCTGCTGGGGGTAAAAGAGACTCAATGATCTTTCGGGATTGTTGCAGTTTGGACATAGCAGGATCAGTCAAGATTAATTCTACACTGGAGCGCCAAGTATCATCAGAATCAGAATCAGAATCAGAATCAGGTTTATTGCCATTGTTCATGTAGTACACAAACTAGGAATTTGTCTCGGTGCAATGCTGCAACATTAAACATGATAAGATAAGAGAAATAAACTATACAAAAGTGTAGGATAAGATTAAGTGATACTGGTCAACAGTTAAAATATATATTAGCCAGCAGCAGATACTGTGGAGAACTATATAGTGCAGTCGGTAATGCAGGAAGAAAACAGTGATGATTGACATGAGTCTGGTTGAGCTGCTGTACATGGTGCACGAGAGTCAATAAGTCACTTAGTGTCACCATGGGTTGAGATGCCGTCTCGGCACTGAGCCCATGTTTTCCCTCATCCCTGCCTCCCATTGAGCAGCGTCTCAGCTGGCCCCCAGCTGGCAGCATTATGGACGGCTGGGGCCAATTAGTCTTCATCAGCTGGGGCGCTGCCAATGAGGATAAATAGGAGCAGCCTCGATGACTCGGGGCTGCGACATAAGCACTGCTAGGCTGAAGCCCCTTCGTCTGGTGTCAGCCTCAACTCCCCTTGCAGCATTCCTGTGTTTGTATCCCGCTGTGAGGATGTACGTCTTGCTACCCCCACGTCCGGTACGAGCTGCTTACCTCTGCGCTGTGCAACCTGTGAGTGTACCTCTGCATGAGTATCTGTGCTCTCCTCATCCCTTATCCCTTACCCAAAATAAACCATCTCGACTCACTGGCTTGTCCCTGGCTCTGATTGCCCGGCTCCCTAGAGCCGGATATGACAGTATGTCGCAGCCAGAAGAGTTGCCGGCGGCCGTGAGTCGCTGTGGAAATGTACCTTTCTGTCCGGGTGTCAGCGCTGCTAGCATGCCGTTTCCCAGGAGTCACTTCCGGCGCCAGGGCGACGAGCTAAGGTCCATCTCGGAGGCTGTCGACGGGACATTCTTCACCCTGCACGACGCCTCCAACGCGAGACGCTGGCATCCGGGCCGTGCTGAGGAACTCCTGGACTGTCACCCTCACTCTCTGTACCATCTGGAGGACAGTGCCAGGATAGACGTTGCAGGTACACAGCGAGAGAAGCTCCACGGGGTGGATGGAAATCCCGGCAGGGAGTCGAAGTGGGCGACGTCTTTCCCCGCTTCGGAGTCCCGTTCCTGCCGCCATTCCAGTCCGGGAGTTCGCGCCAACCAGAGGACTTCCCCCGACCTGCGCCACGTCACTCGGGATTCCCTTCTAGGAGCCGCAGCTGACAGCAGTTATGTCCGGGGTCGAGTGGCTGTCGCGAGCTCTACTGTGTTTCCTGTCACCACCTTCAGGCATGTGGCGGCGGCAGTGAGATTGATGGTGAGGACTTCAGGGCTACGAAGCTTTCCCGTGCTCGACGCCTTCCTCGTCTCGATCTCCGATCTGGAGCGGCGAATCCTGGGTTTCCCCCTCGCTTCGTCCCCTGGGAGTAGTCGTCATCACATCGCCGAGTCACCTCTGCACGAACCTCGTCCGGATCCAGTTCTGGGTCATCGTCAGGACCGTTCCTCCCACGCAGCTGTCATCCCTTCGCCTCGTCAGTGTGGAGATCCTACAGCCTCGTCCCCTGAGCCTCGTTCCCCCGCTGTCATTCCTGGACATTCGGGCTGGCTCACCCCGGCTGTTTCCCCCTCCTCCTCGACGCGCTTCCTGACCGCTGTGTGTGCCTGGAATCCCGGCCTGGTGAGCTCTCTGCTGGAGACAACGCGAGCGATCCTCAGACGAATTCCCGGGGGGTCCTCCGTTATCGCCGGGCGGGGAGAGGAAGAAGCAGATTCCACTACAGCAGGCGATACTCAACCTCCAGGGGGCAGGCAAGTCATTGTTTTTTCACACCTGCTTAATGATTTGCTCTGTCACATCCCTGGAGGAGAAGTTCAGGGTTCGCAGCTCCCTGAACTCTCCCCACCTGCTGTAACCTGTTTTCCTAATCCCGCATCCTCTGTGTCTCTCTCCGCCGAGCGGTCCCCGGCTCCGGGTCAACGTGGTGGGATATGGAGAGGGCCTGTGGTTCCGCAGCTACATTGCGGACGGAGGAGGGGGACTGACTGCTGCGTGGAGTCTACGCTGACGACTGAGCGTCCCTGGGTCTCCACGGAGGAGCGGTTCGGTCCAGCGGGACGAGATTCTTCTGGCTTCACGCCGAGTGGGTCGTCGGCGGGGTTACCTGAGCTGGAGGGATCTCAAGCTGCGCTGACCATCGTGCTGGCTGCGGGGCCCGACGCGGCTAGATGGGAGCCTGACAACGACCTCCTGACGACGGATCCTGGATCTTCGCAGTCCTGGACGGCGTCAGAACCCGAGATCAGGCGAGTGCTCTCCTTTCTTTTCTCTCTTTTTATCTTTGAGCACTTCAGCCTATCTCCAGGGGAGACGAGCAGGGTGCAGCCGCCCGCTGCGTCTGAGCTCGTCTCGCCGGGTTCTGGCGCTGCCGGTGATCCTGATCCCGGTTCTGTTTTCTCTTCTGAGCCTTCTTCCAGGGTCACCGGCGAGGAGTTGCTGTTCCTCGTGGTGCTGGAGGGTCCGGGTTCAACGTTGGAGGTCGGTTCTGGTGCAGTGTCCAACGTGGGTTCGCCCGAGACCCAATCGGGGTCCAACGTGGGTTCGCCTGAGGCCCGATCGGGGTCCGACGTGGGTGCTGCCCCAGTGTAGTCCAGGTCCGGTGAGGAGGTGGCCGTTTCCCTGAGGCCCGCCGCCCTCGTCATCGGCTCTCCCCTGAGCCTCTTCCACCGGGATCCGCTCTGACCCTTCGTCCGTCTCAACGGTCCTGGTGGTTGAGTGATGCGGGTCGACGACCCGACCCGCAAAACTTTCGGTTCGGCGATCTGGTTTCCCCCCACTGGTCTGTGTTTGCCTTTGGGCGGCCTGGTTCGGCAGCCGTTGGACTGGATTCCTGGGATCTGGGTCCAGAGTTCGCCGTCCGAACATTTCTCTTCCCCTGATTCGCCAGCTGGACAATGGGCGGGGAGATCTCCGGAGCCATCTCGGCTATTTTTGGACTCTGCCTGCCATACACCTCGGGTGTCACTTTTTCTTTTATCGTTATTAAGGTCACTTGGGTGTAATGTCTGTCCTGTTGGTGGATGTGTATTTATAGTGCTGTGCGTTTTCCTTCCCTCGTACCCAGCATTTTATTTTTTGTACCATGTTTTTAGTCTCGTTTTTGCATTGTAGAGTTATGTTTTGTTCCCTTTCAGACCATACTCTGCAGTTGCCCATTCATTCCAGTCACTTTCATTTCTTTAGGTGACTGTGGGTATTTATATATTCATGTGTGTGGGTTTTTCTTTGCCTGCACTCAGTATTTCTTTTTTATGCCCTGTTGGTTCATTATAGAGTCATGTGCCTTGTTTTCCGTAACACCATGCTCTGTAATTGTCCATTTGTTCCAGTCACCCTCACTTTTCTTGGTGACTGTGTGTATGTACTTATATTGGTGCTGTGTATTGTGTTTTCCCTTTATTTGACCATACTCAGCATTTTTTGCCCTGTACCTTTTTGGTGGTTCTTTTTTTTTTTTTTTTTCTTGCTCTGGGTCACGCATGGTTGGTACTCTCTGGGTAGTATGTAACCGGCGTGCTGACCCAGTTCTTCTCCCCATCTGTACCTGGGTTAATTGTTCTGTTGTCAGTATTGTATTTGGGTTTTTCTTTCCCGCTACCCTACATTGCCCCATTGGTGTTGTCCTTCCCTTGGCTTCTTCCCCTCCGGTCCGCCTCCCTTCCTCCCACCCTAGGTGGGGGGGGGGGGGCTGGGATGTTCCTGGTCGTTCAGGAGCCCGACCTTGAGGGAGGGGCTCTGTCACCATGGGTTGAGATGCCGTCTCGGCACTGAGCCCATGTTTTCCCTCATCCCTGCCTCCCATTGAGCAGCGTCTCAGCTGGCCCCCAGCTGGCAGCATTATGGACGGCTGGGGCCAATTAGTCTTCATCAGCTGGGGCGCTGCCAATGAGGATAAATAGGAGCAGCCTCGATGACTCGGGGCTGCGACATAAGCACTGCTAGGCTGAAGCCCCTTCGTCTGGTGTCAGCCTCAACTCCCCTTGCAGCATTCCTGTGTTTGTATCCCGCTGTGAGGATGTACGTCTTGCTACCCCCACGTCCGGTACGAGCTGCTTACCTCTGCGCTGTGCAACCTGTGAGTGTACCTCTGCATGAGTATCTGTGCTCTCCTCATCCCTTATCCCTTACCCAAAATAAACCATCTCGACTCACTGGCTTGTCCCTGGCTCTGATTGCCCGGCTCCCTAGAGCCGGATATGACACTTAGTGTTCAGCAGTCTAATGGCAGAGGGGAAGAAGCTGTTCATGTGACGGGAGGTTTTAGTCTGGATGGACCGAAGTCTTCTACCAGAGGGGAGGGGGGCAAACAGTACGTGACCAGGGTGTGAGGGATCGGCTATGATCCGGCCAGCACGCCTCCGGGTCCTGGAGATGTACAGATCCTGGAGAGATGGGAGCTTGCAGCCGATCACCTTCTCAGCAGTGCGCACGACGCGCTGCAGCCTTAGTCTGTCCCTGGCAGTGGCTCCTGCGTACCACACGGTTATGGAGGTGGTGAGGATGGACTTGATGATGGCTGTGTAGAACTGCACTAACATCTTGGTGGGTAGCTTGAGCTTCCTCAGCTGCCGCAGGAAGAACATCCTCTGCTGGGCTTTTTTGACGAGTGAGCTGATGGTCAGCTCCCATTTGAGGTCCCTGGTGATGGTAGTGCCTAGGAAGCGGAAGGAATCAGCAGTGGTGATGGGAGAGCCTGAGAGGGTGAGGGGGGGCAGAGGAGTAGTGACTTTCCTGAAGTCTACAATCATCTCCACTGTCTTCAGAGCGTTCAGCTGCAGGTTGTTATTGCTGCACCAGGACGCCAGCTGGGCCACCTCTCTCCTGTAGGCGGACTCGTCGCCGTTGGAGATGAGCCCGATGAGGGTGGTGTCGTCCATCATAATCTAGCTCATAAGTTGGTCAGAGGTCTTTGCAAGAAAAAGCTCTGAGCTTTTGTGAAAACGGCTGCACGGAAAAATCTTCCCTTTTTACAATGTGCTCAACTACCACACGTTGGACTTCTGGGGGATTTAAATCATGCGCAGAAATGGTGGGCATACTTCGAGCTGGGGTGCTCGCAGTGTGATTTGACTGGTTAGTTGGTTGTGCACCTTGAATACTGGACTCAGCTGCAGAAGGCTGAGATTGAGGTTCATCCAAGAAAGCTTCAGGTAAGTTATCAGGTAACTTAACTTGCTCTGATTTATCATTTTCAGATTCTTTGATTGACTCAGAAATCTGTGACATCATGTCTTTCAGGACATCTGCAAAATCTCTGCCACTCATCTTCGCTAGGTTTTTAATGTTAGTGAGATATGACTTGGTCCTATCGTTCCCTACACGGTGCGTGTAAACACTGGCAAGAGATTGTATCATATAGCTGGCTCCACTATCAGATACATGAGTACATGGCAATGGGTCAAGAGCTTCAAAAGCAATACCCGAGTGATACTGAAAAATAGCACTCTCGGAAAACTCAGACTTGCTATCTGCTACTTTTATGACTCTTGAAATCGATCCATACCGTTTCAAAAACTCAGTCACTTCATCAAGTTGCTCATCTCCAGCAATTTCACTCACTATCACTGCATTTGGAATTTTCACAGATTCACGTTCAACAATATCCATTTTGGGTACGTTATAGGCTTGAAATAACGTAAGGGAGAGAAGAAAAAGGCCCCTGGCTGGGCTCGCCACTTCTTATTGTAACCCTTGCCTAACGTTAATTAGGTAAGGGAAATTATCAAGTGTAGACCAGTTGCTAGGTTCGTAAGGGTTACAATAGGGAATTAAAATGAATGTGGAATGAAATAGCTGGAGGCAAGAAATGAGCAATTCATGTCTGTTATTATTAAAGATAAAAAGAGCAAAATATACAAACAATTTACAAATATACAAATATGACAACGGCTGGCATGAAATAAAACCCCAAAATTGTCCTACTGAGCTCAGTGTTTGTTTGTCTTTTTGTTTTAGTCATTTGACCAGTCAAGATATCTTGTATTTCCAGACTCAGGTTTCTTTTCCTCTTTTAAAGCGGCGGCTTGAGTTGTTACCACTTTGAAATTTGGGCACTGGAGAGAGGAAGGATGTTCTTCAACCGAGATCTTGGTTCAGATCTCGGTTCAGTCTCGGTTCAGGTCTCGGGTCAGGCTCACCATCTCCATTCGGAGAGAATCCAGGATCCAGAAGGTTCTTAATCGGCAACCAAAAAACCTAGCCAAGATGAGATATCAGCATGAACACAACAAAAGTCACAGCCTCACAGCCTCTCAAGCTCGTGCTCCCATCAACAAGAAGACCTACAGGTCTCCACACAGATCGTTCACAGCCTCTCTCGTCCGCTCTCAAATCGCAAAAGACGGAAAAACTGGGTGCGCGCCTCGGCACTGTGCTCGGAAGGCGGGGCTAATATCGCTCTTAACGAATGAAAAGACCACGATTGCCCAACGTGACCATGAAACGGGAATTTAAAAGTTGGAAAACGAAGATCACACTTCCTCTTCCCAAAATAATCATTTTTCAGAATAAAATCACACAATTGTATTAATACAAATGAAATCTGAGAAAAAAGGGTTATTTTCTCAGCTGGTTTACATCATCATTGTTCAAAATTCAGAGAATTTCAAGAAATAAAAAAGAATTTTGCATCATATAAAGTGAAAATACCCGTACATGTAAACAAAAACATAAAAAACATTTGGTCATAGTTCAAAAAGTTGACCTGATTGAGCAAAACCAATGTGATTTTTGGATTCAGCACATCAAAATTGTCCTAAATCAGCTAAAAAAAATAAACAAAAATAATTACTTTCATGCGTGCCCCAGTGATCCCAGAAGCTATGTTGTCCGGGGCAATTTGCCTCTGATAGGGTCACCCAAGACAAACTGGTCCTGGGTGAAGGGCCAGACTAAGAATGATCCAACAGACTCTCATGATAAATTCAATATCAAGGATTCAGTGTACCCTGCCCGGTATGGGGTTACCGGGGCCCCACCCTGGAGCCAGGCCTGGGGGAGGGGCTCAAAGGCTAGCGTCTGGTGGTCGGGCTTCCACCCATGGGACCCGGCCGGGCTCAGCCCGAAGGAGTTACATGGGTCCGCCCTCCAGTGGGCTCACCACCTGCAGGAGGGATCATGGGGGTCCGGTGCTATGTGGATTAGGTGGCGGTCAAAGGCGGAGACCTTGGCAGACTGATCCCAAGCTTTCTAAACTGGCTTTTGGTACGTGGAATGTCACCTCTCTGGTGGGGAAGGAGCCTGAGCTGGTGTACGAGGTTGAGAGATACCAGCTAGATATAGTTGGCCTCACCTCAACACACAGCTCCGGTTCCGGAACCAGTCTCCTGGAGAGGGGCTGGAGCTTGGCCTTTTCTGGAGTTGCCCCGGGCGAGAGGCGACGAGCAGGGGTGGGTATTCTTGTATCCCCCCACCTTGCTGCCTCTATATTGGAGTTTTCCCCGGTGGACGAAAGGGTTGCTTCCCTGTGCCTTTGGGTTGGGAAACGGGTCCTGACCATCATTTGTGCCTATGCACCAAATGATGTTTCAGAGTACCCACCCTTTTTGGAGTCTGTGACTGGGGTGCTGGAGGGTGCTCCTCTTGGAGACTCCATTGTCCTACTGGGGGACTTCAATGCACACGTGGGCAACGACATTGGAACCTGGAGGGGGGTGATTGGGAGGAACGGCCTGCCCGATCTGATCCCGAGTGGTGTTCAGTTATTGGACTTCTGTGCTAACCACAGTTTGTCCATAACAAACACCATGTTCAAGCATAAGGGTGTCCATATGTGCACCTGGCACCAGGACACCCTAGGTCGCAGGTCGATGATCAATTTTGTTATCGTGTCATCAGACCTGCAACCATATGTCTTGGACACCCGGGTAAAGAGAGGTGCAGAGCTGTCAACTGATCACCATCTGGTGGTGAGTTGGATCCGATGGCAGGGGAGGAAGCCATTCAGACTTGATAGACCCAAACGTATAGTCAGGGTGTACTGGGAACATCTGGTTGAGGCCCCTGTCCGGGAGGTCTTCAACTCCCACCTCCGGAAGAACTTCAACCACATTCCGAGGGAGTCTGGAGACATGGAGTCTGAATGGGCCATGTTCTCCACCTCTGTTGTTGAAGCGGCGGCCCAGAGCTGCAAGGTGGTCGGTGCATCTCATGGTTGCAACCCCCGAACCAAGTGGTGGACACCAGTGGTGAGGGGGGCCATTAAGCTGAAGAAGGAGTCCTATCAAGCTTGGTTGGCTTGTGGGACTCCCGAAGCAGCTGAGGTGTACCAGCAGGCCAAGCGGAGTGCAGCTCGGGTGGTTGCTGAAGCAAAAACCCGGGTATGGGAGGAGTTCGTTGAGGCCATGCAACAAGACTTTCGGTCGGCCTCGAAGAGATTCTGGCAAACTGTCTGGCGGCTCAGGAGGGGAAAGAAGCTCCCTGTCCACACTGTGTATGGTGCGGATGGGATACTGTTGACTTCGACTGGGGATATCGTCGGGCGGTGGAAGGAATACTTCGAGGATCTCCTCAATCCCACTGATACGCCTTCCACAGAGGAAGCAGGGTTTGTGGACGAGGGGGATGACTCGCCTATCACAGGGGCTGAGGTCGCCAAGGTGGTTAAAAATCTCCTTGGTGGCCGGGCCCCGGGGGTGGACGAGATTCGCCCCGAGTACCTCAAGGCCCTGGATGTTGTTGGGCTGTCATGGTTGACACGTCTCTGCAACATTGCGTGGAGGTCGGGGGCAGTGCCTTTGGCATGGCAAACCGGGTTGGTGGTTCCTCTCTTCAAAGAAGGGGAACCGGAGGGTGTGCTCCAACTTTAGAGGGATCACACTCCTCAGCCTCCCTGGGAAGGTCTATGCCAAGGTACTAGAGAGGAGAGTCTGGCCGTTGGTCGAACCTCGGATTCAGGAGGAGCAATGTGATTTTCGTCCTGGCCATGGCACATCGGACCAGCTCTTTACCCTCTCGAGAATTCTTGAGGGTTCGTGGGAGTTTGCCCAACCAGTTTACATGTGTTTTGTGGACTTGGAGAAGGCATTTGACCGCGTCCCTCGTGGATTTTTGTGGGGGGTGCTTTGGGAGTATGGGGTATCAGGCTTGTTGTTACGAGCTATTCGGTCTCTGTACAACCGTTGTGAGAGTTTGGTTCATATTGCCAACACTCGGTCGGAGTCATTCCCAGTGAGAGTTGGACTCCGCCAGGGCTGCCCTTTGTCACCGATCCTGTTCATAATTTTTATGGACAGGATTTCTAGGCACAGCCAGGGAATGGAGGGTGTCATACTTGGTGACCACAGGATCTCATCTCTGTTGTTTGCAGATGATGTTGTCCTGTTGGCTTCAACCAGCAATGACCTACAGCTCTTGCTGGGACAGTTTGCTGCTGAGTGTGAAGCGGCTGGGATGAGAATCAGCACCTCCAAGTCCGAGTCCATGGTCCTCAGCCGGAAAAAGGTAGATTATCCTCTCTGGGGTGGGGACAGGCTCCTGCCCTAAGTGGAGGAGTTTAAGTATCTTGGGGTCTTGTTCACAAGTGAGGGGAAAATGGAGCGAGAGATCGACAGACGGATTGGAGCAGCATCTGCAGTGATGCGGACGTTGTACCGGTCTGTTGTGGTGAAGAGGGAGCTTAGTTCTAAGGCAAAACTGTCGATTTACCAGTCAATCTACGTTCCTACTCTCACCTATTGTCACGAGCTTTGGGTAATGACCGAAAGAACGAGATCGCGGATACAAGCGGCTGAAATGAGCTTTCTCCGTAGGATTGCTGGACTCACCCTCAGAGATAGGGTGAGGAGCTCAGTCATCCGGGAGAGGCTCAAAGTAGAACCGCTGCTCCTCCACATTGAAAGGAGTCACTTGAGGTGATATGGGCATCTGATTAGGATGCCTCCTGGACGCCTCCTACTTGAGGTGTTTCAGGCACGTCCCACTGGGAGGAGACCCCGGGGCAGACCCAGGACTCGGTGGAGAGACTATGTCTCCCAGCTGGTCTGGGAACGCCTTGGTATCTTCTCTGAAGAGCTGGAGCAGGTGGCTGGGGAGAGGGAAGTCTGGGCTTCTCTGCTTGAACTGCTGCCACCGCGACCCAGACCTCCGGAAAAGCAGTAGAAGATGGATGGATTAATGGAATTACTTTCATCAGTTTAAGCGGGTCAAGCTTTTTTACTCTTCTTTCCCCATCAAATCTCACCACAACATTAAAGTGTCTGTGAGACGATTTAGGAAATATGGATTAATATTCAGTATGAATTTATCTTCAGTCGCTACATAGTTGATTCTTTTGACATAGAACGCTAAATAAGTGGAAAAATATTTCCAAGTGAATTCAAATTTTGCGCCGTGTTGCACTAACGCGATCTCCTGAGACTCACCTCATTTCCGGATATGACATCACGAGGTGAAGTTCATCTCGGCTGCTCCGTGTGCTGTCAATGTAAACAAGCTGTTTAGCTTCTATATCAGCGAAGAAATGCCGAAACGTTGCATGGCAGCTGGGTGTTCTATTTGCTCCAGTGAACGTACAAGCCTGTTCTCATTCCCAAAAGATCCAGATCTTCTTAAAAAATTGTTGAAGCCAGTACAGCGAACAAGGGACAAATGGCAACCAACACCATCTTCTGCACTCTGTAGCGATCATTTCACTGCAGACAGTTTTGAGGAGGAGCCTGCTGTACAAGAATGTTTAGGCTTGAAAGTTTGTTACAAACGGGTTCTAAAACCGACTGCCATACCTATGGTTTTTAAATGAAAACCCACAGCTCAAGACGATATCAACATATCAAAACAACACAGAGAAGCAACAGTGTCAAAACTCGCCTGGCAAAGAGTTTGTGTAATTGATTTTTTTTTCCACATATCGGATCAGCTGAGATGAACTTCACCTCATGACATCATATCTGGAAACGAGGTGAGTCTCAGGAGATCGTGTTAGTGCAACACGGCGCTAAATTTGAATTCACTTGGAAATATTTTTCCACTTACTTAGCGTTCTAAGTCAAAAGAACCAACTATTGAAATTGAAGATAAATTCATACTGAATATTGATCCATAGCTCCGAAATCGTGTCACAGACACTTTAAGGGGTCGGGGCTCACGGTTCCTTGCTCCCCTGTCCTGCCCCTCACTCTCTGATCCCTCTTCGCTAGTTTCATCCCGTTTCTGTCTCTTTCGCTCAGCTAACCTCTGTGCCTTACCTCCTCCCCCTACCTGACACCATCCATTCCCCTCCTTGACGTTCCCCTCCTCGTCGCTCAGATCCATGCTGTTACAGTTATCATCCTCTCCCCCACTGCCAGCCACGGTATTCCACCCACTCTGGCAGAAGTAGCGAAAAAGATATTGTTACCGGACTTATACAGGCCGTCGGCCAATACCTCCTCGCTCTCCTCCCTAGACTTCCCTGCTTCCAAGTGCACTATCTGTAATCCAAAGCCAAACAGTCCACAAAAATATCGAAACCGTGCTTTTCCAAATTAATCGCAAACAAATTAAATCTCCTGCCAACCGTCCTCAAACGACGTCCTCCTCAACCCTCCTCCCAGCTCTGACAGCTTCAATTTGCATGTAGCTTTGAACTAAACTGGCCCCCTACACTACAAAGTTTGAACTCAATTTGAGCTGGCCAGCCCATGTGACAAACGCGCAATGCATTCTGGGATTAGTAGGTTCGGCGATTGTAAGTGGACTGCAAGAACACGGCGCCATTTCTTATGAATGAACGAAAAAAATCACAAAATAGACCGAGCAAAGGAAAATTTAAAGGGACAGCACTACTCCAAACTGAATAGGACTGCAAAGGCTTGCTATTTGGAGAGGCTTTAAGGGGTTAACGGGCTGGATCCCAACCTACATACTGTATGGAGTTCAGATGTAAACATTCTGCCTAACTCCGAGCATGCCTTCATTTATTTTATTTTATTGATTTTGACTGTAAGTCCATGCACATAGGAAGTTTTTAGTAACTACGTCTTTGGAGCAGTTCACAGATGGATGTGTGATGACTGCAGATGGACAAGGCAGACCTGGAGACAGCTGTCAGCACAAAGGGAGGTTTCTTTTGATTTCCTCTCTTATGCTACACATTGTTCTTTCCCTATACAACCAGATGAAATTAAAATGTGCAGCACTCTTTTTATTACCTCCGCCAAGGAGATTATGTGTTCATCAGCGTTGGTTTGTCTGTCTGTCTGTCTGTTTGTTTGTTAGCAAGATAACTCAAAAAGTTATGGACGGATTTTCATGAAATTTTCAGAGATTGTCAGAAATGGGGTATCCTACAGATGTTTAGATTTTGGCGGTGATCTGCATCACCGTCCAGAAGAAAACCGCCATTACGGAAAATGCGATTTTCGTGAATAACTACTGAACCACTAATCCTATCATTGTCAATCCAATTGCTAGTCATATGTTTTCATGGTCAAGGAATCTGAAAACGTACACACAAACACTGTATGGGGGGAACTGTGGCGCTTGGCGGAGGTCTGCGCTCTCCGAGTGCTTTTCTAGTTTTAGATTTGATTGGCAGTTGGCAACCAGCATACAGGTGCATTATAATTCAAGAAATGTCTGTGTCTGTCACAATCATAGGATTCGCTAAAAGATCATAGGACCGCCTATGATGTTCCTATATATAAGGAGGTCTGAACAACTTGTGTGAAAAAATCACCCATCCTGGGACTTCGCCTATGATTTTCCTATGATCTCAGGCATCATAGGACTCGCTATGCCATCATCAAAGATCAAAGGCAGTCATCACTCATGATCATAGGACTCGCTAAAACATCATCAAAGATCATAGGACTCGCTATGCCATCATCAAAGATCATAGGACCTGCTATGACATCAAAGATCAAATGCAGGCATCATAGGACTCGCTATGCCAACGTCAAAGATCAAAGGCAGTCATCACTCATGATCATAGGACTCGCTAAAACATCATCAAAGATCATAGGACTTGCTATGCCATCATCAAAGATCATAGGACTCGCTATGACATCATCAAAGATCAAATGCAGGCATCATAGGACTCGCTATGCCAACATCAAAGATCAAAGGCAGTCATCACTAACGATCATAGGACTCCTATGACATCAAAGATCAAAGGCTTGCTTATGATGGGTCGAGACCAGATAGAGTGATGATATAGGGTGAAGTACGTGGCGGTAATGCACTTGTAAGCTGGTTGCCAACCTCCAATCAAATCTAAAGAAGAAGAAGAAGGCGGCTTGCTTACACCTGCATTCTACGGGCATGCAGAAATACTTGCTTATACTTGGTTTCTATGGGCATGCGCGTGCATGCAGAGGTATGCACTAGTGTTTTTCAAAATGTAGAGAAATTATATCATTTTCAAATACTGTGGAAAAAAAATGTGTGAACTTGTCATTTCTTTTAAATCTATGTGAAACATTTATCAAATTGTTTACTTGTTTTGATTATACAAATTAGCTTGTTGTGATTCTAGCTCTTCTGCTGAATCTGTTATAGTTGTGAATGTGTTGTGGTGTACTTGCAGGCAGCCAGAAGAGCTGGATGACATGGTTCCTGTGAGAACCAGAACTGTGTGATCCAGTGGTTCCATCTAGGATGTGGGACTCAGTCCAGCAGCAGCCCCACAGCAGCTGTGGTTATACCACATGCGCACACTAGAATACTATAGCATGAGTCTGGTTCTATAGTAGAACATTGTTGTGTGAAACACACTGATGCATGTCATTTTGTATTCCTGTATTTTTTTTACTACAGGTTTTCCATCATCCTGGGCTGTTTTTATTTCAGTTGTGTGTTCTGTAACTGTGTTTTATCTAAACCTTCTCATAGTTAATTGCACAGTAGCCTGGTGGAGCTCCCACAGTTTGATTGTACTGTACAACTGTACAATGACAGTGAAGCCTATTCTATTCTATTATGACTTGAAAGTGTTCCACATTTTACAAAGCTTTTGATAAGTTTTACAGCCAAAAAGACCCATTTTTGGACTGCACTTTGCACACATTATGTACAGTGTTTCTCACAACTTAAGTTCCACTCAGAATTTTGCACCTTATAAATAAAGAGCTGGAATTTGTAAACCATTGTGGACTTTATTTTCAAATTGTTGGCTTTATAACCACACTTGGACACATACTGGTCAAAGCACAGGTTGCAGCAACAATCTTATCCAGCAAAGTCATGTTGTCGCCTTTATATGGTGTCATTCAGTATTGTATATTTGGAGCGCATGCACCCTATTACTCTCTCAATTCAATTTGTTTATATAGCGCCAAATCACAACACAGGGTTATCTCAAGGCACTTTACATAAGACTGGGTTTAGGCCACCCTCTGGCATCAAGCTGGCTGTGGCCCCTGGTGAATGCAGGTATTTTCAGTGTGGCACCTACAAGGGCAATGCTTTCCTTAAGATCAAATCCACAGTCTGCCAATACTTGGTGACAGCTTCTGAAGAAAGCCACAGTCCCACAATTTTGTTGTGCTGTACTACGGTACAATGACAATAAAGCCTATTCTATTCTCCTCTGCCAAGAGTAAAATTTGGTTCAGCCTCAGGTGACACATGCTGCAGTTCTTCTGTTCTTGCACATTTTCCACTGGAGCATCATCAGCCTGACAGATCTGTGCTGCTTCATCTCATGTTCTTTCCTCCATCTCAGCCAGAGGTGTGGTGTCATCTGTTGGTGATCAGGACAATAAACAACTGTAGTTAATATATATTTTAATCAAAAGGAATCCCAAGACACATTTTAGAAAGATAAACGTAGGTTAAAAAAAAGACTACCTGAATATAAAGGAACTACATGATCCATCTCAGTCATGGGGCCAGTGGTGTTGGGGGTTCACTTGCATGCCCTGCCGATTCTTCTTGCCGTGATCTCGTCCTTCTGCATAAGCGGTTAACCTGTCAGGAGTGGTAGCTTGAAGCTCTGCATGGCCAACGTTTAGAGAAGGTGCCCAGTCAGGATCACAGTCTAGCATTTCATAAGCTGGTCTGACTGTTAAAGCATCCATCCATCCATCCATCCATCTTCTACCGCTTTTCCGGAGGTCCGGGTCGCGGAGGCAGCAGTTCAAGCAGAGAAGCCCAGACTTCCCTCTCCCCAGCCACCTGCTCCAGCTCTTCAGAGAGGATACCAAGGCGTTTCCAGACCAGCTGGGAGACATAGTCTCTCCACCGAGTCCTGGGTCTGCCCCGGGGTCTCCTTCCAGTGGGACGTGCCTGAAACACCTCAAGTGGGAGGCGTCCAGGAGGCATCCTAATCAGATGCCCATACCACCTCAACTGACTCCTTTCAATGTGGAGGAGCAGCGGTTCTACTCTGAGCCTCTCCCGGATGACTGAGCTCCTCACCCTATCTCTAAGGGTGAGTCCAGCAATCCTACGGAGAAAGCTCATTTCAGCCGCTTGCATCCGCAATCTCGTTCTTTCGGTCATTACCCAAAGCTCGTGACCATAGGTGAGGGTAGGAACGTAGATTGACTGGTAAATCGACAGCTTTGCCTTAGAACTAAGCTCCCTCTTCACCACAACAGACCGGTACAACGTCCGCATCACTGCAGATGCTGCTCCAATCCGTCTGTCGATCTCTCGCTCCATTTTCCCCTCACTCGTGAACAAGACCCCAAGATACTTAAACTCCTCCACTTGGGGCAGGAGCCTGTCCCCAACCCGGAGAGGACAATCTACCTTTTTCCGGCTGAGGACCATGGACTCGGACTTGGAGGTGCTGATTCTCATCCCAGCCGCTTCACACTCAGCGGCAAACCGTCCCAGCAAGAGCTGTAGGTCATTGCTGGATGAAGCTAACAGGACAACATCATCTGCAAACAACAGAGATGAGATCCTGTGGTCACCAAGCATGACACCCTCCATTCCCTGGCTGCATCTAGAAATCCTGTCCATAAAAATTATGAACAGGATCGGTGACAAAGGACAGCCCTGGCGGAGTCCAACTCTCACTGGGAATGACTCCGACCGAGTGTTGGCAATATGAACCAAACTCTCACAACGGTCGTACAGAGACCGAATAGCTCGTAACAACAAGCCCGATACCCCATACTCCCGAAGCACCCCCCACAAAAATCCACGAGGGACGCGGTCAAATGCCTTTTCCAAGTCCACAAAACACATGTAAACTGGTTGGGCAAACTCCCACGATCCTTCAAGAATTCTCGAGAGGGTAAAGAGCTGGTCTGATGTGCCACGGCCAGGACGAAAACCACATTGCTCGTCCTGAATCCGAGGTTCAACCAACGGCCGGACTCTCCTCTCCAGTACCTTGGCATAGACCTTCCCAGGGAGGCTGAGGAGTGTGATCCCTCTAAAGTTGGAGCACACCCTCCGGTCCTCTTTTTTGAAGAGAGGAAACACCACCCCGGTTTGCCATGCCAAAGGCCCTGCCCCTAACCTCCACGCAATGTTGCAGAGGCGTGTCAACCATGACAACCCAACAACATCCAGGGCCTTGAGGTACTCAGGGCGAATCTCGTCCACTCCCGGGGCCCGGCCACCAAGGAGATTTTTAACCACCTTGGTGACCTCAGCCCCTGTGATAGGCGAGTCATCCCCCTCGTCCCCAAACCCTGCTTCCTCTGTGGAAGGCGTATCAGTGGGATTGAGGAGATCCTCGAAGTATTCCTTCCACCGCCCGACGATATCCCCAGTCAAAGTCAACAGTGTCCCATCCGCACCATACACAGTGTGGATGGGGAGCTGCTTTCCCCTCCTGAGCCGCCAGACAGTTTGCCAGAATCTCTTTGAGGCCGACTGAAAGTCTTGTTCCATGGCCTCACCGAACTCCTCCCATACCTGGGTTTTTTCTTCAGCAACCACCCGAGCTGCACTCCACTTGGCCTGCCGGTACACCTCAGCTGCTTTGGGAGTCCCACAAGCCAACCAAGCTTGATAGGACTCCTTCTTCAGCTTAATGGCCCCCCTCACCACTGGTGTCCACCACTTGGTTCGGGGGTTGCCACCACGAGATGCACCGACCACCTTGCGGCCGCAGCTCTGGGCCGCCGCTTCAACAACAGAGGTGGAGAACATGGCCCATTCAGACTTCATGTCTCCAGACTCCCTCGGAATGTGGTTGAAGTTCTTCCGGAGGTGGGAGTTGAAGACCTCCCGGACAGGGGCCTCAGCCAGACGCTCCCAGCACACCCTCACTATACGTTTGGGTCTACCAGGTCTGAATGGCTTCCTCCCCTGCCATTGGATCCAACTCACCACCAGGTGGTGATCAGTTGACAGCTCTGCACCTCTCTTTACTCGGGTGTCCAAGACATACGGTCGCAGGTCTGATGATACGATAACAAAATCGATCATCGACCTGCGACCTAGGGTGTCCTGGTGCCAGGTGCACATATGGACACCCTTATGCTTGAACATGGTGTTCGTTATGGACAGACTGTGGTTAGCACAGAAGTCCAATAACTGAACACCACTCGGGTTCAGATCGGGCAGGCCATTCCTTCCAATCACCCCCCTCCAGGTTTCACTGTCGTTGCCCACGTGCGCATTGAAGTCCCCCAGTAGGACAATGGAGTCTCCAAGAGGAGCACCCTCCAGCACCCCAGTCACAGACTCCAAAAAGGGTGGGTACTCTGAAACATCATTTGGTGCATAGGCACAAATGATGGTCAGGACCCATTTCCCAACCTGAAGGCGCAGGGAAGCAACCCTTTCCTCCACCGGGGAAAACTCCAATATAGAGGCAGCAAGGTGGGGGGATACAAGAATACCCACCCCTGCTCGTCGCCTCTCGCCCGGGGCAACTCCAGAAAAGGCCAAGCTCCAGCCCCTCTCCAGGAGACTGGTTCCGGAACCGGAGCTGTGTGTTAAGGTGAGGCCGACTATATCTAGCCGGTATCTCTCAATCTCGTACACCAGCTCAGGCTCCTTCCCCACCAGAGAGGTGACATTCCACGTACCAAAAGCCAGTTTAGAAAGCTTGGGATCAGTCCGCCAAGGTCTCCGCCTTTGACCGCCACCTAATCCACATAGCACCGGACCTCCATGATCCCTCCTGCAGGTGGTAAGCCGACTGGAGGGCGGACCCATGTAACTCCTTCGGGCTGAGCCCGGCCGGGTCCCATGGGTGGAAACCCGGCCACCAGACGCTAGCCTTTGAGCCCCTCCCCCAGGCCTGGCTCCAGGGTGGGGCCCCGGTAACCCCATACCAGGCGGGGTACACTGAATCCTTGATATACAATTTATCATGAGAGTCTGTTGGATCGTTCTTAGTCTGGCCCTTCACCCAGGACCAGTTTGTCTTGGGAGACCCTATCAGAGGCAAACTGCCCCAGACAACATAGCTCCTGGGATCACTGGGGCACGCAAACCCCCCCACCACGATAAGGTGACGATCCATGAGGGGACCTGTTAAAGCAAACGGTAAGAAAATACTTTGGTGTAGAACAAATTAAGCCACTCACACACGTGTGTAAGTGGGAACTTTTTCTAGCTACTCTAGCTACTCGGATATCAGAGTCTTTCTTTAGCTTATCTTAGTTTAGCTTAGCACTGGTAACGTAGGCTAAAGGCTATGACCAAGTAAGTCTTAACCACAACACAAGCAAGTTTTAACGATAACAGACATACACAATAAATCATAACGTACCTTTATGAAAATGCTTTGAGCACACCACCATCGATACAGGTGTGTGAAAGTTATGTTGGGTCTTCTGACTGCTGCAATCCAGGCCAGGCATCACCTCTTTGTTACATCTGAAACGTGGGCTGTGCTGTTCTTCCATGCTGGAAAACGATAAAAGCCTATTCCGTGGTTTATCTTTTGTCCACGGCGGTTGTGAGAACAACTACTACAGTTTATAACGCAGCAATACTTCCCCATGTCTGCTTTGTGGCTGTGTCTCCTACGTTCACGTGATCTCAGCGAACTAACGACTCCTACACTACCCAGAATGCACCTGATCAAAAGCAGACACTACGTAACACTATGTTTACATGGACACAAGTAACCGGATTAAAAGCCTGATCGGAATAAAAATACTTCATGTAAACACGGCAATCTGAATATTCTGACCCAATCACGCTCATTCGGATCAAAATTTCATTCCGGAGAGGGGTGGGTTATGCCGATTGTTAATCAGAATGGTGCGCATGAAAACACTGGCTATGTTTACATGGACACTGTGGAGTGTGTGAAATCACAGGCAGATTAATTTCAAAATGATTTATGGCACACTTACATCTCACGAGCACAGACAGACTGAACTTTTTACCAGAGACTCTCCTCTTAAGTTTCACGGCTTACATCACACACAACAGGACATTTGCATCACACTGCATTCAACCCCCAACATCCTTGACTCCTTCCCTCTCTCTCACCAGGAGAATCCTGCTCTTTTGTCTCCCATGCTTATTCACTGTCTCTTGTCTGAGATGCTAGAAATCGGACTCTCCCAAGGCGCTACAAATACCCCCCCCCCCCCGCATCTTAGACAGGACAATAGAATAACAGTTCACATGCTGTGATAGAACAACAGAACATCAGTCCACATGCTGTTTGGGCTTCCGTCTCCTCCCGTATCTGCTGTAACTGGGTTTTACCGCCTCCGCGGCGCCGCTGTGCCGGTGAGAGGTTGCTGGGAGGGGGGCTACTTCGGTCTGCCCGTGTGGCTGCTCTGGCAAATCGTTTCCCTGGGGAGCTCTCCGTAGGGGTCTTCCACGCCGAGGGGCCCTAGCCAACAGCACTTGCTCGTCCGCCACAACGAAAGCGGGTTTGAGTCTGTCTATGCCAATTTTTTCCCTCCTACCCCCCAAGTCTAGCAAAAAATGCTTATCCCCTGTTTCCAACACTCTGAACGGTCCATCATAGGGTGGGCGCAATGGAGGGCGGTGGGCATGGTGTCTGACAAACACGAACTCCGCATTCTTCAAAGTTTTAGGCACAAAAACATGCGGAAAACTGTGGTGGGCAGGGCCCGGTAGCGTGCCTGTGTTTGTGCTACGCTGCAAAAGCTGAGACGAGGAGCTTCCCGGAGCAGGATTATCTGGTAGAAATTCCCCGGGCAGCCGTAGTGGCTGCGTAAAAACGAGCTCTGCCGGGGAAGCTTCTAGATCCTCTTTCGGCACGGAGCGCAACCCCAATAAAGCCCACGGCAGCCTGTCTACCCTATTTGCATCCGTCAATGAGGCCCTGAGTGCTGCTTTCAGTGATCTGTGAAAACGCTCGCATAACCCATTGGCCTGCGGGTTGTACGCGGTTGTGCGGTGAATTGTAACACCCAGGCTGCGGGCCATCGCAGACCAGAGTTCGGAAACAAATTGAGGGCCCCTGTTGGACGTAATGTCCGACGGGACTCCAAAACGCGCCACCCATGCTGTTAAAAAAGCGCGCGCTACGTCTGCGGACGTGGTTGCCACCAGCGGAACCGCTTCTGGCCAGTGCGTGGTGCGGTCCACCACTGTCAGGAGGTGCGTGCATCACTGTGATGGCGGGAGGGGGCCCACTAGGTCCACGTGAACATGGTCGAACCTCTTAGCTGGAATACGAAACGGCTCCAAGGGAGCCTTCGTGTGTCTGTGTACCTTGGCTCGTTGGCACGCCACGCAGGCTGCAGCCCACTCTTTCACTTGTTTGCGTAGGCTCGGCCACACAAACTTCTCTCCCACCATTTTGACCGACGCGCGCACTCCTGGGTGCGCCAGAGTGTGAACCGACTCAAACACACGGCGGCGCCACGCGGCCAGGACCACGGGACGCGGGCGACCCGTGGAGACATTGCAGATTAGGGGGGGCATGCCGTCTTGCAGCACCCTGCTCTCCAGCCTTAACCCTGTTGGTCCAGACTGGAGCGCGCGCATGTCTGCATCGCTAATCTGCTCCGCGGCCATGGCTGCGTAATCTATCCCCACGCAGACCGGGGCCACCACGGTGCGCGAGAGGCAGTCCGCCACTACATTCAGTTCACCCGACACATGCTGAATATCGGTAGTAAACTCTGAGATCGCGGCCAGCTGTCTCTGCTGCTGGCCCGACCACGGTTCTGAAACCTTGGCCATCGTGAATGTTAGCGGCTTGTGGTCCACGAACGCGGTGAAACTGTGCCCTTCCAGCCAGAATTGGAAGTGGCGAATGGCCAGGTGGAGAGCCAGCAACTCTCAATCGAACGCGCTGTATTTACGTTCACTGTCGCGCAAAGTTCTGGTGAAAAAGGCGAGCGGCTGCCAAGCCCCGGCGACGCGCTGCTCCACGACAGCCCCTATGGCCACGTCTGAAGCGTCGGTGGTGAGCGCTATGCGAGCCGTCGGGTCTGGATGTGCCAGCAGTGCGGCGTTTGCCAGGGCTGCTTTAACTTCCGAGAGCGCCCGCTCTCGCTCCGGGGTCCATTCGACCCTATCCGCGGGTTTCTGTTTTTTGAGCGCGGCGTACAATGGTTGCATGAGCTGTACCGCGCGGGGAAGGAAACGGTTGTAAAAGTTCACCATTCCCAAAAATTCTTGTAGCGCCCTGACCGTTTGAGGCTGGGGAACATCCGCCACGGCGCGCACTTTGTCGGGAAGCGGGATCGCTCCTTCTGGAGAGACGCGGTGCCCCAAAAAAATCAATCTCCGTTACGCTGAACTGGCATTTCGCCGGGTTGATTATTAACCCGTGCTCCTCCAACCTCCGGAAAACCGTCGTGAGGTGGGTTTCGTCTTCGTCTTCGGACGCGCTGGCTACCAGGATATCGTCCAGGTAGACGAACACGAATGGGAGATCGCGCAGTACTGCATCCATCATGCGCTGGAACGTCTGTGCCGCTCCTTTTAACCCGAATGGCATGCGCAGGAACTCGAATAGACCGAACGGAGTTATTACCGCTGTTTTGGGTACGTCCTCAGCGCGCACTGGGACTTGGTGATAACCGCGGACCAGGTCCATTTTGGAAAAAATGCGTGCCCCGGCGAAGTGAATGGAAAAATCCTGTATGTGGGGAATCGGGTAGCGGTCGTGCGCCGTGGCGTTGTTCAACCTGCGGAAATCACCGCACGGTCGCCACGATCCCTCAGCCTTAGGGACCATGTGTGGCGGGGAAGCCCATGGGCTGTTCGAGCGCCTGATGATGCCCAGCCTTTCCAGTTTGGCGAACTCCTCGTGCACTATGGCCAGTTTAGCTGCGTCCAAGCGCCGAGGTCTTGCAAAAACGGGCGGCCCGGTGGTGGTGATAAAGTGCTCCACCCCGTGTTTAGCGATGGCCGCAGAAAACGTCGGGACCGTGAGTGCTGGGAACTGAGTGAGCAGTGTGTGGAACTTACCGCCTGTAGCTGTGACGTTGGCTTGTGCTGTTGGCCGGGTCACTCGAGCTATACAGGGGAGAGGATCGAAGGACAGTGCATTAACCAGGTGCCTGTTAGCAACATCAACCAATAAACCATGTGCACACAGAAAATCAGCCCCCACTATATGGTAATTCAGTGCTGCTATGACAAAAGTCCACTCATATGTACGGCCGTGTAGAGACAAGAGCATAGTCCTCTCACCAAAGGTCTTAATATTCGAGCCGTTTGCTGCCACCATCTCGGGGCCGCTAGATCCTGCCAGCCGGTCAGCGTAGGTCGGCCGGATGAAGCTCTTCTGGGCTCCGGTGTCCACGAGGAAATGCCTCCCAGAGTGTGCGTCCGTTAGGTAGAGCAGCTTGTTCACTTCACTGAGGGTCGCCGCTGCTACCGATCCTCGGCTTTGGCGTTTTCCCGAGCGCTGGAATTGGCACGGTGGTGTACATCTGCGTGCGTTCTCTCCGAAGCGGCGGTGGTAGGAACAGAGCGTGTCTCTCTGGCGCTCCCTGGTCCCCGCTGCTGCTACCGTTGGTGGCTCCTCGCCTCCTCTGGTCGTCTCGCTGGGCTCTGCCGCTGCTGCGTTGACTGTGGTCGCCCTGGTGGTGGTGATGATCCAGTCTGCCTCCTGGGCTAGTGCACGGTATTCTCGCATGGCCAGCCGCGGTGAATTGGCCAGAAGCGCTCTCGCTACTGTCGGAAGGTTCCGGAGGAAGAGGTGGGCAAACAGAAAGTGCTCGTCGTCCGTGCCCATTAACACCAGCATCTTCTCCATCAGGTCTACGGCCGAACCCTCTCCTAGCTCGGTCTGTGTCAGGAGCCTCTCTGCTCTCTCACAGTCCGACAGCATGTAGCGCTGGATGAGCGCAGCTTTGAGCGCCTCGTATCTGTTGCTGGCTGGAGGCTGATCGAGCAGGCTCGCTACCTGTTGAGCTGTGCGGGCGTCGAGCGCTGCGACCACATGGTAGAATCTGGTGTCATCTGCCGTTACTCCCCGGAGGGCGAACTGGGCCTCGGTGAGGTGGAACCAAGAGCGCGGGTTGTGCTGCCAGAAATCCGGTAGCTTGACTGAAACCGCACACGCGTGGCTGGAGGTTCCAGTCCGGGCTGTCTGTGGGATGGCTGCCGCCTCGCTGTAGCTTCCTGACCGGGCCGGCTCTGGGGATCTTGCCTCGTGTTCCATAATACGTCTTGGGTCACCAGTGTGGAGTGTGTGAAATCACAGGCAGATTCATTTCAAAATGATTTATGGCACACTCACATCTCACGAGCACAGACAGTTGAACTTTTTACCAGAGACTCTCCTCTTAAGTTTCACGGCTTACATCACACACAACAGGACATTTGCATCACACTTCGCAGACAGCGGACCTATCCGGTACCTATCCGGGACCTATCTGGTATCCGCACCTATAAGGGTGCTTCGCTGCGCCCTTTGTTTGTTTTTGTTTGTCAATTGTGTGTCTGCCTGCTCTTATACCCGTGAAGAGCTTCTAAATATCAGGACTTTCACTCCCACGGACCTACTCCCAGTTTTTTTAGCTCCTGCCGCCGATCTGGTTCATTGCTTGGCTCGAAAAGTGAGACGGCGAAAGAGAGGAAGGCGAGCGGGCGCTCTCGTCCGGCTCCGCAGAAGAGGCACGCGCACGGCTTTGCCTGGCATATTTCTGTCCAATGCCAATTCTCTCTCTAACAAGGTAGAGGAACTGAGACTGCTGATGTGTTTTAAGGACCTCTCTTCCTCGGCTGCCCTCTGTTTTACCGAGACCTGGCTCAGGGAAAATACACCGGACAGTGCGCTGCGCCTCGAGGGATTTCAGCTGTTTCGTGCTGATCGTGACACAGAGCTCTCCGGTAAATCCTCAGGAGGAGGAGTCTGCTTCTACATCAACAGCAGCTGGTGCTCTGATGTAACGGTAATTTCCAAACACTGTTCTCCCGCCCTGGAATTTCTTTTTATTAACTGCAAGCCATTTTATTCCCCGCGGGAGTTCGCCTCATTCATCCTCGTTGCTGTGTACGTCCCTCCTGACACGGACACGCGCGAAGCTCAGCGCGTGCTCGCGGATCACATTCAACACACAGAGCGGATTTTTCCAGACTCTCTGGTTATTGTGGTTGGCGACTTTAACCAGAGCAATCTGAGCCACGATCTCCCCTGCTACAAACAGTTTATTAAATGCCTCACCAGAGGAAAAAACACGCTGGATCACTGTTACACCACAGTGAAAGACGCATATCGCGCTGTTCCCCGCGCTGCGCTCGGACTATCTGATCACGTGATGGTCCACCTCATTCCCACATACAGACAGAGATTGAAGCTCACTAAACCTGTTGTGAGCACTACGAAGAAATGGACCAGTGAAGCTGAGGAGAAGCTGGAAACGTGCATGGAAATAACTGATTGGGGTATGTTTAAAGGAGCCACGCATGATCTGGATGAGTACACGGACACTGTGAACTCATATATCCACTTTTGCGAGGAGAGCATCCTTCCATCGCGCACCAGGGTGAGGTACTCTAATGATAAGCCCTGGTTCACTGCTAAGCTCAGACAGATCAGGAAGGAGAAGGAAGCAGCGCTGAAAAGTGGAGACAGGGGCTGCTACAGGGAGGTTAAATATCGGTTTAACAGAGAGCTGAGGAGAGCTAAATCTGTGTATTCTGAGAGACTCCAGCAGCAGTTCACTGCTAATGACTCGGCTTCTGTGTGGAGAGGACTGAGGCAAATCACCAATTATCGGCCTCAGGCTCCTAAAGGTCAGGATGACAAAGCCCTTTGTCAAAGATTGTCCCAACACTATGCCCGTTTTGACACCTCGTCATCTGTGTCCAACTCCCCCCCTCCCTCCAGCTCCACAGCCTCCATTGTCCCTACTTCATCACAGGTGCCCCCCCTCCTCCCCCCCTGCCCTTGTCATCAGTGAGCAGGACGTGCTCAAACAGTTCTCCAGACTGAACCCGCGCAAGGCCCCCGGTCCGGACGGCGTGTCTCCCTCCACCCTGAGACACTGTGCGAAAGAACTGGCTCCTGTCTTCACAGACATTTTTAACACCTCCCTTAAGCTATGCCACATGCCGTCCTGCCTCAAATCCTCCACCATCATCCCTGTCCCCAAGAAGCCACGGATCACTGGTCTTAACGACTACAGACCTGTAGCGCTCACCTCTGTAGTCATGAAGTCCTTTGAGCGCCTGGTCCTGCCCCACCTCAAGTCCATCACCACCCCCCTCCTGGACCCGCTGCAGTTTGCCTACCGAGCCAACAGGTCTGTAGACGACGCAGTCAACCTGGCCCTCCACTCCATCCTGCAGCACCTGGACTCCCCGGGAACCTACGCCAGGATCCTGTTTGTGGACTTCAGCTCCGCATTCAACACCATCCGCCCCGATCTGCTCCGGGACAAGCTGTCCCTGCTCAACGTGCCTGACTCCCTCTGCAGGTGGATCACCGACTTCCTGACAGACCGGAGGCAGCATGTGCGGCTGGGAAAGACTGTCTCAGACTCTGCTAGCATCAGCACCGGATCACCCCAGGGCTGTGTACTTTCCCCCCTACTCTTCTCCCTTTACACCAACTCCTGCACCTCCAGCCACCAGTCTGTCAAGTTGATCAAGTTTGCGGACGACACCACCCTCATCGGGCTCATCTCCAACGGCGACGAGTCCGCCTACAGGAGTGAGGTGGCCCAGCTGGCGTCCTGGTGCAACAGCATCAACCTGCAGCTGAACGCTCTGAAGACAGTGGAGATGATTGTGGACTTCAGGAAAGTCACAACCCCTCTGCCCCCCCTCACCCTCACAGGCTCTCCCATCACCACTGCTGATTCCTTCCGCTTCCTAGGCACCACCATCACCAGGGACCTCAAGTGGGAGCCGACCATCAGCTCCCTCATCAAAAAGGCCCAGCAGAGGATGTTCTTCCTGCGGCAGCTGAGGAAGCTCAAGCTACCCACCAAGATGTTAGTGCAGTTCTACACAGCCATCATCGAGTCCATCCTCACCACCTCCATAACCGTGTGGTATGCAGGAGCCACTGCCAGGGACAGACTAAGGCTGCAGCGCGTCGTGCGCACTGCTGAGAAGGTGATCGGCTGCAAGCTCCCATCTCTCCAGGATCTGTACATCTCCAGGACCCGGAGGCATGCTGGCCGGATCATAGCCGATCCCTCACACCCTGGTCACGTACTGTTTGCCCCTCTCCCCTCAGGTAGAAGACTTCCAGACTAAAACCTCCCGTCACATGAACAGCTTCTTCCCCTCTGCCATCAGACTGCTGAACACTAAGTGACTTATTGACTCTCGTGCACTATGTACAGCAGCTCAACCAGACTCATGTCAATCATCACTGTTTTCTTCCTGCATTACCGACTGCACTATATGGTTCTCCACATTATCTGCTGCTCGCTAATACATTTAAACTGCTGACTAGTATTACTCACTCTTATTCTACACTTTATTGCATGTATAGTTTATTTCTTTTATTTTATCATGTTTAATGTTGCAGCATTGCACCGAGACAAATTCCTAGTTTGTGTACTACATGAACAATGGCAATAAATCTGATTCTGATTCTGACTGCATTCAACCCCCAACATCCTTGACTCCTTCCCTCTCTCTCACCAGGAGACTCCTGCTCTTTTGTCTCCCATGCTTATTCACTGTCTCTTGTCTGAGATGCTAGAAATCTGACTCTCCCAAGGCGCTACAACACAAGTAACCAGATTAAAAGCCTGATCGGAATAAAAATGCTTCATGTAAACACGGCAATCTGAATATTCTAACCCGATCACGCTTATTCGGATCAAAATTTAATTCCGGAGAGGGGTGGGTTATGCCGATTGTTAATTGGAATGGTGCGCATGAAAACACTGGCTATGTTTACATGGACACAAGTAACCGGATTAAAAGCCTGATCGGAATAAAAATGCTTCATGTAAACACGGCAATCTGAATATTCTAACCCGATCACGCTCATTTGGATCAAAATTTCATTCCGATTGAGAGGGGTGGGTAATGCCAATTGTTAATCGGAATAGTGCGCATATAAACACTTATTCTAAACACAGGGCAGAAAATATGTTTACTGCGCATGTCTGTACACCAGCCGCACGTCGATGTGACGTGACGTTTTAGCAGCAGCTAGCGGAAAACATAGCGGGAGTAAAACAAAACTGGTCTGTATCGTCCTGCTGGTTCCAGTCATAGCCAGGAGCGGCACTGGGGTTAAAGCGTACCTGTGGTGGTCGTGAAGACGCATTTGACTTGAAAACATTATGAAAAAGTATTTCTTATTTTGGTAAATAATTTTTGCCAGCCATATATTCAAATAGGACCTTGGCCATGGGCAGCTAATGAAAACTGTGGGCGCAGCCATGACACATGCGGATGTGACGTCACTTCGTTGATACTCAACAGTCAATGCTCCGCCTGTATGAGAGACTAGGGTGCTGTTGTGAGTGTTTTTATTCTATTATGGCTGAATTGTCGGACTCTGAGGAAGAATTTGTCCAACATGGCTATAGGTTTGAGCCAGAAAGGTCTTCTGAGGGTTAAAGTGACGAAGTGGTCCTCACACACAACGCAATTTCGTCTGAAATTATTCGTCTGTGCCCTGTTTCCGCTCCGATCTTCTGACAAGGTGAGCTGGGTTTGGGTACACAAAAAAAGTGTTTCTTTGTTTTTTTCGCTAATTATTCAGACATCCAAAGGCTTTACATTCCGCCATGTTGCGATATCCATATCGCATTGTATGTTTTTGTTTTTAAAAGAGCAACGAGTGTCTGCTGCTCTGTAGATAGTTTTAGAATCATCTTCCGAGATCAGATGAGACAAGCCGCTGAATTTAAGCATTTATTTATTTATTTTCTACTCGTTTTAGTTCTGCATTTAATATAAATCCTGAGTTTGAAATAAACGTTTGAATTTGAATATCCCGGAAGCCGCCGCACATCCGGGTACTCAGATCGCAGTGTTCGAATTATCGGCATTTACGAGCTCAGATCAGAAAGGACGGCTCACAGAATTTAAACATTTATTTATTTTCTACTCGTTTTAGTTCTGCATTTAATATGAATCCTGAGTTTGAAATAAACGTTTGAATTTGAATATCCCGGAAGCCGCCGCACATCCGGGTACTCAGATCGCAGTGTTCGGATTATCGGCATTTACGAGCTCAGATCAGAAAAGCCAGCTCACAGAATTTAAACATTTATTTATTTATTTTCTACTCGTTTTAGTTCTGCATTTAATATGAATCCTGAGTTTGAAATAAACGTTTGAATTTGAATATCCCCGAAGCCGCTCCACATCCGGGTACTCGAGGCTCAGCCAATACTGATCCAGATCGCGGTGTCAACGAAATTACATCACAGGAAGCGTCCTGGAAGTCCATGTAGCCGCTAGTATGGCTGTACCCATGTTTTGCTGACATAGCTGAACCAGCAGATCAGCAATGGATTTATATCAAATTGCTTTGAAAGTGAATTTCAACTTAAACTTGAACTAGAACGTGAGACAGGGGCTCAATATAATATCTTTTTTTTCACGACCACCACAGGTACGCTTTAAGCTCCCAGTTCTCATAAAATGCTCCTTACGGCGTGCGTCTCGAAAAGCCTCTGACAACTAAGTCCAACTCCTAGCCTGCCCGTGTGGTTTAGTCTCTAAGCCCGGCGGAACTGCTTTTACTAACAGGAGAAGGGGCGAGGGCGAATCTCTGGCGCCTTAAAACCAGATGCTTCGGGTAGATGGTGGCTCGTCAACCTGGGAAGGTAGCCCATCTAGGGGAAGGTAAACCCTGATTTCAAACCTCCGCTGCCTTGCGGCACACCCAGTCACGGGAAAGGCTTTGGGAGTCAACCCTGAGGAAAAATCCGGAGTCGGAGCCCCTAAGGCAGTTCTGTGTTGTGCTCAACATCGTTCTGGTAGCTCCTGCGACAACGCTGGTGCCAAACTATAGCAGCCCTGCTGTTCCTTTGGATTCATCAGTGACTTGTAGAGGGGGGACATGCTGCATGGGTAACATCTTGTCCTCCATATCTTCCTGCCCAGGCTTGAATCCTACCAACGCCCAACGCTGGAAGGTAGAACACCGGTGTGCATCGGCCTGTTCAGCCACAGGCGGTGCTGTTCCAGCAGAGTAGACATTTAGGATTCTCTTCCATGGTCATCATAGACCGACGGAGGCCGACGACGACGACGACGACGACGACGACGACGACGTCCTGCTGTCTCCCTCTGTTCATCATATACAGAAGTATGTACTTGTAGCTTAATTACGGAGACCAGCAGAAGCAAAAGTACAGTCTGAATAACACAATACAGGTCCATTTCGACACGAAGCGGGGCTTGCTCGCACCGGAAGTTGCTTCTTCTTCACTATTTTCGGAATGTCGATGTGCGCATGTCAAAATGATTTATTCCGTTCAAACCTGTGACACATGAAAATGCACGTCCTAATCAGATCAGCTTTTTCAGGATCCATGTAAACGGTAAAATTCTGATCTGAATTGTAATCAGACTGAAGAAAGTTTGCCCATGTAACTGTGGCCAGTGGCGGAATCGAATTGATTTTAAATTGTCGTAAACAGGAAATACGTCACACGTTGGGCATGCTCATGTATCGAGCGTCAGACCGCGATCGTGAAATTGAAGTGCGCATGCGTTGCAGTCGTTACTGTTCTGCTTACAGATCATGTTGTGACTTGGGGATTTGAGATTTGGTGAGTAAAACAGTTGAAAAGACTTTTGTGTGTCACCAACAGATGTGAGGAATGTTTGTGAGACGACACTAATGTGAGCCGGAGAAGGTTCTGGTTCTGATTTAAAAGGATTTAAAACGACGGTAAACCGCGCTAACAGCAGCTAACTGAACTAGCATAGCATAGCCGGTTTGGCTATGCTAAGAATTTTTTTTCCCCCGTCGTCCAGATTTATGCTGTGTTCCAAATGCTCTCTCCTTCCCCATATAGTGTACTATGTAGTGAACCAACCATCTTGTAGTGCTGTTCGAAATCTTAACTGAAAATTTATGTAATATTGTAATTTTTTAAGAAACTGAATTTTGGGTTTTCTTGAGATGTAAGCCATAATCATCAAAATTAAAAGAAATCAACACTTGAAATATATCATTCTGTGTGTAATGAATCGATATGTTATAGGAGTTTCATTTTCTGAATTGAAATACTGAATTTAATTACCATTTCAATGACAATCTAATTTATTGAGATGCACCTGTAGTCATTTATGTTCCATTGTTTTATGTTCTTGGAGCCATTTGCTTTTATATTCTCTTATTTTGATGTGTTCTTACCGGAGTTTATAAGTATGGGTTTTTTTGTTCCTTTTGTTCTTTGTGTTCTTAATTTTAGGTTGTACTTTATGTGTGTAAGAGAAGTAGGGGGTGATTGTATGTGCCTGTGTGTGAGTTTGTTTTGTGGGTATGTTTATGGGAGGGTTGGAAGGGATGAGGATGTATCGTGTAAGTATATGTAACTAAATGTGTCGACTGTTTTTATCTATGTAAAGCACTTTGTGCAGCATCTAATGTTTGAAAGTGCTATATAAATGGGCTGCACGGTGGCGCAGTGGTTAGTACTGCGGCAGCACAGTTTACCCTTGGCCGGGGGATCGTGGGTTCGATCCCAGCCCACGACCAACAGTTTATCTGTGTGGAGTTTGCATGTTCTCCCCGTGTATGCGTGGGTTTACCCCGGGATTTCTCCGGTTTCCTCCCACATGCCAAAAAAACATGCAGGTTAGGTTAATTGGAGACTCTAAAGTGGCCCTAGGTGTGAATGTGTGTGTGAATGGTTAAGGGATGGCGCCGTATCGTGGCTGCTTCATCCATCCAGGTGGTGGATGACCCTCAGTTTTCCCTCTGGGGATCAATAAAGTATACTAAATCTAAAAAAAAAAAAAATAAAGTTTGATTTAGCCCTTGAACGAATATAAGCACCTTTGGCTTTTCCTGTGTAGAGGTCATCTAATTGTGACTGTAATTGATGACATTCGAGGTTGTTTACATCATTTAGTTGGGTTTGGTTACATATCGCATTTATTTTAGATATGATTTCTAGTAGATTTTTTTTCTTTAACCTCTTGCACTCCGGGCAATTTTCCTAAAAATGCCAAAAAATAACGTGCCCAAAGTAAATCGAAAGCTGTTCTTCAACCCTTTGCAGCATCTTCATGGGGTTGGTCTCATTTAAAAGAAAACACTTTGAATTTTTTGGCAAAAAAAACATAATCTCTCTACGTGCTCCGGCCACTGAGTTACAGTCATCTAAACATGGTGAACTTGAAGAAAAAAAATTTGGACACGGTGTTTTTTTGGATACAAATGCTTGCAAATAACACACAGCTGTCCGATCCGGCTGGAAAATGCAACAGAAATGTAGAACCAAGTGTTATCCAGCTGAGATCCAAATTTGGTAACAATACCACAAAAAATGAATATTTTACACAGCTTTGTTCTCAGGCTGTTCCCAGGCGTTTTGGAACTGTGCCAAATTGTGCCAAATTGTGCCAAATGGCACAGTTTGGAAAAACGTCTAACTTTTGAATAATTCAATGTAGAAGCTTCATTTTAGGCTCAAAGGAAAGGTCGCACTCAGGGCTGTGTGTGTGTGTGTGGGGGGGGGGGTCGCCCCCCCCCCCGCTACCAAGGACAGAGTTCGGCCCTCGCTACATGACAGATTACACTCGTTGCATGTTTCCACAGCAACGCTGTCACAGCGGCTCCCCCCCCCCCCCTCGCTACTGTGTGTGTGTGTGGGGGGGGGGTTGTCCCCCCCCCCCCCCCCCCGCTCGCTACAGAGGATGGACTTCAGCCATCGCTACACAACGGATTAGCCTTATGTGGTAATGTAGGACAGCAGTGCAATCACCGCGGCTCCCCCCCCCCCTCGCTGCAGAAGAATAGCGGGGGTGGGGGGGCGTTCACAGCCTGTACACTGCGAGCAACCCCTTGTACCGCGGTGCACGAACTTCAGACTTCGTGAACCGCACAGCTGTAATTTACTGATCGGTCAAAAGTCATTTTGGATTACAATTTTCAGGGATAGAGAATAATTTAGCTTATAACACCTTACCTCTTCACAGCGGAGTCTTGGCGAACTTGTCTTCCTCATTGTCAGACGAACGCGACGCTGGTCCGCTCTGGTTCTGGTCTCGCGACTCGATCAAAACATAATTCCATTATTGCGGTTTTGTGCTTCCATGATTGCGGTTTTTGGCGAACGATTTTTCAAAACAAATAACAGTAGTAATTAAAAAAAGACTGGCGAAGGCGTGTGTGTCACTCAGCCTTCGTCGTCAGCCTCCGTCGGTCTATGACCATGGAAGAAATCATAACGTCTACTCTGCTGGAACCAATACAAAAAAAGCACCGCCTGTGGCTGAACATGCCGATCCACGAATGGCACTCCCTGTCACACAGGTTGCATTTGTGGATGGTCTCCATGCTGCTGGGTCTGTGGGGCTCTTCCTGTGTCCTTTTTTGATCCGCTCCAGCAGCCAGTCTTCACCCAGCCTTAAAAAAAAACAGCTCACGAACTTCTCTGCTTCAATTGGCTCACTGCATTCAAAGCGTTGGGAGGCGGGTCCTCCTTCCTAGGTTTTCATTCATTGGCTCTTCAAGGTTTCAGAAACCCAATTCAAGGCTCTTATTAGTCGAATGAGAGGTCAATCAGATGAACTAATCTGTTTGCGGCTGTGTTTGCAGCTTTTTTTTTCAGTGGCGCTTGGAGGCCACACCACCTACACCACCACCATCAATATCCTTATCATGCGTCATGCGCACGAGGGCGCACGAGTGCGCCCTAGGACGCAGAGACTTGCCCGCCCGCGGAACAACGGAGTGCAAGAGGTTAAGTAGGCCATTTTTATCCCTTGCATGCTAAATCCAGGGATGGCAATTTTCCGCCGATCCGCGGATTTCCGCCGATTTATGATTTTAGCAAGAACTAGAAAAGCACTCGGAGAGCGCAGACCTCCGCCAAGCGCCACAATTCCCCCCATACAGTGTTTGTGTGTACGTTTTCAGATTCCTTGAGCATGTAAACATATGACTAGCAATTGGATTCACAATGATTATTTGTTTATTTGACAGGGACAGTGCAATAAACACACAATTAATCAATGACAATCAATCTGATAGTGATAGGATTAGTGGTTCAGTAGTTAAAGCATTGCCTCCTTGGCGGAGGTAATAAACTGAAGTGTTGCTGTTGTGTCCATCTCCTCCACTGACGGATGCAAATTTGGTAGACAGGTTGGCGTGGGTTTTATATTATATTGTAACGTGCTGCTCGACATGGCGACGTCCCACCGGGAGGTTCGAACTCACGCCTCCCGCTCCGGAGTCCCGCACTCTACCTGTGTCGCCAATAGGGTCAACCCACTTGGCAAGCCAAGTAGGGTGCTCATATTGAGTTCGCTACAATATTATTTTTTTTGGGGTTGCGCTCTGCGGCAAACGAGAATTTAGAAGCTTCGCCAGCAGAGAGCTCGTTTTTGCGCAGTGCCTATGGCTGGCCGGTGAATTTCTGCCAAATGCGCAGCTCCTATGGCTGGCCGGGGAGTTTCTGCCAAAGAATCCGTCGGCGGACAGCTGCCCGTGTGAGGTTTTGCAGTTGCACGCTGGCGGGCCCAGGCCAGCAGTGTTTTCCGCGTCCTTTTGTGCCTAAAACGTTGAAGAACGCAGAGTTTGTGTTGCAGACACGACGACCAGCGCCCTCCATTGCGCCTACGCACATGTTGAAAATGGCTGTATGTCACAGTGTTGAATGAAAAATGCTTTAAAAAATTCCTGTATCCAGACGGTGAACCGGATCACCCCCAAAATTTAATCAGTTCTTCCTTGTACCATTTCCAACAACGCCTGAAAGTTTCATGGAAATCCGTCCAAGATTTTTTGTTATCTTGCTAACCAACAGACAAACAGACAGACAGACAAACACACACACAGACAAACGCCGGCAAAAACATAACCTCCTCCTGGCCTTTTCGGCCTGGCGGAGGTAATTAATATGATTACAAAAGCGCTCGGCGCTTCCCTGAGTGACAGTCTCCCGCGATAACCCGGATGTTATGTACTCATGCTACTGCTGTAAACGGCCCTGCGATTGGATAGTTGGAAATGATTGGACCAATCAAATGGCTCGTTGTTGCTTTGTCAAAAAGTCATGGCTGCTGGAGCAGGTGGCTGGGGAGAGGGAAGTCTGGGCTTCTCTGCTTGAACTGCTGCCTCCGCGACCCGGACCTCCGGAAAAGCGGTAGAAGATGGAAGATGGATGGTAAGGTAACTTATTGTTACCGATTTTAGTGAAAATCAACACAATACATTAGCGCTCGGCGTTTTCCTGGGTGAGTTTCCCGCGATAAACCCGGATGTTATGTGTAAACAGCCCTGCGATTGGATAGTTGCAAATTTGGACCAATGAAATGGCTCGTTGTATGCTTTGTCATCGGTGTGTTGGCGTTGGAATTTTGAGCTTTCGGTAATATTTTCAGCGGGATTATGAAATTTTTATCGAAGGATCAGGAGTCATCAGTGGCAGAAATAGACAAAGTGTCAAAAAGTTCCGATGGAATTGGCTTGAGAGAAAAGTGACGGTAAAAGTGAAAATTGGCTCAAAGTTTGACGAGGTAACAGAAACACTCGGACAATTTTTGAAGAAACCAGACGTGGCAGGAAAAGCTTTTTGTGTGTATTGTAAAGAGCTGATTAACTATGGATCGCGTGGATGTGTGGCGCTGTCAGACCACGCATCAAAAGTGAAAAAACATGCCCACTGCCTTGCCATTCGGCGGAGCAGCTATTCTTTGGGATCAGCGTTTTTGAAACAATCTTCCACAGTAGATAAAGCAGTCAAAGATATTACACACTGGGGGACTTTGGCATAGATAAAATTAACTGATTTTGATTTGATCAAGTGTTAAAGCATATGATGGATAATGCTTGTTGGAATATTTTAGGAATGCTATCTTCTTGGAACATAAGTCAATATTATACAGTAATAAGTGGCATTCAGCTGTTTGTTTTATGTCATTTAAGCACAGTTCTGGTACTTAAAAATCATAAAAACCCAGGAGCTTCGGGGGGCTTTGTCCCCCTTGCCCCCCCCACCGAGGCTCTGCCCCGGACCCCACTGGGGGACTGCGTCCCCCAGACCCCCTGCTAAATTTTCATATAATTTCCCCAACCCCAAATCACATCACTGGTTTGTGTTGGAATTCTGAGCTTTCGGTATTGTTTTCAGTGGAATTATGAGATTTTTATCGAAGGATCAGGAGTCATCAGTGCTAGAAATAGACAAAAGTGTCAAAAATAAGTTCCAATGGAATTGGCTTGAGAGAAAAGGGACGGTAAAGGTGAAAATTGGCTCTAAAAGTTCGACGAGGTAACAGAAACACTCTGACAATTTCTGAAGAAACCAGAAAAGGAGATGAAGTTCAAAGTTCAGAGACTGACACAGCTTGCTGCCAAAAGGAAGAAAGTTTCACATTAGAAGTGACTTGGTGACCAGTGTAAATATTGTAATAAACTCTTATAGAACTGTTAAATATGTTGGACTAAAGACGGTGAGATAACATTGAAGAAAAAGTAAGTTAACTTTTCATTAAATTTAATGATTTATCTAAGTCTAGTATTTCATTTTTTTAATCATTTTTTTCAGTCTAAATTACTTCTGTTTTACTGAAAATCTCCCAGCTTCAGGGGGGCTGCGCCCCCCCGGCCCCCCATAAGTCAATCGACCAAATTAGATTTCAGCTGAAATCAGAATTTCCTGTTGCCATCCCTGTAAATCTAACATTGTATTTAAACCATTCCCATTTGCTTGTACGGGATAAGTTACAGTGTAGCGTGATTTGTTTTAACAACGAGAGAATTCTTTCACAAAAGGAGTTTCGTTTTAGAAGTTTCCTATTAAATTTCCAGTTTAAGGATTTTGAGTTTAATGTAGGCCTGCAACGATTACTCGACTAATTCGGTTACAAAAAATTCTCAATCCAAAATTTATGTGTCGACGTGTCATTTAATGTAGCACTTCAGGTCTATTTGACCTTCTTCCGGTCACGCTACCAAAACAAAACACAATTTTTTTTAATGGCGCCATGGCAGAGTGGCAAAGTGACAGGCTGGCAAAGATTAAGAAAATTTTTAAAAAATTACAAGTGTCTCAAGTCTGGAATCATTTCAAGCTCAAATTAAAGGAAAACATTGTGCAGTGTGTACAGTGTCTCATAAAAGTGAGTACACCCCTCACATTTTTGTAAATATTTTAATATATTTTTTCATAGGACAACACTGAAGATATGACACTTTGATGAAATGTAAAATAATCAGTGTACAGCTTGTATAACTGTAAATTTGCTGTCTCCGAAAAATGACTCAACACACAGCCATTAATGTCAAAACCGCTGGCAACAAAAGTGAGTACACCCCTAAGTGAAAATGTCCAAATTGTGCCCAAAGTGTCAATTTTTTGTGTGGCCACCATTTTTTTTCCAGCACTCCCTTAACGCTCTTGGGCACGGAGTACACTTGAGCTTAACAGGTTGCCACTGGAATCCTCTTCCACTCCTCCATGACGACGTCACGGAGCTGGTGGATGTTGGAGACCTTGCGCTGTTCCACCTTTCGTATGAGGATGCCCCACAGATGCTCAATAGGGTTTAGGTCTGGAGACATGCTTGGCCAGTCCATCACCTTTACCCTCAGTTTCTTTAACAATGCAGTGGTCGTCTTGGAGGTGTGTTTGGGGTCATTATCATGTTGGAATACTGCCTTGCGGCCCAATTTCTGTGGGAAGGGGATCATGTGCTACTTCAGTATGTCACAGTACATGTTGGCATTCATGGTTCCCTCAATGAACTGTAGCTCCCCAGTGCCGACAGCACTCATGCAGCCCCAAACCATGACACTCCCACCACCATGCCTGACTGTAGGCAAGACAGACTTGTCTTTGTACTCCTCACCTGGTTGCCACCACACACATTTGACAGCATCTGAACCAAATAAGTTTATCTTGGTCTCATCAGACCACAGGACATGATTTCAGTAATCCATGTCCTTAGTCTGCTTGTCTTCAGCAAACTGTTTGCGGGCTTTCTTGTGCATCGTCTTTAAAAGGGGCTTCCTTCTGGGATGACAGCCATGCAGACCAATTTGATGTAGTGTGCAGTGTATGATCTGAGCACTGACAGGCTGATCCTCCCACCCCTTCAACCTCTGTTGCAATGCTCGCAGCACTCGTACGTCTATTTTCAAAAGACAACCTCTGGATATGACGCTGAGCACATGCACTCAACTTCTTTGGTCAACCATGGCAAGGCCTGTTCTGAGTGGAACCTGTCCTGTTAAACCACTGTATGGTCTTGACCACCGTGCTGCAGCTCAGTTTCAGGGTGTTGGCAATCATCCTATAGCCGATGCCATCTTTATGTAGAGCAACAATTCTTTTTTTTCACATCCTTGGATAGTTTTTTGCCATGAGGTGCCATGTTGAACTTCCAGTGACCAGTATGAGAGTGTGAGAGCGATGACGCCAAATATAACACACTTGCTCCCCATTCACATCTGAGACCTTGTAACACTAATGAGTCACATGGCACTGGGGAGGGAAAATGTCTAATTGGGCACAATTTGGACATTTTCACTTTAGGGTGTACTCACTTTTGTTGCCAGGGGTTCAATTCAACATTATTTATATAGTGCCATTTCACAACAACAGTCATCTCATAGCACTTTCAACTTTAGGGGAAACCCCCACAATTGCAGAAAGACCCCAGCAATCAGGCGATCCCCTGTGAGCAAGCACTTGGCGATGGTGGAGAGGAAAAACTCCCTTTTAACAGGAAGAAACCTCCAGCAGAACCAGGCTGAGGTAGGGGCAGTCATCTGCTGCGACTGGCTGGGGGGTGAGGGGATAGAGAAGAAGAAGAAAAGAACAGACATGTAGAGAGCAAAGAGCATGACGGGGACTCAATCTATGGGAGAGAACAAACAGATGTTCATGACCAGAAAAATATTTCATTGAGAATGAAGAAAGGAGTGAAGCCCAGTGCATTATTGAAGGTCCCCTGGCTGTCGAAACCCATTAGCAGCATAACTAAGGGAGGGTTCAGGGGCACTTGATCCCTCCCTAATTATAGACTATGTCAAAAAGGAAGGTTTTAACCCTATTCTTCAAAACAGAGATCGAGTCTGACTCCCAAATCCAGATTGGCAGCTGGTTGCACAGGAGAGGAGCTTGATAACTGAAGGCTCTTCCTCCCATTGTACTTTTGGAGATTCTAGGTATTACAAGTAATTGTGCATTTTGGGAGTGTAGTACCCTGTTAAGATGATGGGGTAGTATCAGATCTTTTAAATAAAAAGGGGCCTGATTGTTTAGAGCTTTGTAAGTGAGAAGAAGGATTTTAAACTTGATTCTAAATTCAAAGGGTAGCTAATGAAGGGAGGCAAGAACCGGAGGGATCTGATCTCTCTCTTCTAGTACATGTTAAAACTCTTGCTGCAGCATTTTGGATCAACTGAAGACTTTTTAACAAAAAAAACAAAAGCATGAATTAGTTTCACTCTGAGACAAGATGCTCCTAATCTTGACAGTTTTACGCAAATGATAGAAGGCAGTCTTAGAAACAAGTTTAATATGTGAATTAAAGAACAGATCTTGATCAAAAATAACTCCCAAGGTTCCTAACATAACTATTAAGAGAGTAACCACATCCAAACTAAGAGTTTGATTTGGAATGGTATTTCTAAGTTTTTTTTTCCGACCAACTAGAATGACTTCAGTCTTATCTGAATTTAATAGCAGAAAATTGTAAGTCATCCAAGCTTTGATTTCCTTAAGATAGGCCTCTAACATGACTAATTGATTACTATCATCTGGCCTCATTGACAGGTATAATTGTGCTTCATCTGCATAACAATGAAAATGTATACAGTTCTTTCTAATGTTGCCCAGCGGAACCATATAATCCATCCATCCATTCATCTTCTACCACGATCAGGAGATCGCGTTAGTGCAACACGGCGCTAAATTTGAATTCACTTGGAAATATTTTTCCACTTATTTAGCGTTCTATGTCAAAAGAATCAACTATGTGGAGACGGAAGATAAATTCATACTGAATATTAATCCATAGTTCCTAAATCGTCTCACAGACACTTTAATGTTGTGGTGAGATTTGATGGGGAAGGAAGAGTAAAAAAGCTTGACCCGCTTAAACTGATGAAAGTAATTCCATCCATCCATCCATCTTCTACCGCTTTTCCGGAGGTCTGGGTCGCGGAGGCAGCAGTTCAAGCAGAGAAGCTCAGACTTCCCTCTCCCCAGCCACCTGCTCCAGCTCTTCAGAGAAGATACCAAGGCGTTCCCAGACCAGCTGGGAGACATAAGCCACTTTTCCACTAGTATCGCTTTGGCTTTACTCACTTCGACTCAACTCACTTTCTAGCCTTTTCCACTGTACCCAGCACCGGTTAGCAGGCGCTATTTTCATGCCTGATCGAGGGCAGGGTACAACCGTGCTGAGTTGAGCCGAGATGTGACGTCAGCAGACTGCGAGCCACTGATTGGTCAGTGCGTAACGTCACGAAAGCGTCCGTCTTCAGTGGAATTTACACGACTGCCATTTGCAATATTTCATGGACTAACTCGGTCACGGAGTAAATACAACCTTAATACAGACAGCATTGTAGGTTTTGCGGAAATCTACACCGTGGTCCAACGAAGAGGTGCAGGGTTTTCTCTGCTTGGTGGCAGATCCACAGTGAGAGGAGCGACCCGCCCTGATACAGATGCAGCCCAGCATAGAACTGGACTACGGACAAGCTGAAGACGAACGTGAGAGAACCATCGATGGTGAGTGATTTGTAATATTGTGCATCTGTTCGCTTATTTATCCTGTTGGTGGTAAGCTCACTTTTTTTGAGCCATACAGCGCCGTCCTGTGCTGGCTAACGAGTGTCAGCTGGTAGCTAGCTAGTAGCCAACTGCTGATTCGCGCTTGTTTTGTCCTAAGTATTCGCTTGTGAGAGCAAAACGATGAAATATGTTAATCCTGGTTAAAGTCCTGGTTTGTGTACGTATTGCACTTTGGTGCTGCGCATTAAATTGTGTGCAATTTAATGCTAGAATGTGTTTCCACATGCCAGGGGTTAGCCTCCCTTTAGTGTTTATATTGTGGATGCAGGTCAAGTGGACCACAGGAGCCGAAATCTCAACATATTAAAAGTGCTTTTTCAAACCAGTGATTTATAAAGTCATTCATATAATTTTCTAAAGCGTCAGAAAAGACCCACACACCTATTCTGTGGATTTTCCATAAAAGGTGTTGGAACAGTGTTGTTGTGCTGTTCCACCATAAATCCCTGGATTGATAATGTACTTATTCATGTACAGAGTGACTCCTGAGATGCTTGTCAGGGAAACGAAGCATTTATGTCACATCCCACCACTGACTTTCATAAGTGTATTTCCCTACAACAGGTACATCTCCAAAAATTAGAATGTCATGAAAAAATTCAATATTTTTTGTCACTCATTTCAGAAAGAGAAATCCATATATTATATAGATTCATTACACAGACAGTGATATATTTCAAGCGTTTATTTTAATTTGGATGATTATGGCTTACAGCCCCTGAAAACCCCAAATTCAATTTGGCAAAAAATTAGAATATTACATAAAATTAACTTTAAAAAATAGTTTTTAAATATAAATGTTGGCCGCTGAGGTGTTGGTTAATATGGGCTGTAGCCATAATCATCGATATTAAAATAAACACTTGCAATATATCACTGTCCCTGTAATGAATCTATATATGGGTTTCACTTTCTGAAATGAGTGACAAAAATATTGAACTTTTTCATGATATTCTAATTTTTGAGATGTGCCTGTGTAAGTGTTGAACTAGCTTGAAACTAACCACCATACATTTCTGTCGTTCGTCTAGGCAAGAGGAAAGCAGCCGCCCCACAACGGACCTCGCCACTGTGGAACGTACTGAAATCCTTTGCTTTTATAGGTAAAGTGTCAAAACCAAAGTAGCACAATTTCCACTTAAGATAAAAGGGACTGAACTGAGATTTATTTGATTGTATGAATATTAATTACAGAATTATTGAAAATGACTGGCACATCAACTGTAAAATAAACCGCTTGTTAATGTATTTGTTTTTTTGTCAGATCACTTGTGTGATCCTTTGTGAGTTATGTTCATAACTGTATCTTTTGGGGAATGGCAGTTGTTCAGTCATCAATATAATTTAGTTTACATGTGTAGTTTATAGTCTATCATCAATAAACTCATGCAGTAACAGGACACATTACAAATATTTGAGACCCATTGTAGTGCTTCCTTTTATATTTTAGCAATACAAGTACAAAACACTGCCCACACTTGAAGCCAGGGCAAGAAGAGACAATTTTACAGACAAGACAAACTTTTATTGATAAAAACTCCATATTTTGACTGAGCGACTCCATACTCGGTGATGCACACCTTCAGTTAAAGTCAGGGACGAGAATCCTCCGCGGAATTCCTCGGATTTGATCATTTCTAGGGTCATTCTCGTGAATCGTCTAACTTCGAGGAGAAAATTTTAGGGGGGGGGGGGGTGAGGTCTGTTATGAGCGGCGAGTCGTATTTTCGATCGGCTGCTAAAATCCACCACGCAGAACGCGCTACCCAGCGAGATCAGTAATGTAATGTAACAAGGCCACTGATTGGCTGATACTTATTGAAGCAACCAATCGGCGATTTTGTTATTCCTTTGTCATATCCAACTCGCGGAGCGAAATGCAAATGGCGGACAGTTCAATCAACTGAGTTTTCCCAATTTCGTGAAAATGGTGAACCTAAAACTCACGAAAGACAACAAAGCAAGAATTTTAGAAATCGACAAGGGGATAAGGAACAAGTTTTGTTGGGAATGGCTCGAAAAAACTGTGTCAATGACTGTAAAGATCGGTAAAAATACCGAAGTTGTGGTTGAAAAAATGGCCGACTTCATAGTGAAATGCGAAGTACCAGGGAAAGCCCAGTGTGTTTATTGCAACAATTTCTTGAGTTATGGATCTCGTGCTTGAATTGCCTTAGTTGAACACTGTTCAAAACAGAAACATCTCAAAATTGTGGCTACAAGATCGAACTACTCGCTCGGTGCTGCATTCAAAACGATCGATGGACACGGTCAAATTCAGATGCCAGTCAATCAAAGTTCATCACAATCTACCCCGATTACAGCAATTAGTGATCGGAAGACACATTCCGAGGTATGATTTTTTTTCTCATTATAAGTAATGTACTTGAGAATTCTCGCGTAATGAATTTGTTATGAAATAGCATGTGTAAATTGTGACGTCATGCCTGTTTTGAAACACTAATTGCATTTGAATGCTGATTATTGATTAATAGATAAATGTTATTATATATTTTCTCACAATTTGAAATGCAATCTTAGAATTTTGAATATAATTTATCATTTTTTGTTTCACTAGGAGGAGTTACATAATGCATGTGTAAGTTTTTTTTGTCATGTGGTGATGGGTTGCCTTTCCTAAGATATCTTTGCTTTTATTAGTAAACATAATTTCTTTATGGTCATTGCATAAAAATATTAAACATCTTTTAGGTTTTACTTACTTTCTTAGATTGTCTTTCAAATATTAAAATATACTTAATATGCAACTTTTTTATATTCCTCGTAACACTAACAAATGCACACATTAATAAATCAAAATGTTTGCAGAATGTCAGTATATTTTAATAAATGGGTGATGGACTTGGTGATGGAATTTTGTTAATATTTATAATTTATTTTACTTGGTTAAATTATTTTGTCTGTTCTAGAACTATGTAAATGTAATTCTGTGTCAGTTCTAAACATATTAAGTAGTAGTAAAATATAATTTAGTATTATTACATCAACATACCATTCAGATATCATAAATTTACACGTGATGCAGCAGCAGATTAAAAAGGTAAACTATAAATGCATTTGTACTTACTTCTAACTTTAAATATAAGACTACATTTGAGCATTCTAAAACACCAGATTGTGTTAGCTTCTGGGGGGCAACGCCCCCCAGACCCCCCACCAAGGCTCCAAGGCCTGCATCCCACAACACCTCCGGCTTAGTTTCCTCTTTTTTTTCCCCAAACCCCATTCTCATCCCTGTTGTAGCATCATCTCGCTTTGGCTCAGCAAGAATTATTTTTCTGCTTAAAGACATTTTTGTTTCATCCAGGAATAATGCAAAGAAACGGATTTTCTTCCCCCAGGCCACAGCTGAAATCCCCTTTTGTTAAAACCAGCCTAAGGAATTTCCCCAATGTCCTGCTCCATTTTATTGCCCCCATAAAACATGCAACAGATCCACACTCAGCTAATTTCCTTAAACTGTGAAAACGCTGGATTTAAACAACTTTAAAGTACATTATTACAAACTCAATTCTAAACCTTCATTCTTTTCAGAACTATGAAAATGCAGATGGACTCTGATGTTTTTGATGTGGAAAATCAATAATGTGTGAAATGCATTAATCTGTGATTATATATATATATAAGATAAGATAAGATAAGCCTTTATTAGTCCCACAACGGGGAAATTCCAGGATTGCAACAGCACAGGGATAGCAACACTCAGAGCAACAATCAGAAGGCAAGAAAAAAACAAGCAAGCAAGAGCAGCTAATATACATATGTACGTATTACTATAAAATATATATATATACACACACACACAGACACACAGTGCAGAGCATTGTAGCTGGATGGAATAAATATATGAATATATGAACACACAGTGCAGAGCATTGTAGCTAGATGGAATAAATATGTAAATATATAAACACCCACAGTACGGAGCACTGCAGCTAGGTGGAATAAATATGCAAGTATATAAACACACACAGTGCGGAGCAATGTAGCTAGATGGAATAATATGTAGATATATAAATATATAAACATATAAACACACCCAGTGCTGAGCATTGTAGCTAGATGGAATAAATATGTAAATATATAAACACACACAGTGCAGAGCATTGTTGCTAGATGGAATGAAACAGCATAACCGTCTACTTAGTTATCCTACATGGTATGATTATGTGCCCATACATATTCTCACCCTCCATAGCGACCGGTATGTTCCTAGTTGTATGCCGGAGGGGACCATTGTGTAAGTCTATTGCATCTTTTGCATTCAAAAAACTATTAGTTTGTTACGTCTTTTTGCTATCTCTGCGAGCAGCCCTGCTTAGGTTGTACAGTCTGACAGCCGTTGGTAGGAAGGACCTACGAAACCTCTCGGTTGTGCACCTGGGATGATGTAGTCTGCTGCTAAATGAGCTCCTCAGTGCATTCAGTATGTCCTGCATAGGGTGGAACTCGGACTCCAGCAGAGATGACAGTTTAGCCACCGTCCTTCTCTCTCCTATCTCCTCCATCGGATCAAGGCGCTGCCCCAGGACAGAGCTAGCTTTCTTAATCAGTTTGTTCAGTCTCTTCCTATCGGCTGCAGTAATGCCACTGCCCCAGCAGACCACTCCAAAAGTGATGGCTGATGCCACCACCGTGTCATAGAATGACTTCAGCAGCGCCCCTTGTACACCAAAAGACCTGAGTCTCCTCAGCAGGAACAGCCTGCGTGCATGCATATATATATGCATGGTAATGTTAAATGAATGTTTATTCCTGCATGTTGATTCAGAAGCACTGCTTATAAGATACACTAAGGTTAGTTTAGTTATACTTAAGAGTGTAACAGTACATTCCAATGTATTTAAAACTGTGTATTCCTGTGGACTGATATCATGTATCAAAGTTTGCCTCTAAAACCATGTGACTCCCACAGCCAATCGCTGCACGACAGCTCTTCACCCCAAAGGACTCGAACAATAGACTGTTTGTTCATTGGACTAAAAGTTCATCGAGCCCGCCCACGAAGGACGCTCATTGGCTGAGACTCCGGTCAGGCCAGAATCCCGCGAAACTCAACAGAGCTTATAAAAAGGAGAGAGAGACTCGGTTTCAGCCCTTTTTGCCTTTTTCGTCAGACTCTCTTTTCGTCACTCTTTTCTGCTCCGGATTCTCTTTTCGCCTGCTCCCTTTTTTCTGATCTCCTCCATTGTCTACACACAGCAAGAGAGAACAAAGGACTTCGACCACATGTCGCTTTTCTGAACACAGAGCAGATAATTTGTTTATGTAACTTTGTATTTTCTTCTTCTCTTAAATGCCTAGGAATTCCTTTTTCTTTGAGCTCAATTCTTAATCGGAGTCAAACTCCAATTCTTAATTTATCACTTTTTGTTAAACTTTCTGTAAAACCGCCGTTTGTTTAATTTTAAGGTAAACTTTAATCTTAACTTTATTTTTATAATATTTTTCTTGACCAAGCACCCACCAGAAGCTATTTTTATCTAAAGTCCGAAAGTTTCTTTTCTAATTTGAAATCGGATTAGATATCTTTTAATTATTATCGAAAACCTCTTGAAGAAAGACGCAGCATTCCACGTCACGTGCAGCTGAGGAATCAAGGCTGTTCATCAAACATTGCTCCGAAGAAACGTCGGCACCATCTGGCTAGAACCCGTTCCAACTGTGGGTCATACGGCCAAGATCCAGCCCCGTTCGACCGCTTGAATTTAAAGGTTGAACTGTGGACCCTGAAAATATCTGCTGGCAGATATTTTCCCCCAACATCCACGAAGACGGACGACAGAACTAACCTCACCAGAAGCACGTGAGCTGTAAAAACTTTAATTCACTGCTGAATTAACTTCTGAGGCTCGGTAATAATTGTATATCTAATCAGATGCAAATTAAGAAGCCCTGAACATAACTCTTCTTTTCATTAAAATTCCGTTTTTATTTTCTTAAGATTAATTTAGGACTTTTTCATAATTAGCAAACTTTCTCCATAAATTTGCGTTGTTTTTAATAATCTGTTAACTCAAACTGATAGAAATTCGTTTCTCAGTTTAACCCTGGTTCCGAAAATATTGACATTGTTAATCTATCATTTACAAGATTGATTTTATGATTAATGAAATTATTTCAATGTCTATTAATCATTTCGTTTAATAAATATTTAAAAATGAGAAGTTGTTGGGAGTTTATTTCATTCTGAGTCTGTTTCAAGCCCAGGTATCGAATTCACGGAAAATTTTTGAGACTGATTATTGATTAATTTATTGAGTGATCAAACAGGTATAAAGTGAAATTAAAGATCAAATTGCTTCTTAAAGATAGAAGCTGGTGCCCCTTACGAGTGTTATTAACTTTTCTGATGTATATGAAATGAGATTTGAGCTCAGATTCCAATACATCAATATAAATTAAATGATTCATACCTGATCATATTTATTATTTATTAATATTCCATATTTTCACGTTACACTGTAAAGTACTAGATTCCATTCAAGTGAATGTATTAATTCATTCTGATTGCTGAGGCCACAGTAAAAACAGATGATTTTAAATGTAACGCAGCCCTTGTAAAATCTACTCTACTGAAGCGCAGCTACATGAAAATTGTGGTTAAATACAACAACGAAGTACTTTATTGTCACATTCAAATTGTAATTGCTCTTGTTTTGTTTTTCTTTTGAATTCTTGGATGGAATATGGGTGGGCAATATAAGCTGCGGCTTCAGCCATCACCCATTTCAGATAACCTATGTTGAACTGTATAATCAGAGGAGTTATTGTTTAATTTGACCTTGTTAGATTTTTTTCCCCTTTGTTATATTATTCTATTTTCTTTTAATCTTTACTTTTAATCTATCCGAAATAAAGATTCATTCATTCATTCACATTCCACTACTGGCTTTTAGCAACAAGTGTATTTCCCACATATGTTTTAAACTTGCTTTAATTAACCACCACCCATTTCTGTCTTTTGTCTAGGCAAGAGGGAAACGATCCACCCAAACCGGACCTTGCCTCACTATTTACAGAGATGCAGACTGAAGATCTGCTGAACCAGGACCAGTACGAGGGGCCGATCCAGTTGCTTCTCAGTGAGGCAGCGTGGCTGGCGTGTGTGACCCATTCCAGTTTCTTTCTTTCTTTTTTTTTTTTTACAGTTTGAATTTTGCACATTCTGAATAATCTGGAATTTGCTGCTGATTGTAATAAACAATTTAGTGACTTATGTGTTTGCATCATGATTTTCTATTTTGTCTGTTAAGACACCGGTGGGAAAAGAGTCAACAGTACAAAGCCTTTATCGGTGACCTTGAAAATAATGGCTCATTTTTAAGAAAAAAGTAACCAAAACAATTATTTTATTAACTGAAGACTGTATTGTTGGATGTGCCACCATAGAAGACCCTGCATACTTTAGTGATAGTACCAGTGTATGGAGGAATTCTGGGTCATATTAGCATCTGCTCTTCATCATAATGGGTTTGGGCAGGGGTGTCCCATCATGTGCCATGGAGGGCCAAGACCCTGCAGGCTTTACCTCCAACCAGTGTCTTCAACAGCAGATTCCACTGAACTTCTTCCACTGACTGCTGATCAGTGAGAACACCTGCTGAAGAGACTGGGTAGAAGAGAACCTGCAGGGTCTTGGCCCCCCATGACACATGATTGGAAGCCCCCGGTTTAGGGTTTAATGGGATTTAACATTTTAACACAAACTGCTTTACGGTTCATAATTCTGTTGACAGACTTACACCAAACCAGAAGTGATTTCTCAAACTGCTGGATTGTTCTTAGACAGCTTTTCCAATCTGTTAGTATTTAATTTGTGCCACATGGTGGTAACCATCACATTTAAAAAAGAGACATCTGCAAAAACTTAACCCCTTGCGCTCCGGTCAATTTCCCTAAAAACGCCAAAAAATAACGTGCCCAAAGTAAATCGAAAGCTGTTCTTCAACCCTTTGCAGCATCTTCATGGGGTTGGTCTCATTTAAAAGAAAACACTTTGAATTTTTTGGCAAAACAGTCATAATCTCTCTAAGTGCTCTTGCCACTGAGTAACAGTCATCTAAACATAGTGAACTTAAAGAAAATAAATTTGGCCTGGGTATTTTTTTGGATACAAATGCTTGCAAATAACACACAGCTTCAGATCCGGGCTGGAAAATGCAACAGAAATGTAGAACCAAGTGTTATCTAGCTGAGGTCCAAATTTTGTAACAGTACCACAAAAAATGAATATATTACACAGCTTTATCCTCAGGTAGTTCCCAGGCGTTTTTGAACTGTGCCAAATTGTGCCAAATGGCACAGTTTGGAAAAACAACTGTAACTTTTGAATGATTCAATATAGAAGCTTCATCTTGGGCTCTAATTAAAGGTGACAGTCAGGGCTGTGTGTGTGTGTGTGTGTGTGGGGGGGATTGTCCCCCCCCCTCGCTACAGAGGACGGACATCGCCCGTTGCGCCACGGTCCATCATGCAGCGGTGACGCACAGCTGTAATTTACCGATCGGTCAAAAGTCATTTTGATTACAGTTTTGAGGGATAAAGAATAATTTAGCTTAGAACACTTACCTCTTCACAGCAGAAGCGGAGCTGACGAACTTCTTCCTCATTGTCAGACGAACGCGACGCTGGTCTGGCGACCCGATCAAAACATAACTCCATTATTGCGGTTTTGCGCTTCCATGATTGCGGTTTTTGGTGAACGATTTTTCAAAACAAATAACAGTAGTAATTAAAAATAGACTGGCGAACGCGTGTGTGTCACTCAGCCTTCGTCGTCGGCCTCCGTCGGTCTATGATGACCATGGAAGCGAATCCTAACGTCTACTCTGCTGGGACAAAAACAAAAAAAGCACCGCCTGTGGCCGAACATGCCGTTGCGCGAATGGCAGTCCGTCACACAGGTTGCACTTGTGGATGGTCTCCGTGCTGCTGGGTCTGTAGGGTTCTTCCTGCAGGTCCTTTTTTTTCATCTGCTGCTGCAGTCAGTCTCTCTTCACCCAGCCTTACACAAAAAAGCTCGCGAACTTCTGTGCTTCAATGGGCTCGCTGCATTCACAGCGTTGGTAGGCGTGTCCTTCTTGCTAGGTTTTCAGTCATTGGTTCTTCAAGGTTTCAGAAACCCAATTCAAGCCTCTTATTAGTCGAATGAGAGGTCAATCATATCTGATCTGTTCGCAGCTGTGTTTGTAGTGGAAGAACTTTGTTTTTTTTTTTTTTTTTTTCAGTGCGTGCTTGGAGGCAGCGCCCTCGTGCGTCCTAGAGCGCTCTCTTGTGTCCTAGAGCGCACGAGAGCGCCCTCGTGCACTCTGGGACGCAGAGACTTGCCCGCCCGCGGTACAACGGAGTGCAAGAGGTTAAAGGTTTATTGTCAGTGCAATTCCCAGTGCAATATTACATGAATGCATGTATAGTACATTGTTGATGCAGAGAATATATATTTCTACAGTACATGTATCTGGTAAATCAAGTATTTTCCATGTAACCTTGTGACTGCATTATTTTAATTGCTTTTAATCCTAGATTAAGTTTGTTTTGGCCTAAAATGCATCATAATTGTCAAATATATTCAATTATACCTAACTCAGTACTAGGGCTGGGAACGATCCCTAATTTCCAGAATCGATTCGATTCGATTCCGATTCAATCCCGATTCGATCTGGGGAATTACCATTTTAATAGCCATTTTACTTCCCATGAAACAAAAATCTTCGAGACCTAATGCTGCAAATTGTACCAAGAATCTTCTAACTTTGTTAATTCATAAATTATCACATATAGAACTGACCCAAAATCAGTTACAATAATGCACTTTTTATTATTTAACTTATCATTTCATAAAGTGCTCACAGGTGCTTTCTTTAGTGCAAAGGGTGTGTCGTGTCAAGTTCACCACCCAAAGTAAGTAAACAAATTCAATGCATGAACCATGCAGACATAATCTCACTGTATTTCAGTCCCTCCAGGATTTTGTCAGCTGTTTTTGTGATTGTTGTGGCCCAAAAAGCCTGGATTTGTGGGAGCTTTTCCAAAAAGTTATGGCACTTTTAGAGTTTTTTTGCACTCAAAGTTGTGTGAGGAAGTACAGATTTTAAAGCAGCTGCTTTTTCCATAGTTTACAGTGATGCTGTTCTATGTAACACCACAAGAAAAGTACAGGATTGCCAAAAATTTCTTGTTAAACAGTGATTTATTTAGAATTAAATGCTCAGTAAAATTGTAAAAAAAAAAAAAAAAAAAAAAAGACCAATATTGTGTTCTTGCTGAGAACTTTAAAAAAAGAAATAAAAGAATTTGTCATTCCAACAATTAAATTGCATTGAATGCATGTTAGTGTGGAGAAAGTGATGGCAGCACCTCCTTGAATCTTGAAGGTCTTCTTCTGTGCTGAAATCCACATGAAGCAGGGATGCTCCTCCACTGACCACCTCTGACCTTCAGAAGGTCTCAGTGCAGGATGAAGCTTCCAGTCTTCACACATCTGAAGGCAGATAAAAAGAATAGATTTCACAGTAAAATTAACATTCATATTTTTAGATCGCCACACCACAATAGGGTTTAATAATTTAGGGTTTTTTTTTAAATTTTAACTACAAATTAACTTTCAATGTTGGAAAAGGGTTTCAGTTCATTTCCTGAGAAGGTTTGTTCATTTCAATTTAGTTCTACTGAGTAACAATAGCTTGTTGTACTGCAGCCTTTATTAATTTTATTGTGATTTATTCTCTTCACATCGCTTAAGTGGCAGAAGTCCATAATCTCATAAAATATACCTTAATTCTGCATTTATTCACAGCGCTTAACCAACAGTTCTCTCTGTGTCCATAGTTTGTAAAAGAAACCATCATCATGCCAGATAAATTATTAATTGACGACATAAACGTTAAAACAAACAAATATTATACTTACAGTCTCAGCAGCTCCAAGTCTCTGCTTCACGGGTTTCAGTCTCCACATTTTCCCTTTATCAGTCGTCAACTTGATGTTCCAACACAGCGCTGCACGGAGTAAAAGTCCGTTTATCCCCGCTTTATGAAAAATATTCAGAAGCTGTTGAGGACAGTCTTTACGGTGACTTTTGCTGCTAAATTAAGAGACGCACGTTATTAACTCCGCGTCATGTAAACACAAAAGACGTGTGCACGCGCCGCAGGGAACACAGAAGTTTTATTTATGAAAAATATTCAGAAGCTGTTGAGGACAATCTTTACGGTGACTTTTGTTGCTAAATTAAGAGACGCACGTTAATATCGCCGCTCGTGTAAACACGAAAGAGCACGCGCGGCAGGAAACTCTTGCCGGATGAGAACCGTTTTAACACCACAGAAGAAGAACTAGCATATCTGTTAGCTTGCTAGCTCCGTTAGCGCGTCAGATGTTTATGGTTCTCGGCCGTTGTTCCTGGCTGACTGACCTGGTTTCGACCCGATTATACTCAGCAGACGTTCACAAACTTAAAAATATTATATTAAAACATATTAATATTAAAAGATCGATCCGCGGATTTTGTGGATCGATATCGGCTCAGTCAAACATGTATCGATACATATCGATATATTGATCTTTTGAACCCACCCCTACTCAGTACTGTTTACTTTTTGAATGTATATTTTGTGGCGAATATAGTTATTAAGGGAGAGGCTCAGAGTAGAACTGCTGCTCCTCCACATTGAAAGGAGTCAGTTGAGGTGGTATGGGCATCTGATTAGGATGCCTCCTGGACGCCTCCCACTTGAGGTGTTTCAGGCACGTCCCTCTGGGAGGAGACCCCTGGGAAGACCCAGGACTCGGTGGAGAGACTATGTCTCCCAGCTGGTCTGGGAACGCCTTGGTATCCTCTCTGAAGAGCTGGAGCAGGTGGCTGGGGAGAGGGAAGTCTGGGCTTCTCTGCTTGAACTGCTGCTTCCGCGACCCGGACCTCCGGAAAAGCGGTAGAAGATGGATGGATGGATATAGTTATTAACCTGGCGATCAAGTTGTGTGTCAGCTGATCATTTTTTGCTATAACACCACCTCAGACTCAGTGCTGCTGGAGCAGCTACATCCATGATGTCTCAACAGTCTCTCCATGATTTTCACACAGATCAGAGCAATTTCTTGCACAGGAAATAAACATTTCTACAGACGTTCTTAAGCTCTACAACCGCTGATCATTTGTGAAGCTGGCGTGACATCAGTGACAGGCTGTGTTGTCATCAGTGACAGGCTGTGTTGAACGCCCAGACCGACCGTTTGAAGCGGTAATTTCCCCACAACAGAGCCATCTGAAACACACACAGAGCGTATATATTTTAGTACCTAACAGTGATAACTTGCAGACGTTACAGTGTAGTACGACGTACAGTACTTACAGCAAACTAGTATTAGTAACAATTAGCTTACCGTCATATATGACCTAGTTTGTATCCTCACGTCTTCGGCTCTCCCAGAAGCTGCAGAACTATTCCAGAGTGTTTCGTCTCGCTGCCTATACCCTTGTCTTGCGGGTGTTTTTGGCATTTACGGTGAAAAAAGCCACAGACTGAGGAGTCGCCTTGTACAGCCGCCATGTGTTATGTTTTGCTTGGGTCGCGTGTTTTACGTCACGGGAGTGTGGTGCCGCCTTGCTGTAAAAAAAAATCCCGCCCACCCCAGCTTAACCCTGCTTTACCCGGCTGCTATGGAGACACAACTGAGGCCGAATCGAGTAGTAGCGAATCGAGGCGAGACGAGCTGGGCTAGTGGAAAAGCGGCTATAGTCTCTCCACCGAGTCCTGGGTCTGCCCCGGGGTCTCCTCCCAGTGGGACATGCCTGAAACACCTCAAGTGGGAGGCATCCAGGAGGCATCCTAATCAGATGCCCATACCACCTCAAGTGATTCCTTTCAATGTGGAGGAGCAGCGGTTCTACTCTGAGCCTCTTCCGGATGACTGAGCTCCTCACCCTATCTCTGAGGGTGAGTCCAGCAATCCTACGGAGAAAGCTCATTTCAGCCGCTTATATCCGCGATCTCGTTCTTGCGGTCATTACCCAAAGCTTGTGACCATAGGTGAGAGTAGGAACGTAGATTGACTGGTAAATCGACAGCTTTGCCTTAGAACTAAGCTCCCTCTTCACCACTGCAGATGCTGCTCCAATCTGTCAATCTCTCGCTCCATTCTCCCCTCACTCGTGAATAAGACCCCAAGATACTTAAACTCCTCCACTTGGGGCAGGAGCCTGTCCCCAACCCAGAGAGGACATTCCACCTTTTTCCGGCTGAAGACCATGGACTTTGACTTGGAGGTGCTGATTCTCATCCCAGCCGCTTCACACTCAGCGGCAAACCGTCCCAGCAAGAACTGTAGGTCATTGCTGGATGAAGCCAACAGGACAACATCATCTGCAAGCAACAGAGATGAGATCCTGTGGTCACCAAGCATGACACCCTCCATTCCCTGGTTGCGCCTAGAAATCCTGTCCATATAAATTATGAACAGGATCGGTGACAAAGGGAAGCCCTGACGGAGTTCAACTCTCTCTGGAAATGAGTCTGACCGAGTGTTGGCAATACGAACCAAACTCTTACAAGCTATTCGGACTATGTACGACCATTGTAACAACAAGCCCGATACCCCATACTCCCGAAGCACCCCCCACAAAAAACCACGAGGGACATGGTTGAATGCCTTCTTCATGTCTACAAAACACATGTAAACTGGTTGGGCAAACTCCCACGAGCCCTTGAGAATTCTCGAGAGGGTAAAGAGCTGGGGTGATGTGCCACTGCCAGGACGAAAACCACATTGCTCCTCCTGAATCCGAGGTTCGACCAACGGCCGGACTCTCCTCTCCAGTACCTTGGCATAGACCTTCCCAGGGAGGCTGAGGAGTGTGATCCCTCTAAAGTTGGAGCACACCCTCCGTTCCCCTTTATTTTGAAAAGGGGAACCACCACCCCGATTTGCCATTTCAAAGGCACTGCCCCCGACCTTCACGCAATGTTGCAGAGGCGTGTCAACCATGACAGCCCTACAACATCCAGGGCCTTGAGGTACTCGGAGCGAATCTCATCCACCCCCGGGGCCCGGCCACCAAGGAGATTTTTAACCACCTTGGCGACCTCAGCCCCTGTGATAGGCGAGTCATTCCCCTCGTCCACAAGCCCTGCTTCCTCTTTGGAAGGCGTATCAGTGGGATTGAGGAGATCCTCAAAGTATTCCTTCCACCGCCCGACGATATCCCCAGTTGGAGTCAACCAGTGTTTGTCAGAATCTCTTCAAGGCCGACCGAAAGGCTTGTTCCATGGCCTCACCGAGCTCCTCCCATACCCGGGTTTTTGCTTCAGCAACCACCCGAACTACACTCCGCTTGGCCTGCCGGTACACCTCAGCTGCTTCCAGAGTCTCACAAGCCAACCAAGCCTGACTCCTTCTGAAGAAGGAGTCAGGCTTGGTTGGCCCCCCAACCAGGCTTGGTTGGTTGGGGGACCATTAAGCTGAAGAAGGACTCCTTCTTCAGCTTAATGGCCCCCCTCACCACTGGTGTCCACCACTTGGTTCGGGGGTTGCCACCACGAGATGCACCGACCACTTTGTGGCCGCAGCTCTGGGCTGCCGCTTCAACAATAGAGGTGGAGAACATGGCCCAGGGGGCACGGTGGCGCAGTGGTTTAGCACTGTGGCAGCACAGTTTTACCCTCGGCCGGGGGACCGCGGGGATCATGAGATCGTGGGTTCGATCCCAGCCCCCGACCAACAGTGAGCTGTGTGGAGTTTGCATGTTCTCCCCGTGTTGCGCGGGTTTACTCCGGGATTTCTCCGGTTTCCTCCCGCACACCAAAAACATGTAGGTTTAGGGCGCTCGCGCACGCAGCGACCAGCAGCCGATGGCTTGTCGCCAGACTGCAAACCAAGTCTACCTACGGGTACAAATAAGTAACAAAAAAAAAAATAAAAAAAATTTAGACTCCCATGTCTCCAGACTCCCTCGGAATCTTGTCAAAGTTCTTCCGGATGTGGGAGTTGAAGACCTCCCGGACAGGGGCCTCAGTCAGGCGTTCCCAGCACACCCTCACTATACGTTTGGGTCTACCAGGTCTGAATGGCTTCCTCCTCTGCCATCGGATCCAACTCGCCACCAGATGGTGATCAGTTGACAGCTCTGCACCTCTCTGTACCCGAGTGTCCAAGACATACGGTCGCAGGTCTGATGACACGATAACAAAATCGATCATCGACCTGCGACCTAAGGTGTCCTGGTGCCAGGTGCACATATGGACACCCTTATGCTTGAACATGGTGTTCGTTATGGACAAACTGTGGTTAGCACAGATGTCGAATAACTGAACACCACTCGGGTTCAGATTGGGCAGGCTGTTCCTCCCAGTCACCCCCCTCCAGGTTTCACTGTCGTTGCCCACGTGCGCATTGAAGTCCCCCAGTAGGACAATGGAGTCTCCAAGAGGAGCACCCTCCAGCACCCCAGTCACAGACTCCAAAAAGGGTGGGTACTCTGAAACATCATTTGGTGCATAGGCACAAATGATGGTCAGGACCCGTTTCCCAACCCAAAGGCACAGGGATGCAACCCTTTCGTCCACCGGGGAAAACTCCAATATAGAGGCAGCAAGGTGAGGGGATACAAGAATACCCGCTTCTGCTCGTCGCAACTCACCCGGGGCAACTCCAGAAAAGGCCAAGCTCCAGCCCCTCTCCAGGAGACTGGTTCCAGAACCGGAGCTGTGTGTTGAGGTGAGGCCGACTATACCTAGCCGGTATCTCTCAACCTCGTACACCAGCTCAGGCTCCTTCCCCACCAGAGAGGTGACATTCCCCATACCAAAAGCCAGTTTAGAAAGCTTGGGATCAGTCCGCCAAACTCTTCGCCTTTGACCGCCACCTAGTCCACATAGCACCGGACCCCCATGATCCGTCCTGCAGGTGGTGAGCCGACTGGAGGGCTGACCCATGTAACTCCTTCGGGCTGAGCCTGGCCAGGTACCATGGGTGGAAACCCGGCCACCAGACACTAGTCATCGAGCCCCTCCCCCAGGCCTGGCTCCACAGGCTTCTGAGCCTTCTTGTTTATGCAGGTTACATTGTGAACCCTTACTTGGTGGAAAGCGAAATCTGTTACACTGACATTTAACCACTTATGGTATTGTGTTGTATTCCCCGCAAGTTCAATAGTAAACCCCATATAACATTCAGTGTCATTGTGGTGCACTTTTTCAATTGCAGTCTGCGCTAACAATGCTCCCGTCGTTTCTGATCTGTATAGAGGATGAGGAATCATAGGCACACTGAGTAAAACCAAATTATGTAAATTCGTAACCAAATTTATGCAGATTGTTTCCTCTATGCCGTGTCAACACAACGGAAAAAAGCTATAGACAGCTTGCTCCTTCTGTAATTGGTAGCATGGTAGATAGTGTTACAGCTTCTCTGCGTCACTCTAGAAATGGTGGCCCCTTTTAAAAAAGAAAAAATAATCATAGATTTCTAACTCCTTGGTTCAACACAGAAACTCGTAGCTTAAAACAGAAGACTCGTCAATTTGAAAGAAAATGGCACTCCACTGATTTAGATGAAATCTATTTAGCTTGGAGAAATCATCTTTTAATTTATAAAAAAAATCTCTCAGAAAAGCTAGAACGAGTTATTATTCTGCATTAATGGAAGAGAACAAGAATAATTCTTTTTGGCACTGTAGTCAGGCTGACAAAGAGCCAGGACTATGTCAATCCTTGCATTCCCTTGGAGCTTACTAGTCATGACTTTATGATCTTTTTCAATAATAAAATGATCAGAGACAAAATCAGATTCTTCCCACCAATAACTTAAATACAGTAACTACTACAACTCCTTCAATTGATATCTGTTTGGATGAGTTTACTCCAATTGACCTTTGAGAGTTAGACAAAATAATTTCCTCATCCAAGCCTTCAACTTGTCTTTTAGACCCTATTCCTACCAGGTTATATAAAGAAGTCTTCCCATTTATTGGTAGCTTTATACTTCAAATAATCAATTCTTCATTAACTTTAGGCCATGTACTGCAGGCTTTTAAAATGGCCTTACTCAAAAAGCCAATGCTGGATCAAGGAGTTTTAGCTAACTATAGACCAATCTGTAATTTTCCTATCATTTCAAAAATCTTAGAGTTGTTGCTGTGCAATTATTTGACCACTTGCAGGAAAATGGTTTACTTGAAGAGTTTCAATCTGGGTTTAGAATTCATCATAGTACTGAAGCAGCCTTAGTGAAGGTCACTAATGGCCTCCTTATCACATCTGATAATGGACTTGTTTCTGTACTTGTCCTTTTAGACCTTAGTGCAGCTTTTGATACTGTTGATCACAGTATTTTTCTTGATAGATTAGAACACTATGTTGGACTTAATTGAACTTCGTTGCAGTGGTTTAGATCTTTTTTATCTGATAGGTTCCACTTTGTTCATGTCAATAATGAATTTTCTTTCATGTCAAAGCTCAGTCATGGAGTTCCACAGGGATCTGTGCTAGGCCCTACTCTTTTTAGTTTATATATGCTTCTGTTAGGCAACATTAATAGAAAGCACTGTATACATTTTCATTGTTATGCAGATGATAGACAATTATACCTGTCAATGAAGCCAGATGATGGTAATCAATTAGCCAAGTTAGAAGCCTGTCTTAAGGAAATCAAAGCTTGGATGACTTGTAATTTCCTGCTATTAAACACATAAGACTGAAGTCATTCTTGTTGGTCCAAAAAACCTTAGAAATACCTTTCCAAATCATACTGTAAGTTTGGATGTGGATACTCTTTCTCTGAATAATTCTGTGAGGAACCTTAGAGTTATTTTTGATCATGATCTCTTTTTTAATTCACATATTAAATTTGTTTCTAAGACTGCCTTCTATCATCTGCATAATATTGCCAAGATTAGGAGCATCTTGTCTCAGAGTGATGCTGAGAAACTGATCCACGCTTTTGTTGGCTCTAGTTTAGATGACTGTAACTCGTTATCAGGTTGTCCTAAAATATCTTTCAGGGATGGCAATTTTCCGCCGATCCGCGGATTTCCGCCGATTTATTTTCAAATTGATCATTTCTGTGAATCATCTAAATCCGTTGAGAAAATTTTAGGGGGGGGGGGGTAAGGTAACTTATTGTTACCGATTTTAGTGAAAATCAACACGATTACATAAGCGCTCGGCGCTTCCCCGGAAGTCGTCTCCCGCGATAACCCGGATGTGTTGTGTTCAAGCTACTGCTGTATTGTAAACAGCCCTGCGATTGGATAGTTGCAAACGATTGGACCAATCAATTGGCTTGTTGTATGCTTTTTCAAAAATTCATGGCGGTGTGTTCTCAGGGATGTGATTTTCTGCTAATTCGCCGAATTCCGCTTTATTTTATCTTCCAGGAAGATAAAGTACGGGAAGTACGTTGGCGGCTTGTGGTCCACGAACGCAGTGAAGATGCGCCCTTTGAGGCAGGACTGGAAATGGCGTATGGCCAGGTGGAGAGCCATTAACTCTCTGTTACTGGCGGCGTACAACGGCTGTATGAGCTGGGCTGCGCGGGGGAGGAAACTGTAATAAAAGTTAACCATCCCCTTTTATGATTCCAAACAGTTTGAAATTGACAGTGCACAGTGGACATTGACTCATAACTTTTGAATATTTCTAAGACTTGGCTACATCAGTGATTGTGCAAAATGAACTGCTCAAGTCTCAATGGAGATTGAAACTGGTGATCTGAAATGAATGCTGAAATTATAAAAAGTAATGGTATGTTGGAATTTTATTTCTATTATGGAATAGATAAAATTAACTGATTTTGATTTGATCAACTGTTAAAGCATGTGAAGGATAATGCTTGTTGGAATATTTACCTCCACCAAGGAGGTTATGTTTTCATCGGCGTTGGTTGTTCTGTCTGTCTGTTTGTTTGTTTGTTAGCAAGATAACTCAAAAAGTTGTGGACGGATTTTCATGAAATTTTCAGAGATTGTCAGAAATGGGGTATCCTAAGCGCCTTTTCCACTAGCACGCTTTAGCGCGACACGGGACGGCTCAGCACGCTTTGTACGCTTTTCCACAAGCCCCAACACGGTTTAACAGCCGCGATTCTCAGCCCCGCTCCAGGGCAGGGTACAGCAGTGCTGAGCTGTGCCGTGTTGTGACGTTAACAGACTGGTCGCCGCTGATTGGTCAGGTTGTAACCACCCCTCTCCTCCTCCTCATCTACCAAATCTTCACGACCTTCTCAATAAAGTTTTTGAAAAAAAAAAAAAGAATCTTCACGACCGCCTTTACTCAGCACGCAACCACTGTTGGCGGTTCCTTTTCAGTGTATTGCTGTGCTATTTTCATTTATTCTCTATCAAAAATGGCTTCGCGTAATAAGGGTGTTCCATGGACCAATAAGGAGGTGCAGTGTCTGCTCACTGCATTGTCAGACGAACGTATCCAGCGCGAGTTATACGGAGCCGCCCGGAATAAAAAAATATACCGGGAGGTCTCGACATCGGAGTCCTTTAACGGTGAGTTTTAATTTTTTTTTATTGTGCGTTTTTTCGCAAATATATTCGGTAAGACGCTCAGTTTATTTATGCAATAAAAAAGCTGTTCATTTGTGGATGGATCGCTGCTTTATTGCAGCACACTGCGGACTAAAGCTTTTATTTTAATTATTCATGTGAACAATACGCTGAAATAAGCTTATGTATTCTTGTTAAAAACTATTGTCTTTTCTGTATATATTGCACTTTCGTGCTGTATTTTATTGTGTGCATTTTCCTTGTAGAATCATCCCACGCGTCTGCCGCGACAGCCCGCATGGATTATTCAACCGAGCCTTCATGACCCACAGCTGGCAGAGACGCTTCATTCATCCGAGTTGTGACCCAGTTTGGGAAGCTGGTGTAGACACTCAGTGGTTGGCGTGTATAAAATGTCGATTAACCTTCATGTTGTGTTGCAAAGTTTTTTTTTTTCTTTTAATATTTTGTATATAATAAAATGGAATTGTTTTGGAAAGTGTGGTTTGTCTGTTATAACGCTGAATTATAAAACAGTATAATTACGTAGAAATTCCATTGCCTAATCTGATCAAAATGATACAAACGTTGACCTGAAGGTGAAAAACATGATTTTTTTTAATTCAGTACATACAAAATGCCCTAGGATGTAAAAAATAATAATTTGGTGTTGGCCAGTGTGCCACCGTCTCATTATTTAATACAAATAAAAACAAGTTTCAGCTCATTATTTCTAGGTCATTTGGCAGTTAATTCAAAACAAAAGTGACTTGTGTTGTTGCAGCTTAATTATGAGATAAAATTAATTGTGAGATAAATCCACAGAGCGAGCAAGGCAATAATCCTTGGATCCTTTTTTGTCTCGTGTAAATAAGGACTCAGTCGGGTGCGTAATGTCACGGGAGTGTGGCCCCGCCTCGCTGAGAATCTGCTGCTGCCCCGCTTCTAAAACCTCCTAACAAACCATCACAGCACAAGCACAACACCGTGCTAATGGAGACAGAAGCATTCCGAGCCGTACTGAAGTGAATCGAGCCGTACCGAGGTGTGCTGGGCTAGTGGAAAACAGGCTCTACAGATGATTAGATTTTGGTGGTGATCCGGATCACCATCTGGATCCAGGAATTTTTTTACTTATTGGGATTTCCAAAATGGGAATCACAGTAATTTGCATAATACAGGACAAGTTTTCAACAGCTTCTACAAGACATTTAAGACCTAAGGAAATGGAATAAATCTGGATAATGATGCAAAAAAATTAAAAAAAAAAATAGTGAACCTTTGAAATTTTTAAAAGAACAAATGAAGCACAGTATAGCTAATATATGCCACTTGCGAATAGCATTTTTTTCATGGTCAAGGAATCTGTAAAGTTACACAAAATAAATGGAGGATTAATATTTATAATGTTAAACACTGTATGGGGGGAACTGTGGTGCTTGGCAGAGGTCTGCGCTCTCCGAGTGCTTTTCTAGTTTAGGAATGCTATCTTCTTGGAACATAAGTCAATATTATACAGTAATAAGTGGCATTCAGCTGTTTTATGTCATTTAAGCACAGTTCTGGTTCTTAGAAATCATAAAAACCCAGGAGTTTTGCCCTCCTTGCCCCCCCCCCCCCCGGCCGCTTGGGGACTGTGTCCCCCAGACCCCCTGCTGAATTTTCAGATAATTTCCCCAACCCCAAATCACATCCCTGGTTTGTGTTGGAATTCTGAGCTTTCGGTATTGTTTTCAGCGGAATTATGAGATTTTTATCGAAGGATCAGGAGTCAGTGCTAGAAATAGACAAAAGTGTCAAAAATAAGTTCCGATGGAATTGGCTTGAGAGAAAAGTGACGGTAAAGGTGAAAATTGGCTCAAAGTTCGACGAGGTAACAGAAACACTCGGACAATTTCTGAACAAACCAGAAAAGGAGATGAAGTTCAAAGTGCAGAGACTGACACAGCTTGCTGCCAAAAGGAAGAAAGTTTCACATTAGAAGTGACTTGGTGACCAGTGTAAATAGTGTAATAAACTCTTATAAAACTGTTAAATATGTTGGACTAAAGACAGTGAGACAACATTGAAAAAAAGTAAGTTAACTTTTCATTAAATTAAATGATTTATCTAAATCTAGTATTTCATTTTTTGTAATCATTTTTTTCAGTCTAAATTACTTCTGTTTTACTGAAAACCTCCCAGCTTCAGGGGGGCTGTGCCCCCCCCAGCCCCCCCATAAGTCAATCGACCAAATTAGATTTCAGCTGAAATCAGAATTTCCTGTTGCCATCCCTGATCTTTAAAAAGTCTCCAGTTTATCCAAAATGCTGCAGCAAGAGTTTTAACAAGTACTAGAAAGAGAGATAATATCTCTCCAGTTCTGGCCTCCCTTCATTGGCTTTCCATAGTGTTTAGAATTAAGTTTAAAATCCTTCTTCTTACTTGCAAAGGTCTAAACAATCAGGCCCCTTTTTTATTTAAAAGATCTGATACTACCGTATTATCCTAACAGAGCACTACACTCCCAAAATGCAGGATTACTTGTAATACCTAGAATCTCCAAAAGTACAATGGGAGGCAGAGCCTTCAGTTATCATGCTCCTCTCCTGTGGAACCAGCTGCCAATCTGGATTTGGGAGTCAGATTCAATCTCTGTTTTTAAGAATATGTCAAAACCTTCCTTTTTGATATAGCCTACATTTAGGGAGGGATCATGTGTCTCTGAACCCTCCCTCTGTTATGCTGTTAATAGGTTTAGACAGCCGGGGGACCTCCAATAATGCACTGGGCTTCACTCCTTTCTTCACTCTCAATGAAATATTTTTTTTTTTTTTTGCTGGTCATTAACATCCGTTTGTTCTCTCCCATAGATTGAGTCCCCATCATGCTCTTTGCTCTCTACATGTCTGTTCTTTTCATCTTCTCTATCCCCTCACCCCCCAGCCAGTCACAGCAGATGACTGCCCCTCCCTGAGCCTGTTTCTGCTGGAGGTTTCTTCCTGTCAAATGGGAGTTTTTCCTCTCCTCCATCACCAAGCGCTTTCTCACAGGGGATTGCCTGATTGCTGGGGTCTTTCTGCAACTGTGGGGGTTCCCCCACAGTTGAAAGTGCTATCAGGTGACTGTTGTTGTGAAATGGCGCTATATAAATAAAGTTGAATTAACATGATGTGGTAGGTATGTGCAGACATAAGACCCAGTCACATTTGCTTTTCGAACTGACAAACGCACCATCTGATACAATGCATTGTTGTCATATGTGTCACTGGAATAGTTGTCAGAAAGTTATACTTCAGGGGGCTTGCCTCGTGTCTTGTCTGGAAAGGATTGTTTGGTGGGGTAGAACAGTGCATCAATAGGTATATGATTACCCCAAGCAGGAAAGTGATAAGAAAGTACACCCACACCATGTCCGTTTTGGTCCAAAACTGACAGCACCGCTGACGTCTTTGGTGGCGTTCCTCTTCAGCAGCCTGACGCTGCTGTCAGTCTGAATTGTCCGTCATATCAGTATCAGTATGTGTGCTATATGTTTCTGCTGCACAGTGTTCGGCATACACAGGTTGTTCATGACAGCTGTCAGGTGCCATGTTATGCAATCTTCTTTCTTCACATGGCTCAGCTACTTCTCATCCTAGTTTACAACATAGGGTGATGATTGTGGCTAATCACTTACTTTTGCTTCTTGTCCTCGTCTGGTCTGGATTCTTCTGGCTTGACTGGTGGAACCTTTCTGCAGTGTGTGGTGTGGACCCACATTGCCCTTTCTGCGATCTTCACAGCCGTGAATGTCGTCAGCAGGACTTGGTAGGGGCCCAATCACCGTTTGCTATGCCAGTTCTTTCTTTTGAAGCTTTTGATCATCACCCAATCGCCGGGCCTTGTGTCGTGGAGAACACCCTCAGCAGGTTTGGGCAGCGCAGCTTTCACCTGTTGAAAGAGATGTTTGGCAGTTGGCAGGACAGAGCAGAGCAATAGGCTAACATGGCATTTTCAAAATGGGATGGGGTTAGTGGGGGTGCCGGTCTCTTTTCCACAGAGAAACCTAAAGTTGGGGGACGAGCAAACAGGATTTCAAATGGGGACATGTTGTGCCTCTTTCTAACTTGCATGCGCATGTACATGAGTGCTAATGGGAGGCACTTAGTCCAGGGCAGGCCAGTTTCATCTTGAAGTTTCACCAGTTTATTCTTTAGAGTGCCATTTTCACGCTCGACAGTGCCACCTGACTGCGGATGGTAGTCAGTGTTTTCTCAGGTCAAAACTCAGTGTAAGGCTCAAATCAGTTAAATCTTCATTTATAAAATGTCTACCATTATCACTGTCGATTTACTCAGGTATTCCACATCTGAGAATAATTTCTGACAACAATGCCCTAGCTACGACTGTGCTAGTGGCATGTTGGCTGGGAAGGCTTCTACCCATTTGGACCACATGTCAACCATTACCAAACAGTACTTTTTTACCCTCTGCTGGTGTGAGTTCAATGAAATCCAGCATTAGGTACTAGAAAGGACCTGTAGGAACTGGATGAGCAGCTGAAATCTGTTAGGAGAGCCTGTGAGCATTGTTAGTGACACAGATTAGACATTTTTTTGCAAAAATTGTCAGCATAAACAGTGAAACCAGTGGTAAACCAGTTAGCATGAAGTGGTTGTATCATTCCCTCTTTTGACACATGATCTCTTCCATGTGTCAACTTAGAAAAATGATGGAAAAAATGAGCTGGGAGGCAAGGGAGAGCATTGGGCCTCTCCACACACCAGTCTTGTCTTTATAGCATCCTTTCTTTGTCCACTTCTGGCGTTCCTGTGGAGAGGAAAAAGACTGCATGGACAGAAGGAATCAATAGGTGAAGGGAGGGGACACTGAGAGAAGGGGGGAGAAGGTAAACGAACAGTAGTGAGCGACAAAGCTGCAGCCTTGGTGGCAGCATCTGCACCAGCATTTCCTTTTGAGATCAAGTCTAAAGATGAAGTGTGAGCAGCACGTTTGCATACTGCCACAGAGGACGGAAGAAGGATAGCTTCAAGAAGCCTGGAGACAAAAAGAGAATTTTTTTATGGGGTACCTGCAGATGTGAGAAAGTTGCGCCCATGCCAGGGGGTGCCAAAGTCGTGGACAACACCAAAAGCGCATAGCAAGAGATGGTGTAAATGGTGACAGATTCACCAGAGGCCACAACCTGAAAAGGATTAAGCAGAAGAAGATGGATGGATATGTGCATGCCTCCGCCAATGCAACAAGTTTAGCAGCCTGGGCGGAAAGATGGGATGGCAAAGAGCCATACAACAATGTGCAGTGATCATCACAGACTGCCCAACCAACCTTATTACGGCCTACAGACGGATCAACAGAAGCAAAGCCATCAACATAGGGAACAAGGTCAGGATTAGTCAGGGGCATGTCCAAAAGATCCATTCTAGGACTCGTGCCTAATTGAACCAGTGAAAGGTAATATGATCACAATCACCGTCCTCCTCACAGGAGTGGGTGGAAAGATGTGAAACCGGGTTCACGGACTGAGCGCAGCGTTTGATGGTGAGATTTGGTGACTCAAGGAGGGTGGAGTGACATCTGAGCCACCTAGCATGGGAGATATGGGAAGACTTTTGTTCTATTAGAAGGAGAGCAACTGCATGAGGAACAAATAGAGTGAGAGGAGAGTGCAAGACTGTCATGTGATGCTTCCACAGCTCTTTCTGCCACAGCACAGAGGCACAGTGGAAGGCCTGCAGCAACAGAGTCAAGTTTGCATGAGTAGTATGCAACAGGTCGAAGTTTGTCTCCATGAGGCTGCAGAAGAACAGAGGTCATTTATCCGGACTTTTCATCAACATACTGAACAAAAGGTTTCAGGGGGTCAGGGGGAGAGAGAGAGAGAGTGGGAGGAGATAAGAGAGCCTTCTTCATGTTATCAAAGGAATCATTAGCAGCAGGTGTCCACTCAAGTGGAAAATGTGAGGGACCTTTTGATGGAATGATGTCACGTATTGGTCTTTCAATGCATGAGAAATCAGGAATTAATGAGCGGCATTAGGAGGCCATGCCAAGAAAAGAAAGGAGCTCCTTTTTGGTTTGCCCATTTGGCAAATTGCATCCACACATTTGGGAGAGAGAGATTTGTCCTGAGCAGAGATTTTTTTGGCCCAGGAATGTGACCATTGGTTTACAGAATTGCATTTTGGGTTTGGAAGCTTTGTGGCCTTCTGCAGCTAAGTGATACAAAAGCTTTACTGAGTTAGACTGGCATTGTTGTTTGTTTGGCGCACACAACAAGAGGTCATCAACATATTGAATCAAAACAGAACCTTCTGTCAGGTGAAGAGAACTCAAGGAATCTTTAAGGGCCGCATTGTAAATGATTGGGCTTTCACAGTCGCCTTGGGCTAATCTAATGAAAGTGTAGAGCACCCCATTGAATTGGAATGTGAACCGAAACTGTGATTCTTTATGGACTGAGACACTGAAAAATGCATTGGACAACTCCACTACTGTAAAGCAGGTGGAGTTTGGTGGAATTTGGCTCAAAATGGTGTGAGGGCTAGGAACCACAGGTGTGCGCTGAACAACTGCAGCATTCACTGCCTGGAGATCCTGAACAAACCGCCATTCAGCAGGTTGACCCTTGTCTCTGGTCTTTTTTTACAGGAAAAATTGGGGTGCACACTGGTGCATCAGGAACTGGGACAACAATACCTTCTTTCAGGAGAGACTCAAAACTTGGGTGATACCATCACGTGCTTCAGGTCTGAGTGGATACTGCGAGCATTTGGGTCTGAAATCAGACTTGGGAGTTATTACCACAGGAGGGCAGTTTCTTATTGGCCCAACATCATACTTGTGTGCAGCCCACAGGGATGATGGAACACATGAAAGTATGGAATCAGGGTCTTCTGACTGAATGGCTTCAGTGACAGGGCGGACCCATCTGTACTGCCTGTTCTCATCTGTCTGTATGAAGTGTGCACAAGGGAGAGGCTGTGTATCTGCAGAGATGGTGAAAACGAAATGGCATTCAGGCCTAAATGAGAGTGGCCTTGACGGTTTCCAGTCATCAGCATGAAACGCAGCCAGAGCTTGTGGACCCATGTTACGCCATGCTGAGGATGGGGTTTTTGTAAGTGAAATGTGCGGGTGGCTGTCGGGAACTGAAAACACACTGTTCATAATGGGTGTGAGGTTAATCATCAAGAAGCTGAAATCAACATTCGAAATGATGTGGGAGCTTTGCAATGGAGTGGGTTTAATTTGTAATCACTTGCTCTCATAATGTGTGTCAGGCCCCTGTGAGACATGTGGTGTGCAGTGTTTTCTGTGCTGAGGCATGGAAATAGTGGAATTTTGAGATAAGGCCCTCCCTAGTTTTACAAGGTCAGAGCTCTGTTTTTCATCCGACAATGTCCACTGTATGGACATTGTCAATGTACAATGTACAATGTCAATGTACAGTGATGTTGGAGTTTTTGCAAAAATCAAATCGGGGTCTCTATCTTTGTCCTGTGCGGTGTGCAGGTGACTGAGAGAGACTAACTGCACATTAGGTCTCTACCTAACAGATTAAAGGGACATTGTGGTGGACAAAGGAACTTGTGATTAAAATCATGTCCATTCACTACACATGATATTGGCTCAGTGAAAAACTCATGTGTGAAACCTCCACTTGTGATGTGAGTGAGCGGGAGGTGAGAGGAGGCTTTAGGCCTGATGTTGATGACAAAACTGAGTTAGTTGCCCCAGAATCTACCATAAAATCTATCATCTTCCCTGAAATTTTTACTGGCAAAATAGGCAGATCCCTGAAGTCAGAGGTTCCATCAGTGCCCCAGTCAAGATCGGTTTGCCGGACGTCCTCCTCCATTATGGGCATTAGCTTTGCCATATTAATGGGGGTGCACTTCTGTGCCATGATCCTTCGAAGCGCATGGAAAGTTGGCTGATAAGTTTAGCAAAATGCCAGCCGCTGTTGGCAGAAATACATCAGATCGTTTTCCAGCTGGGGAAGTGTTGCTCCAAACTTGGGTATGTCTTCAGGTGCCCGTGGCCTGAATACAGCCCGGGGACCCGCCGGTCCCATTACTTCCATCATCGGCGCTGTCACATCAACTTGTTCATGCTTCATTTTTTCTCTTTTGCTCGACCCTGACATCACACCAACATGAATAGAGGACAAGCAGAGACTCCTTCATTCCCTCACTCCCTTATGGTGCATTGCCTTTGTCAGTGTGTCCCCTCTTTGGTTTTGTCCGCGTCTTTCATTATTGGCGTAGCAGGGGGAGCGTCAACTTCTGGCAAATGCACAGCGGAAGTAGACCGAGGCAGTGCTGGGTACAATGCTACCATAAAAGGGTTAGTAGGATTGGGGGTAGGGGGAACCGGATGGTCACGTTCGTAGGGAGGGGGAAAGGGGTCCCCAGCAGAGTGTAAACATTGCTGTTTTGCACGGTGTTCCCTGTCTTTCTTTGCCTGTTTTTGTCTACCTATTTCTTGCTTATCCCTTCGCTTCTTTGCTTCAGTTAACGACATTTCAGCCGCGTCCTTCTCGGACTGTAACTGCGTCATTTTTTTTCTCCCTTTCTTGCTGTTCCTTACATGTCTGAACTTTCTGAATTTCAACATTAATCTTGTCCCTCAAAGCAGTCATCACTTCAACAGAAAATGAATCCCCCGAAGGAAATCTACTTTTGCAGATCTATTTTCCCAAAAACTCAACACTGTCAGGACCACAATTATCAGTCATAAATGTCACTTTTGGACCTTCCAGGTCTTTGGGAGACTGCTTTGGTTTCGTAGTCCCCATCACTGGTTTCAAATTTGACCATTGGGCGTCCCCACATGTGTCCAGGCAGCTGACGTTATATTTCCAACCCCGTAACTTGACAGGCATCGTATACAACTAAACAATCAGTCTCGCCATGGAGTTAACCCACCAGACTTCACAGAAACGGTCCTGCCACAGGAAAATATCCTGTTGGACCTCACAGATACAGGCCAACAAAAGGTGAGATAGATAGCTGATTTAATGTAACTATATCATGTATCACAGAAAAATATATTAAAATTTCACTTACGGAGATCTGGAGGCTGCGTCCTTTGAGAATAAAGTGCCGTTCCCCTCCTCCCGCCGAGTCTCCGTCACTAACTCGAGTGGAAAGGATTTGTCTGAGAGGATCAGTCCATGGTGGAAGGAATTGGGATTGCGGTCTAGGATCCCAATTCTGACACCAAGATGTTATAGAAATTTATTTGCCTTGTCCCTGGGTCCTGAAATAATTAACATCAAAGATCTGTAAAAGTTGGAGAGCCTTTATTTTCTGCATGCAGGAGAGGAGTGACTCATGACAGGGAGTCAGTCAGCACTGCTCTGCTCTGAAATGCGGAGCAGATTGTTTTATATCCTGAGCAGGATGCTCACCACATTGCTTTACTTAGTAACACATCAGATAGTGTATAACCTTGACATACCAACAGTCTTCATAAGATAAGATAAGATAAGATAAGCCTTTATTAGTCCCACAACGGGGAAATTCCAGGATTGCAACAGCACAGGGATAGCAACACTCAGAGCAACAATCAGAAGGCAAGAAAAAAAACAAGCAAGCAAGAGCAGCCAATATACATATGTACATATTACTATAAAATATATATACTGTATACACACACACACACAGACACACAGTGCAGAGCATTGTAGCTGGATGGAATAAATATATGAATATATGAACACAGTGCAGAGCATTGTAGCTAGGTGGAATAAATATGCAAGTATATAAACACACACAGTGCGTGTGTGTTTATATATACTTTATATTCATGCTGCACAAAGGAGGAAGACAGTATTTCAGCTTCTTAACATCACACCCTACTAAAAGCCTACTAAACATCATTTAGTGACATATTGGAATTTCTGGCATAGAAACAGATAGTAGAGTCATTTTTGGGGGTTTCGTGACCAACCTCCCAGGACCTTTTTTTCTCACTGGATTTAGCATTCTAGACCCATTTTAATGAAAATAAGCTCCCATGTACCTCCCAAAAATTACGGGAAACCTTTTTTTTGCCCAAAATTCAAAATGGCCGCCAAAATGCATACCACCACCTATATCTCAGTAACTAATTCAGCTAGGAGGTTGATTTTGGTGTCTAGACATAGGTTTTTGGGGTCAAGCATTCCATTAATGCTATTAGTTTACTTGTGAAACAAACCCATCACGATGAAATCCAATATGGCCACCAATATGGCCACCGATTAACATTTTTTTTGTTTCTTGACTACTAAGGCACCTAGAAAGCTGATGTTGGTGTCAAAACAGAGGTTTAAGGGGTCATACTATCTGTTTATTCCAATAAAAGTGTGTTTAAATGATTACATAATCGAGAAATCCAAGATGGCGGCCGGTTGTCATTTTCACATGCAATGGACTTTTTCATATCCGTCACCAAATGAGCTAAAAAAAAGTCAAGTGAGGCTCCTGTGAACCATCCATTGTGTTCATTAGTGCCCCCAGCCGCCATCTTGGAATACACTTCACGCAGGCACATTTTCTCTAGACCTTATGTTAATGCCACGCAAACGTCCAACTCAATTACATGTAGTCCACTATCAATCACCACATCACATCATACTAAGATGTCCAACTACACATCACTATCACTACTTGATTCACTATCAATGAATGAGTCACTGTATGAACTTGCGCTATCTGAAGCACTGTCTTCACCACTGCTGCTCTCCTCACTGTTGACTTCTGTGTTCGGTTTCGGCATTGACAGGGGAAGTGGCGGTTGAGTCGATCGTACAGGTAGACATAGACCATTCACCAAATGCCACCCGTGACCGATTGGTGATGGGTGACTTTGAAGGTGGAAGTTCGGCAGCAAGTACGCAAGGTAGTTTGTCCTGAGGAGGTGATGATGCAGACTGTCTGCGTCTGGTATTAATCTCATTGTGTTTTTTTCTTTTGTCCCCTCCACTTGTTAGCCCTTGCTATCCCTGGTGTTACGCTGTTAGAATCCCCATAGACGAAGCAAATTACAAATTTTTCTAAATTACTGATAACATTCGGTGGGCATGGGAGGTGTGCGCCATATGATGAAAGTAACTTGTGTGCCTCCTTAGATTTCGCCAAGCGTCCTACTATCAGCAATTTACTTGCCCCGAAGAACCCAGAGTTATGATCACACCCGCTAATGACATGTACTGAAATGATGGATTGAGATATTTCTTCACTACACAAACGTTTGGCATCAATCAGTTGATGTTTGCGTTTTATGCACAAGATCCCCGGTGTCCTATGAGCCACATATGCTGCCTGGACATAGTTGTCAGTGTCTTCTGTGTCAACCACGACTGCTGCTTTGTAGCCCTTTGACCGTAGCACACTATACATCGTGAACATGGCAGTGTCTGCTTCTGCTTGAAAGCATACGAATTCTGGCAATTCCTCACCCGTTGTCAGATTCTGTGCATAGCTGCTGACCACACAATAGACTATCTCGGTCTCTGTAGTCTCTGCCGCTCTCTGGAATTCCCTTTTCAGAAAAGCCTGTAGACGGATCTTGTTCGCAGGTTTACCTAGCAGAGCATGGAACTCCTTACTTGAGGGAAACTTGTCCTCTGCCTTCATAAACACGTTCTTTACTGGCATCTGGTTCTGTCGATGTATCCGTTCACTGTCCTTAATGCTATAGTCCTGTTCATATGAATCGTTCACGCAAATGATCCTTTCTGCATTCGGGTGCCTACGCAGGACAAAATCCACCATTTTCTGTGCATAGTCGCCCCAGGTAAACTTGGTACCGTCCCTCTTCTCCCTGTCCTCAGTTGTTGGTACCGCAGGGTGCCAAATGAGACCCATGTCAATGAGGGATGTATATACTTCAGGTTCTGGAGTCACAGTCATTGTCAATTTTTGCAAAAGTTTGCTTTTCTGTGACTTGCGGAATGTTCCATTGGCATTGAAGATTGAAAGGCATTCAGGTGTGACACGATGTTGCATGACATCTTCAAGTTTCAATGTCCCGCTACTGTCAACTAATCCAACAACTGCGGCCATTGTGTCCCGCTCCATTCCCTCCGCCTTTCCCTTTAAATTCTCTGCTACTCCTCCATTCAGTTCTTGACTAGAAAAGTTCTGTCGCTTGCTACGAGGAACTCTGTCATTCAAAGACTTGGTTTTGGAATACACCCTCTCATCTATGAACTCCTTAACTTTACTTCTACCATCCTCCTTGGCCGATGCAAGATCAACAGCAAGTGAATCGGAAGCTGGGATTCCTGACTGAAGGGACCGCAGTGTCTGGTTAATATGGTCGAACGGATCACACTCAAACTCATTAAGACTTGAACTGATGTCTTGCACGGCTTGTTCATCCTTTCTTATTCTACTTGATGAGCAATCAGCATGCTCGGATTTCCTATGGCCCTTGTGATTAGCATGAAAATGCACAGCTCTTCTCACTCGATTGATGTTATTCACGTTCCTAGTGTTTGAAAGGAGTTGCTTCTCATTGTTCAGAATGGCCAACCAACCAGACTTTAGCTTCGAACCCTTACTCATCGTTGACTCAATCCATATGTCCAGAGCAACACAGGAATACGGATTTCCTGTCATTGACTGTGCGAACATACCATCATTCATAAACGCAGCCTGTTCTACGGGAAGGGTATCAAGTACTGCTATGAAATCTGGGAGATGTCGTCCATACTTGTCATTGTCATAGATTTGCATCCAAGGTAGCATGAGCTTGAGTGAGGACTTATACTCATTCCAGTTGCTTTTTCTCAGAGCGTGGATATTTTGGGTCAGGGCTTCCACCATTTCCATGAAGGATAACCAGTATTCCGCCAAGGGAGCACCCTCAAAATCCCTGAACAGCGTCTCAATGAGATCTTTCACCTCCGCATTGTTCTCTAACTCAGCGTGTACAGCCGCTAGTTCCTGAGCATCAATCTCATGTCTGAGCCTGGCAAGAGCTGACTTTACCTCTTCGGATAGAGGAGAACCTTCCAAACGCTTGTCTAGGGCATGATGGACTAGAGTCTCGTAGAACAGGCGAAGACAGCGAACTCCGCGCTTGAAATGCTTTCCACGAAGGGCTTGATCTACCGAGCCGTCTGCTATAACACCTGCAGCTACCAATACATCAGAGATGCCGGATCCATGGAACCGTTTGTATATCGTGTAAATGAACGACATCTGAATGTGAAAGGCAGCCATGAATGGTAAGATCTTGGCAAACTCTTGTGGGTTTTCGCTTTTAAGCTCCAGCATTAGCACATAGACGGGATGGTCACCAACGATTATGGCAAAAGGCATCTTCTTCTCCTCGATTGCTTTTGCGAGCTTACACAGTACATCATAAAGAACCGTCTTACTGGGTGGGTCAGGGTAGGTCATGTAGTATATCGCTCGACTCTTCTCATCAGCATTTGACATTCTGGCTTGAAACTCTGAAAACCTTGGTACTGTCTGTTCCTCTGGTTTAGGACGTGTTTGGTCATCCTTAGCCCTGGCCAATGCATGTATTACACCGCGCCCTCTATGCAAGGATGTATCTTCAGGAGGGTTGTTGTCTGCAACACTTTCTCGAATAGGCGGTTCTCCACGCTTAACTGTCTTGTATGGGATGGTGTGTTGCATGTCGCTACCAATCTCCTTGAGAGATGTTGACAGGAACTGAGGTGTCATAAGTGTCCGATCCTCCTGATTCTCCGATGGTTCATCAAATGTCTCTGGCTGAACAAACATGACATTAGTGCGATGCGCCTGGCCAGCACCAGTCAATGTATCACTCTTAAAGTCATCATTGTCAACTACAGCGATTGCAGGCTTCCCAAAGTCAAGTTCGGAGGGACAATTCGGGGAGGACTTGAGATCACTGAACACCCAGAAGTCTCGCAACATGAGGACGTCATTGTAGCTGATGCCTAGGCCATCTTTGTGCAGCAGGTCTACGATCTCTCTACTTTTGGTCATTCCATGTAGCAAGACAGAGAGATTCACCTCAAAGGAAGTGCGCCTTCCTGTGATGTAGCTCGTGAGGATCGACCCAATGGTCCGGACAGATGGGTTGTCATCAACTTCTGATTTACTTGGGTGTTTTAGCCATGTTATTAGCTTTAGGAGTAGCCCATTTAGGTCCTCCTTTTTCTCCAAGTCTAATACATATGGAGGCCAGGGAACAGTATCAGTCGCTTCAACTTGCTCTTTGAGTCGTACTGCCACGTTCTTCACCAACTGATCCTCGCTTATGCCTAAGGAAGATAGTGCTGCTTCTACATAGGTAGCTGCAGCTTTCTTGTCATATACCAGTTCACTCTCATTTAACCGACTACGTCTATGGAAGCCAATGTCCTCCTCAAATTCCTTTATAAGAATTCCCTTCACATAATTCGACTTTACTTTTGCGTCATGTCCATGATTTAAGATAATTCGTTGATAGTCCTCCAGTAGACTCTGCAATGTCCGAAATTCATGTTCATCAAAGATCACCTTACGAACATGATTGAAGAAGATGGCTTGTGCTTCTCGCAGATTTACATCCTGCAGGTGTTGAGTGACTTCTTCTGTAAGAGGCTGGGAATCGGGAATGTAGTGTTTCCAGCAGCCGCGATGGTAACGGATTTCCCACCCGAAAGCTGTTTCACAGTCTGGAATGGATGCAATCAGCGTGTTGAGCCTCGACCTCAGGACCGGATCATTCAGGTGTACAGTGTGTAACTTGAATTTTCTCCAGGCGTCCTTTGTTGATATTAGGAGCAATTGTTTCCAGTCCCGGTGACTGCTTTTCTGTGGTCCCTTATTGCACCACACGCATAGGTTCTTGTCATGCACAATACCAATGCTGGACCGGAGCCTCTTCGGTGAAAAGAGAGAAGCAGATGGAGATGGATCCCCCTGAACTGATTGATTGTCTCTTTCAAGATCTACCTCTAATTTATGCTTACGTTTCTCGGCTTGAGATAGACAACGCTTGTTAGATAACGTGGTGTAACATGTCTGGAGCATATAATGCCCTTTTGGCCCTTTGGCCCAATCAATATTCCCACATTGAAACCGATCAAGTCCTTTCCATCATAGTTTTTTCACGAATTGAATTCCATTTTTGGTCCTTGGTATTATCCAAAGAGTCACTTTTGGTACATGGTTGACCACAACGTAGAATGCATTTGTATTCACCGGAAGACGTTGATGGTAATTCATCGTTGTCACTTGCAGTATCCATTTTATCCCTCACTTTATATGAATAAGTGTCTGAAATCAAAAACAAATTTGTCATTATCAGAACAGAGGAGAGAAAAAGGAGGGATGACAAGACCTAGAGTCAAAGGCCCTTGTACTGTCTACTGTCATTACGGTAGCATTAAGCAAGCAGCATGGTCAATATGCTAACATTACCTGACTATACAGTATGGAACAAGATTCAGAATTCTAACCTCTCCAGATAAGTTTAAAGCTAAATTTATACATACCTGGCAACCTTGGTTAAATTGGAAAGATTAGGACTACATATTATGGCAGCACAGACGTTACAAAATCACTGCATCCTCTCTCTTTTTTTTTTTTTTTTTTTTTTTTTTTTTTTTGTTACTTATTTGTACCCGTAGGTAGACTTGGTTTGCAGTCTGGTGACAAGCCACCGGCTGCTGGTCGCTGCGTGCGCGAGCGCCCTAAACCTACATGTTTTTTTTTTTTTTTTGGTGTGCGGGAGGAAACCGGAGAAATCCCGGAGTAAACCCGTGCAACACGGGGAGAACATGCAAACTCCACACAGCTCACTGTTGGTCGGGGGCTGGGATCGAACCCACGATCTCATGATTCCCGCGGTCCCCCGGCCGAGGGTAAAACTGTGCTGCCACAGTGCTAAACCACTGCGCCACCGTGCAGCCCTCTTGCTATGCAAAAAGGAATCAATGAATCAAGCATAGGATTCCGGGAATCCTAAGGGGATTACCCAAGTGTTCCTCAGTGAAATCACTGAATCAATGCAGGAGCTTTCTAATAATTATTAAAAATTAATGTAAGGATACCTCATTTGACATTTTTAGCTCATTTGGTGACGGATATGAAAAAGTCCATTGCATGTGAAAATGACAACCGGCCGCCATCTTGGATTTCTCGATTATGTAATCATTTAAACACACTTTTATTGGAATAAACAGATAGTATGACCCCTTAAACCTCTGTTTTGACACCAACATCAGCTTTCTAGGTGCCTTAGTAGTCAAGAAACAAAAAAAAAAAATGTTAATCGGTGGCCATATTTGCGGCCATATTGGATTTCATTGTGATGGGTTTGTTTCACAAGTAAACTAATAGCATTAATGGAATGCTTGACCCCAAAAACCTATGTCTAGACACCAAAATCAACCTCCTAGCTGAATTAGTTACTGAGATATAGGTGGTGGTATGCATTTTGGTGGCCATTTTGAATTTTGGGCAAAAAAAAAAGGTTTCCCGTAATTTTGGGGAGGTACATGGGAGCTTATTTTCATTAAAATGGGTCTAGAATGCTAAATCCAGTGAGAAAAAAAGGTCCTGGGAGGTTGGTCACGAAACCCCCAAAAATATGTAATATACATATTTATTGCTATATTTATTTACTAATATACATATGTATATTAGCTGCTCTTGCTTGCTTGTTTTTTTTTTTTCTTGCCTTCTGATTGTTGCTCTGAGTGTTGCTATCCCTGTGCTGTTGCAATCCTGGAATTTCCCCGTTGTGGGACTAATAAAGGCTTATCTTATCTTATCTTATCTTAATGACTCTACTAAGAATAAAGTAGCACACCAATAGTAATATCAGTACATTTCCCTTTCATCAGTCTGACTGGCATACATATTTAAAGTAATAAAATTTATTTTGTGGTTTTAATTTATCTTAATTTTACCTGCTTACTTGGACATGAGTTAAAGTTGTATTTTATCTGTCATGGTCCTCTGTGTCTGGTGAAGATTCTCAAGTTAAAAGTAAAGAAAATACAATAATGAAGATAAAAATAAAGTTCTCTGTCAAAAATGTCAGCAAAAAAAATCTCAACTGATGCTGTCATGGTTGCTCGGCAACAGGGTAGTGTGTGGTCACACAAAAATGTCCTTCAAAGACTAGGCCATCTCATTTAACAGCCAAAAATCAGCCTTTTGATGCAGCCTACCGACCTTGGAGTGTTCTGGCCTCCAGGGCTGCAGTCTACGAGGCTGCAACACCTGAACTGAGACACAACCAGAGAGTGATTCTCTCCAGTGCTCAGTGTTCCTGCTCCACACCATGACAGGTGGAGAAGCACAGAAGTAGCATCACCACATAAAGTACAAAACACTTGACACGTGTTCCCATAAACTGCATTGCTCTGTCACTGAAGTTTTCTCACAGACAACATGAAAATCAAGTAGACCCGACGTTTAAAGACCCGATTAAAACTGGTTAGAAAACACTTAAAAGACAAAGCGTACACTGGGTGACTGCTGGGTGGCACATGGTGAAGCGTCCCCGGAAGTAGTGCAAATATGTTGTCTTTGTAGTATATTCAACTGAATACAGGTTTAAAAGGATTTGCAAATCATTTTATTTTGTTTTTAACTTTGCTTACTTTTCCCAATAAATTTACACCCTTTTTCTTTCACATTTTCACCTTCCAAAGCCAAAATCCAACGTTACTAATAACAAAGACAAAATAACGTGGAAAAATGTCTTCATCCCCTTGATTCTTTTTTTTCTCACACAGTGAACACTTGCCTGGTTCTTCTAGTTGAGAACCCATCATTCCGGTGTCGGAGCAGCAGTGACCACACAACATGCTCATCTGAAGTTCTTCTACCACCATGACCCCCAGGAGGAAGCAGATGTCCATCCAGGAAGGACAGATATGGGTATGCCTGTTGTCCGTCATCATCCACCCTTTTACATTGCTGTGGTGCAGCAACTTCTGTTTTTGATGACATTTTTTGTTAGGATTACAGAAAAATCTAATGGATGGTAAAGAGCAGGGGTCTGCAACCTTTGCCAACCAAAGAGCCATTTTGCCCATCTCCAACTAAAATAGAAGTAGCTGAAGGCTGCAACAGCAATTTGACCTTTAAAATAAAAGTTATGTTGCTTATAAAGTTTTTTTGATATACATACACTACCGTTCAAAAGTTTGGGGTCACTTAGAAATTTCCTTATTTTTGAAAGAAAAGCACTGTTTTTTTCAATGAAGATAACTTTAAACTAATCAGAAATACACTTTAATATCTAATATACATTGCTAATGTGGTAAATGACTATTCTAGCTGCAAATGTCTGGTTTTTGGTGCAATATCTACATAGGTGTATAGAGGCCTATTTCCAGCAACTATCACTCCAGTGTTCTAATGGTACAATGTGTTTGCTCATTGCGTCAGAAGGCTAATGGATGATTAGAAAACCCTTGTGCAATCATGTTAGCACAGCTGAAAACAGTTTAGCTGGTTAGAGAAGCTATAAAACTGACCTTCCTTTGAGCAGGTTGAGTATCTGGAAAAAATTATTATTTCAAATACAAATCATTATTTCTAACCTTGTCAATGTCTTGACTATATTTTCTATTCATTTTACAACTCATGGTGGTAAATAAGTGTGATTTTTCATGGAAAACACAAAATAGTTGTCTGGGTGACCCCAAACTTTTGAACGGTAGTGTAGGTCTGAATATTAGGTGGCAGGAACAGGGTTTCCTCTGGTAACATTTCTCGGTGGCGGCCTGCCATGCTTGGAAATTTCCCACCACTGTATGACGAAATATAAATTTCAGAAAAAAAATGAAGGAATGACAGTCCGCAAACGCGCACACAAACAACACACTTCACCGTCATCCCCGCGGAGTTAAGAAGTGCCACACCCGCGTGACCACTCCATTCGCCAGTCAGATTTTCTCGCTACTAGCGTCATTGTCTGAGAGAGGCATGAGCTTATTAAAGTACTTAAAATGCGGAAAAAAGCAGAAGAGGTATGTAAGCAATGAAGGCATTTGTCATTGTTGTAACCCGCTGGTAATGGGAGCAATCATGAGTCACTTAGCTAACAGGTATTGTTAGGAGCTTGAGTTGGTTCATTTTGTCTTCTTTTTAATTTTTTTTTTTTTTTTGTTATTTCGGCCAAGAATGAAAAGGAACTGTTTTTACCTTTTCCTCAGTTAATATTAATTAACTAATTATATGTTCATTATTTTGTACCAGGCAAATTAAGAGGACCAAAATTCACAAAGTCAATGACTTTGATCCATCAGGAAGCTTCAGACAGACTAAACGTGCCAACATTTGATTTCAAAATAAGGGAGGTTTTTCCTGTTGTCTGGGTGGTGAGGAGATTTCGAAAAAAAAACAAAAAAACAAACAAATACATAGAAATATTATAACAGAAATAATTGCATCTTTGGTCATTTAAGTTAATTTATTTTTTTAAAGTACAGTTTTATTAATATTTTTTCTTTGAAATCAGAGTTAAATTATTATTCTGTTCTGGCCTTGGAAAATTATGGTCAAAAATGTAAATTGTTATAAGGCAAAAGTAATAAAAGAAATTAGCCATAAAGTAATCCACAAATTTACAATAAAGTCTCAAATGAACAAGAAAAGTCACTTTTTCAAGAGGAGATTACAAATTTGATTTCCAAGCACTGCTTTTCCGTGAGTAGAATTTCTGGCTGCTATGCCAACCTCTGATCATATAATTTACGTATGCATGAGTACATTACTATAATGAGTGGTTTTTTGGTTTTTTTTTTTCATTCCACACTCTCTCAATGGAAAAAAGAAACACTAGAATAAAAACACTAAAAAAAAATACACATATTTTTGTCATTTCTGTAAATTCAATTCAACTTTATTTATATAGTGCCATATAACAATAGTCATCTCATAGCACTTTCAAATGTAGGGAAAACCCCACAATTGCAGAAAGACCCCAGCAATCAGGCAACCCCCTGTGAGCAAGTGCTTGGTGACGGTGGAGAGGAAAACTCCCTTTTAACAGGACGAAACCTCTATAAGAACCAGGCTCAGGGAGGGGCAGTCATCTGCTGCGACTGACTGGGGGGTGAGGGGATAGAGAAGATGAAAAGAACAGACATAAAGAGAGCCAACATTAAAGGAGTGAAGCCAAGTACATTATTGGAGGTCATCCGGCAGTCTAAATCTTTTAACAGCAGAACAAAGGGAGGGTTAAGAGACACATGATCCCTCTCTAATCGTAGGCTATATTGAAGAGGAAGGTTTTTACCCTATTCTCAAAAACAGAGATCGATTCTGACTCTCGAACCCAGATTGGCAACTGGTTCCATAGGAAAGGAGCTTGATAGCTGAAGGCTCTGCCTTCCATTGTACTTTTGGAGATTCTAGGTATTTCAAGTAATCCATCATTTTGGGAACATAGTACTTTGTTAGGAAGATAGGGTAATATCAGATGCTTTATATAAAAAGGGGCCTGATTATTAAGAGCTTTGTAAGTGAGAAGAAGTATTTTAAACTTAATTCTAAACTCTATGGGAAGCCAATGAAGGGAGGCCAATACTGGAGAGATATTAGCGCTTTCTAGTACCTGTTAAAACTCTTGCTGCAGCATTTTGGATCAACTGAAGACTTTTTAAAGATATTTTAAGACAACCTGATAACGAGTTACAGTCATCTAAACTAGAGCTAACAAAAGCATGGATCAGTTTCTCAGCATCACTCTGAGACAAGATGCTCCTAATCTTTGAAATATTACGCAGATGATAGAAGGCAGTCTTAGAAACAAATTTAATATGTGAATTAAAAAACAGATATTGATCAAAAATAACTCCAAGGTTCCTCACAGAACTATTCAGAGAAAGAGTATCCGCATCCAAACTAAGAGTTTGATTTGGAAAGGTATTTCTCAGGTTTTTTGGACCAACAGGAATGACTTCATTCTTATGTGTTTAACAGCAGGAAATTACAAGTCATCCAAGCTTTGATTTCCTTAAGACAGGCCTCTAACTTGGCTAATTGATTACAATCATCGGGCTTCATTGACAGGTATAATTGTCTGTCACCTGCGAAACAATGAAAATGTATACAGTGCTTTCTAATAATGTTGCCTAACGGAAGCATATATAAACTAAAAAGAGTAGGGCCTCGCACAGATCCCCGTAGAACTGCATAACTGTGCTTAGAGTCGGAAGAAAACTCATTATTGATATGAACAAACTGAATCCTATCAGACAAATAAGATCTAAACCACTGCAGCGAAGTTCCATTTAGTCCAACTTAGTGTTCTAATCTATCAAGTAGAATATTATGGTCAATAGTATTTAAGGCTGCACTAAGATCTAAAAGGACAAGTACAGAAACAAGTCCATTATCAGATGCGATAAGGAGGTCATTAGTGACCTTCATTAAATCTGTTTCAGTACTATGATGGATTCTGAACCCAGATTGAAACTCTTCAAATAAACCATTTCCCTGCAAGTGGTCAAATAATTGCATAGCAACAACTCTTATAAGATTTTTGAAATGAAAGGCAGATTAGAGATTGGTCGATTGTTAGCTAAGACTCCTGGATCGAGTGTTGGCTTTTTGAGTAAGGGTTTAATTACAGCAGTTATAAAAGCCTGCGGTACATGACCTAAAGTTAAAGAAGAATTGATTATTTGAAGAATACGGCTACCAATAAATGGGAAGACTTCTTTACATAACCTTGTTGGAATAGGGTCTAAAAGATAAGTTGAAGGCTTGGATGAGGAAATTGTTTTATCGAACTCTAAAAGGTCAATTGGAGTAAACTTATCCAAACATATCAATTAAAGTAGTTGTAGTAGTTGTTGTACTTAAGTTTATGGTGGGAAGAATTTGACTGATTTTATCTCTAATAGATAAAATCTTATGATTGGAAAATGTTCAAAAAGTCCTGACTAGTAAGCTCTAGGGGGATGCAAGGATTGACAGAGTCCTGACTCTTTTTCAGCCTGGCTACAGTGCTGAAAAGAAACCTGGGATTATTCTTGTTCTCTTCTATTAATGCAGAGTAATTACTTGTTCTAGCTTTTCTAAGGAATTTTTTTATAAATTAAGAGATGATTTCTCCAAACTCAATAGATTTCATCTAAATTAGTGGAACGCCATTTTCTTTCTATTTGATGAGTCTTCTGTTTTAAACTACGAGTTTCTGTGTTTAACCAAGGGGTTGGAAATCTCTGATTGGACTTTTTCTTTTTGAAAGGGGCCACCAAATCTAGACTGATGCAGAGAGGCTGTAACACTATCTAACATGCTATCAATTACGGAAGGAGCAATCGCTTCATCTCTTATTTCCGTTGTGTTAACACATGGCATAGAGGAGACAATCTGCATAAATTTGGTAACCTCATCTGAAAGACATCTGTTGTAGTAATATTTATCTTTACAAATCAAATAGTCAGGAATAGTGAAATCAAAGGTTAACAATGGTCTGACCGTACAGGATTATGAGGAGACACTACCAGATTTTCTATTTCTATGCAATATGTTAGAACAAGGTCGAATGTGTGGTGGAGATAATGGGTAGAATTTTCTACTTTCTGAGAAATCCCCATCAAGTCTAATATTGAATTGAATGCCTTATTAAGACAGTCACCATCTACACTACCGTTCAAAAGTTTGGGGTCACCCAGACAATTATTTTGTGTTTTCCATGAAAAGTCACACTTCATTTACCACCATGAGTTGTAAAATGAATAGAAAATATAGTCAAGACATTGACAAGGTTAGAAATAATTATTTGTATTTGAAATAATAATTTTTTCCAGATACTCAACCTGCTCAAAGGAAGGTCAGTTTTATAGCTTCTCTAACCAGCTAAACTGTTTTCAGCTGTGCTAACATGATTACACAAGGGTTTTCTAATCATCCATTAGCCTTCTGACACTATGAGCAGACACATTGTACCATTAGAACACTGGAGTGATAGTTGCTGGAAATAGGCCTCTATACACCTATGTAGATATTGCACCAAAAACCAGACATTTGCAGCTAGAGTAGATATTAGAGTGTATTTCTGATTAGTTTAAAGTTATCTTCATTGAAAAAAACAGTGCTTTTCTTTCAAAAATAAAGACATTTCTAAGTTCAATTCAATTCAACTTTATTTATATAGCGCCATTTCACAACAACAGTCATCTCATAGCACTATCAACTGTAGGGAGGACGCCCACAGTTGCAGAAAGACCCCAGCAATCAGGCAATCCCCTGTGAGCAAGCACTTGGCGACGGTGGAGAGGAAAAACTCCCTTTTAACAGGAAGAAACCTCCAGCAGAACCAGGCTCAGGGAGGGGCAGTCATCTGCTGCGACTGGCTGGGGGATGAGGGGACAGAGAAGAAGAAAAGAACAGACATGTAGAGAGCAAACAGCACGATGGGGACTCAATCTATGGGAGAGAACAAACAAATGTTAATGACCAGCAAAAAAAAAATATTTCATAGAGAGTGAGGAAAGGAGTGAGGCCCAGTGCATTACTGGAGGTCCCCCGGCTGACTAAACCTATTAGCAGCATAACTAAGGGAGGGTTCAGAAACACATGATCCCTCCCTAATTGTAGGCTATATCAAAAAGGTAGGTTTTAGCCCTATTCTTAAAAACAGAGATCGAGTCTGACTCCCGAATCCAGATTGGCAGCTGATTCCACAGGAGAGGAGCTTGATAACTGAAGGCTCTGCCTCCCATTGTACTTTTGGAGATTCTAGGTATTACAAGTAAACCTGCATTTTGGGAGCGTAGTGCTTTGTTAGGATGATACGGTAGTATCAGATCTTTTAAATAAAAAGGAGCCTGATTGTTTAGAGCTTTGTAAGTAAGAAGAAGGATTTTAAACTTAATTAAGTGACCCCAAACTTTTGAACGGTAGTGTACATCAACATGTGTATTAAAATAATTATAGTAGGGGATTTTATCTGATTTCAGCACTAAATCAGCTAAGAATTCAGCAAATTTGGATAAAAACTCTGAGTAGGCCAAGGGAAGATGGTAAACTATGTCAAAGAAAGTTGGGTTTAAGCTAAGATTGTTAACATGCCCCAGACTGAGGACCAGACCCTCAAAAGGAATTAAAACATGTTTTTTGCTTTACATTAACTAGTAATTTACAATGGTAAATTGCCGCCACTCCACCTCCATGACCAGAACTTCTGGGATTGTGATAGTTTAGATAACCAGAGGGAGTTGATTCATTTAAACCAACATGTTGGTTTAAATGATGTTTAATTTGAGTTTGACCAACTTTTTGTTTAATCACTTTGGGATGTTTATACATTATATTTTTATTATCTTTGGGTGGAGTAGACAAAGGTTCTCTTGAGGGGAAGACAGGGGCTAAGTTGAGGGGTGGTGGATGAGGAGGAGCTGCAGAAAGGCGTGTATTTATCAAGTTATGTTGTATTTGTGTTCTGTTGCGTTCTAATGATCATTTGTTGCTTTCTGTTCCATTTGCCCGTACTGAGCTGGGAAAAAGAGCTTTCATGTTCTCAGCTCCCTCTACATGGAACATGTTGCAAAAAGACTGGAAACTAATGGTACTTGTTTCATTAAACGACTTTAAATCCAGATTGAGAACACTTGAGATGGCTTCACTAATTTGTAACTGTTTTATATGATTTGTATGTCATTGTAAGTGTAATTGTGGTTTGTTTTTTTTTTGGTTTTTTTTTTTTTGTTTTTGGCTTGCTCTTGGCCAGGACTCCCTTGAAAAAGAGGTTTTTTATCTCAATGGGATTTTCCTGGTTAAATAAAGGTTGAAATAAAAAAAATGAAATAATTTGTCTTGGGTTATAATATTTTGGGTAACGCGAGACGGACACAATCTCTATGGGGTTATAAATTGAAGACTTATCTAAACAGTGAGGATTATTTGGATTAATATGAGAAGTGGAAACAAAGAAGGGCTGGTTGGCAGACCCAGGAACTTTGGGGTGAGCTAATGCACCAGATTTCAGTCACTGTACTAAAAAACGCTGAATGGAATAGAACGGATTGTCCCTTAAAACACACGCACAAAGTCTTTTTGGATGGATGCCATCTGGCCTCATAAATGATGGGCGGTTCCAAAACGGGCTGAAATTGTCTACAAAAGTAGCACATGTAGAATACAACCAGGTATTAAGGCTTAGAGTTCTGCTAAAATAATTGCAACCTCGTCTGAAATGTGCCAATGGCCCAGAGATAAACACACGTCTGCCACAGTTCATGAGTGGACAGAAGGCTCCTGAAGTCACTCTTCAACATCTCCGATGCTTCATCTGGGATGTTGTTGCATCCAACATGTACAATGACAGTTTTACCATGGGGGAATTCATTTAATAAGTCAGGGGTAAGGGCCTCAATGTCAGACATTTTAGTCCCAGGAAAAAATTTAGTGACACAGTACCTGTTTCTGGCATTCCTTATAATCGAGTCACCAATTACCAGCGTCATCTGGGGGGGCTTTGCCAGTGGCTTCTTAAATGGTGGATAATTTTGCCGTTGTTGCAGTGATGGCGGGGTGATGAGCTCTATTCTTTTTGGAGCTGGTGTGTAGTTTGGCACACCTAAATTAGCTTTAATCCAGGGTTTGCGGGTTTGGGCTGCTGCTTAAGGAGGAGGGGCGGCCATGGAAGGATGATCGACGTCCAGGTGGGGAAAATCTTCCAGGTGAAGGATGTCGAATCTAATTTCCAGCAACAGGGGAAGAGATGAGGCGCGGTCATGTCTGGTCAATCCCCGATGTTTGCTAGTTGGCCCAGCCAAGGTCCAGGGTGTGCATTGAGGATGTGAAAAACCACCCGGGGCTTTGGGTTTAGCTCCGAGCTGGAGCTAGTGTTTATTGCTGGGGTCCTGGTCAGCTGAGGAGACCGGAGCAGGGGTGGACGTGGATGGCGATGTGCTCAATTCACCCCGGTAAGTAGCCGTCTCTGCTAGCTGCGAGTCGGTTGCCGGGGCTGCTGTTTGCCCAAGAATTATATTATCCAGGTGGTTTTCAGCCTCCCGAATCTTAGAGGTTGGAGAGTCTCAATTCCAACCCAGAAACCTTAAGGAGGGACACACAGCTGACACACGTCGGGGATGGAGTCATGACGTTCCAGGGGAGAAATGGATAGCTAGCTAGCTAAAAACAAGTTAGCCTAGCCTGGTGAAACAGCCCTGCCCGGGGTCTGATTCACCTGTCTGCCTGATCGGACTTTTGTATTTACTAGGCAAACACCATACCTGCCAACTACTCCGGTTTTTCCGTAATGGTTACGGTTTTCAAGACCCCATTCCAGGTTATCAGAATCAGAATCAGGTTTATTGCCATTGTTCATGTAGTACACAAACTAGGAATTTGTCTCGGTACAATGCTGCAACATTAAACATGATAAGATAAGAGAAATAAACTATACATGTAATAAAGTATAGGATAAGATTAAGTGATACTGGTCAACAGTTAAAATATATATTAGCCAGCAGCAGATACTGTGGAGAACTATATAGTGCAGTCGGTAATGCAGGAAGAAAACAGTGATGATTGACATGAGTCTGGTTGAGCTGCTGTACATGGTGCACGAGAGTCAATAAGTCACTTAGTGTTCAGCAGTCTAATGGCAGAGGGGAAGAAGCTGTTCATGTGACGGGAGGTTTTAGTCTGGATGGACCGAAGTCTTCTACCAGAGGGGAGGGGGGCAAACAGTACGTGACCAGGGTGTGAGGGATCGGCTATGATCCGGCCAGCACGCCTCCGGGTCCTGGAGATGTACAGATCCTGGAGAGATGGGAGCTTGCAGCCGATCACCTTCTCAGCAGTGCGCACGACGCGCTGCAGCCTTAGTCTGTCCCTGGCAGTGGCTCCTGCGTACCACACGGTTATGGAGGTGGTGAGGATGGACTCGATGATGGCTGTGTAGAACTGCACTAACATCTTGGTGGGTAGCTTGAGCTTCCTCAGCTGCCGCAGGAAGAACATCCTCTGCTGGGCTTTTTTGATGAGTGAGCTGATGGTCAGCTCCCATTTGAGGTCCCTGGTGATGGTAGTGCCTAGGAAGCGGAAGGAATCAGCAGTGGTGATGGGAGAGCCTGAGAGGGTGAGGGGGGGCAGAGGAGTAGTGACTTTCCTGAAGTCTACAATCATCTCCACTGTCTTCAGTATGGCTTTATTAATCAAAATTACGGTTTTTCACTAAAAATTCAGTCAAAAATTTTAAATCGTAAAAAAAAACACGAAAGCAATTCCAAACACGAGATCGCTAGGAATCGTATCTAAATTTAGAACAAAGGCAATCGGCACTGCTTCCTGTAGGTGTATTACGCATGTGCGAGAGGTCTGAGCCATTGTTTCCATTTGGAATTGCGAAGGAATTAGGTTAGCATTGTATACGTTTTCATCATGGAATCTGCCGGAGAAAAATCACAAATGAGCGTGAAACCCAAACGAAAATTACAGTCGTTTCGTGAGGAATACTCCAAAGCATTTCCAGGAATTATTATTCGCTCAAGAAAGGGTGAAAATTACGCCAACTGCACTTTGTGTAGACAAGATTTTTGGATCAGACATGGAGGAATCAGCGATGTGAAAGACCACGTGGCAACGAAAAAACACAAGTCGAATGCCAATGCCAGTGACACCAGCGGCAAACTTTCTACGTTCTTCGTCGCCCCAACAGATTCTTTGGAAGTGATAGATGCCGAAGTTTTATTCACGGAAGCGATTATTGAACATGGAGTTCCAATCGCTATGGCCGATCACATGGGACAGTTATTTCGAAGAATGTTTCTGGATTCGAAGATCACTAAGAAATATGGATGTGGTCGAACCAAAACTTCAAACATTATCCAGTGTCTTGGTGCAGAATCATCAAAAAGTATCCTCAGTGTAATAAAAAAAGAACCTTTCAGCATGTCGACTGACTGAAGTACGGACTACAATGATGTCAAACTCTACTCTATTTGTGTTCGTTATTTTGATAACGAAGTTGGAAAAGTGTTATCGGTGCTTCTTTCTTTGAGAGAATGCAATACAGCATCCACGGGTGAAAACATATTTAAAATTCTTGAGGAAGAGATCGACTCAAACGACATACCTTGGAAGAATTTAGTATGTTTTGCAGCTGACAATGCCTCGGTGATGCTGGGATCGAAGAAAGGAGTTGCTTCGTTCATAAATGCAGTATCTTCATCTACATACATTGCAGGTAAGTTTTTCTATGAAAAAAAATTAATTACAAGAATTCTAGGGAATGTAATTGAATTTTATTGACACAAAGTTTCTGAAGAGTGGAATATTTAAAATAGTATATGTTTTTGAATTTTGATATTATTGAAATGTCTGAATTATTTTCAGTTAATTATTGGCTATATTCATTTGACATATTTTTTTCTGAGTTTACGAAATATTACATGAAGATCTGGCGAATGCATTGTGTATTTGAGATGATTTGTTTGTGATAATGCAACACAGTCATTAGACCTAAAATTAAAAAAAAAGGCTTCAAATTTCCTAAATTTGAGAACTAGGATATGTACGTTAGGTATATTAATTTTATTTTTTTATAAAATATTTTAAAAAAGTTATTTTAAATTTCCTTTTGTATCACAATGCAACCATGATGCTATATTTTAACTCATTTAAGACATTGTGATGTTTTACTTGATTCTTTACTGGAACACATTTCAAATTATCATGTCAGTAAATAGATTTCCTTCATTATGGTGAATAAAAGTTTTTGGGTTGGTTGGGAAATCGGAATCACAAGATTTTCCAGGCCTAATGAAATATTAGATTTAGATTGATTTTATCCTCATTGAATTATACCATATTATGATGTATTCTACAAACACTGATTAATGAAACTCATACTTGTATTAAATGTACAAAATCATCTCTATCATCCATCCTTTTACCATTTTTAATGGGGTTGATTTTTATCTGTGATATTACTGTGAATATAAAGATACATTTTCAACTATATTTCACGTTACCTGAGGCCCCACTGTTGAACATTATTTCCATTTACCATTCTTTGATAGCCTGTCTATTTGCTAGTTCATATACAAGTTGATATATGGATTATTGTGGACAAATATATTAATTCAGCTTATAATATTCTGTATTTTCTAACTGTACACCCAGTGGTTAGATCCAATTTTGTGAATTCAAATATGAGAACATGTTCTTTACATGGAAAGATTGTCTGTATGAGTAAAACATACAAATATATTTTATGATGCACATGAATATTAATAAGTTTTGTTATGTGTTTACAGGTTGTTCCAGCCACCTGATACACTTGGCTGTGCAGAAGGGAGCCAAGCAACTGTCTGTGAAGCTGGACGACTTGCTGGTGGATGTCTTCTACTACCTGGAGAAGAGCAGCAAAAGGAAGCAAGCCCTAAAAGCTTTTCAGGGGGAGGGAGGTGTGCCGCAGTCAAAGATCCTTAAACATGTATCAACACGATGGCTTTCCTTGGAGCACTGCTTGGACAGACTACTCCAACAGTGGACAGCTCTGACCAAGTTCTTCAAGGCTGAAGTGGTGCATGAAAAGAAAGATGAGCCAAGTAGAGGAATGAAGAGGCCCCTTACTTCAGATGTCAAAGAAAAATCTGAAAGACAAAGCAAGAAAAGAAAGCTGAAGCAGGGCACTTCTAGTGAAACGACCTCAACTCCAACCAGAGCAAGCAAATGTGACAAGAAGGAAATTAATACCCCAGCTAAATCTTCATCAAAAGAATTTGACTTGGCAAGTTACATGTTCAAGGAGAAGGAGTTGGTGGATAAGGCTTAAGAAACACCAAGAGACCAAGGTAGCAGAAAAGACCACAGTTGACACAACATGCAGTAGCAAAGCTCAAGTAATTCTCAACAAGATGGAAGATGCAAATACCTTGCTGTTTGCAAATTTCTTGTTGGCAGTATTGCCAATATTTAATGAGACAAACACCTTTCTACAGAAAGATGAACCATGTGTCCACCTCCTGCATCATGTGCTATGTGGGCAGTTTAGCAAACTGCCCATGAGATTTGTGAAGCCGCATGCAATCACCAGTGCATCTGATATAACAAAGGTTGACTTCACAGACACAGAGAAACAGAAGGAGGATGAGGATCTCTTCATCGGATCAGACTATAGGGACTACCTGGAAAAACACGGGGAGAACTGTGACCTGCCTGCATTCTTTTCCAGTGTGAGGAGATTCTACAGCAGCACATGCACCTACATGCTTGCTGCCTTTCCATTTGGGGACCCTGTTCTGATGAGTGCCAGGATACTTGACATTGAGCACAGACAGCAGTGCAAGTTCAGCCAAGTGAAGTTCTTTGCTCAGAGGTACCCTCACTTCTTGACCAAGGATGACAAGAGAAGGCTTGAGGAAGAATTTCTCATGTATCAGTGCGATCCTCTCAGTCCTGCAGTCACTCAAGCTGACAGAGTTGACACTGCATGGCATGAACTTTCCAAACAGAAGGACACAGCTACAGGAAAGCCCAAGTATGAGGCCCTTGTCAAGGTTGCCAAGTCAGTGTTGGTAATGTGTCACAGTAATGCGGACTGTGAGCGCATATTCAGCCATGTGAACAAGAACAAAACTGAGTTCAGGTCCAGTCTGTCAACTAAAGTTCTGGGCAACCTCGTGACCAGGAAAATGATGACAGCTTCGGGTAACAAGTGCCACAGTGTGTCCCATTCAAAAGACCAACTGAAGAAAGCTAAGAGGTGCACCATGGAAAACAACAATGCTTGAGAGTTGACACTGGACTTGTGTGATGGGGACAGACAGACAGACAACTTTATTCTGGTATTCAAGGCCATGGCCCATATTACAAAGTATATTACATGTATATTTGCTGGGTGATACAATAGTTACTGAAGCGTTCATATAATCTCATCTCACTTTTGGTAGATACAACATTTATAATTATTATCTCAATGAATTGATATAAAATATATGAATTGAGTAATGATGTATTTCTAATTTTACGAGCCATTAACAAAAATCTGGCAAAATTCTTCAAAACATTTTCATCATTGCTTGACATCAGTCTTACAAAGTTTTCTCTACGTGGGTTGATATAATAAGTATGGTGGAAACATTCAATTCTTTCATTATGATATCGCTGACACACCATTAATAAGTGGTACTAGTATTCATCTTTAACAACTGATAAGCCTTGGCTATGACAATATTGACAATTTCTATTACAAAATAGTGTATTGTTATGCCTCCCAGTTTCAATGGCTAGTTTGAAATTATTACATCTGAACTGACTTATAACATATTTGTAATACCATGGAATGTCTGAGAAAAGATATCTTTCAACTTGTAAGTTGAAAGTTGTGGGATAGGGAAGAGACTACTCCAGTGTAGCTGTTGTGAAAAATTGTGACTGTGCTGATAGTACCCTTCTTTTTATGTGCTATGTGGTGTCAGCATAACTTTGTGGATATTATACTGGTGTTCAAATGACAGACTTTATTTTACACACAATGAGGTATTTTTGATTAGCCAATAGTATTGTTGCTAATGTACATGAAAATTAAAAACAAAAACAGTAAAACAAAATGTTTACTAGAATGTGCAATGTATTCACAATTTTGAATGATGTAACCTTGATGCCTTTCATATGAATTTTGTATTTGTGAAACAACAAGAATGTAGGTAAAATGAATGAATGAATGATGGTTAGATTTATATTTCTTCACAATGTTTTCAGAACGTGGTGATATTGTCTTTCTGTTCATGTTTCAATTGTTTTAAAATTCAATGTACTTTTCAAACAAGAATTGTATATTAAATGTTTGGTTGATTGTGAAATGTTTCCCCTTTGTGTGTTTTTTTTTTTTTTTTTTTTTTTTTAATTTTTACACCTTTCACATTTGCTGAGGGAAAAGGTCAAGAGAAATGTCATTTATCAACATTTGTTAAATGCATGATGTACTAAGAGAATATTACCATAGAGTTTGTCCTTGATCTTTTCCATCAGCATATCTGCATTGACAATTTAAGGAAAAAAGAAACATGATTGTTGAAGAAATATGAGGTTGTTAGCCACATTTTAACTTGATTTAATGCTAATATTTGTTTGGCGTCGGGGGGCTTCGCCCCCCTGAACCCCCCACCTGGACTTTGTCCTGGACCTACCGGGGCCTGTAGCCCCTGTACCCCGGCTACCTACTAGGCTTTTCAGGTTTTAAAAGTTGGCAGGTATGCAACACTAAGTTAACACAAAGTAAAAAGCTAATGTCAGTAAAAAGAGATAAAAAATTAAAAACAGAGTTAATAAAACAAATGAAAGCGGACAAGATAGCATTTTGATACGACGTGACTCAATGTGAAATTCTCCGCTCCCATTTCCTCACATAAAGAGGCCAAGAGGATCATCACCTCAGAGACCATCATGACAAAAAAAATCCTGCAGGACAAAACATGACACTTGATATTTTCTAACCTTTTATATACCACCGTAGACAGAGAGAGAATCTGAATTAGACAGGGCTCAGAGAGGGCAAGATGAGGCAGAAGAGAAGAGCCAAGGAGAGGAAAGTGTTCATGCAGAGGGCCCAGGAGAGGTGAGAGCAGAGGGAGAGAAAGATGACACCACTAAAAAGTCCAAACACAGGACGTCTGGGTGGGACCTCAACTGGCCCAACATTGCAACATTCAAGCCTTGGTTGTACATTACTTCAAATGGTAAGTTCCATTTGTAAAGTCACTGTGCAAAATTGGAAAAAAAAAGAAATCAAAAGTATAAAATTGACATATTCGGGTTACAATAGTGTCATGTGTTTTCTGCCACCCCCCCCCCCCCCCCCCGGGTGGGAAAAATATGTTGCCACCAGACCAGGGTCTTTTAGTCAGAGGAAACACTGCATTAATGAATTCATACTACAGCAGTGGAAAAAAAATCTCAAATTTGATGCAGTGGTGTGGAAAAGTGTTTGCCTCCTTCCTGATTGCTCTTTTTTTTATGTCTGTCATACTTAAATGTTTCAGATCATCAAACAAATTTATAATATTAGACAGAGGTAACACAAGTGAACACAAAATGCAGTTTTTAAATGAAGGTGTTTATTATTAAGGGTAAAAAAAAATCCAAAGCTACATGGCCCTGTTTGAAAAAGTGATTGCCCTCCTCCGCCATTAAAACATAAATTAACTGTGGTTTATCACATTTTCGAAAGCAGAGTTGAATTTCTCGAGCCACGGCCAGGCCTGATTACTGCCTCATCAGTTCTCAATCAACGCATCACTTAAATACCCGTAAAGCACGTTTTTGTAATAGTTTTTTTCCCACGCCGCAGTTAGACTGATGGTGAATGTTGGGTAAAGGACTTGAACAGTCAAAAGCACAATCCAAATAGGAAAGCACTGCAGTTTACAGTGGCCTCTTTTTCTAGTAATTTATTGGGTACTGATAGTGTGTTTTAAAATCAGGATAGCATTGTTTTTACTTGAATATTCTAATTTTAATTATTTGACCTATTGCTTTGCAGTTAATTCCTATGTGCCTAAACTGTATAGTTGAGTACAAATGGCAAATAAAGGTCTTGATTCTAAATAGGACCTGCCTGACAAAGTGAAATAGACCAAAATATCCTCAAAAGTTAGACATGATGTTGTGATCCAATGAAATTCCAGAACAAATGAGAAACAAAGTAATTGAGATCTATCAGTCGTAAAAGGTTATAAAGCCATTTCTAAAGCTTTGGGACTCCAGCAAACCACAGTGAGAGCCATTATCCACAAATGGCGAAAACATGGAACAGTGGTGAACCTTTCCAGGAGTGGCCTGCCGACCAAAATTACCCCAAGACCACAGTGACAACTCATCCAAGAAGTCACAAAAGACCCCACAACAACACCCAATGAACTACAGGTCTCAGTTGCCTCAATTAAGGTCAGTGTTCATGACTCCAGCTTAAGAAAGAGATTGGGCTAAAATGGTCTCCGTGGCAGAGTTTCAAGATGAAAACCACTGCTGAGCCAAAAAGAACATAAAGGCTCGTCTCAGTTTTGCCACAAAACGTCTTGATAATCCCCAAGACTTTTGGGAAAATACTCTGTGTACTGACGAGACAAAAGTTGAACTTTTTGGAAGGTGCGTGTCCCATTAGATATGGCATAAAAGTAATACAGAATTTCAGAAAAGGAACATCATACCAATAGGAAAATGTGGTGGTGGTAGTGTGATGGCATGGGACTGTTTTGCTGCTTCGGGACCTGGAAGACTTGCTGTGGTAAAAGGAACCATTAATTTTGCTTTCTACCAAAAAATCCTGAAGGAGAATATCGGGCCATCTGTTTGTGACCTTATAGTTGGAGAGCCAGGTGGATTTTATTCACACTATTGAGTACGAAAGGTTTGAGTGTGTAAATTGCCTATCAATGAAAGAATGGGGCGTCTTAAGTTGCACGATCCTGGGGTTTGGTCCCTTAGGGTCTCAAAAGGGGACCCAAAAATCCATTTAAACAAACTTTCGAGTACAACAACCGTTTCAAGCCTGTTTCATTTAGATCACCCCTCACATTAAACTGATGCAACTTAAGACATGAAAATGTCTGGAGTTACTAATTAAGACACCTACTAATTAATGACTAATTAACGATTTATCTAAACTTTCAAGTACAACAAAAATTCTTTTTGCAAATGATAATTTACTAATCCTAGACACCATATCCACAACTTAAGACGCAATTTTTCCTGGGGTTTGTAGATAAGACGGAGGTGTTTTGACCCCAAGGGAAACTAAGACCCTCAAAACTGAACTTATTCAAAAGAGGGAGTACAACAATTTTGATTGATGCTATGGATAAAACATTATTTCAAATGAACAAAAATGCAATTTAAGACATGACAATGTCTGGGGTTACTAATTAAGACACTCGCTAATTAACGACTAATTAACAATTTATTTAAACTTTCAAGTACAACAAAAATTCTTTTTGCAAAAGATAACTCAGTAACCCTAGATACCATATCCACAACTTAAGACGCAATTTTTCCTGGGGTCTGTAGATAAGATGGGGGTCTTTGGACCCTGAGGGATATGAAGACCCTTATACAAAAGAGGGAGTACAACAATTTTGATTGATGCTATGGATAAAACATTATTTCAAATGAACAAAAATACAATTTAAGACACCAAAATATCTGGGGTTATTAATTAAGACAACTACTAATTAACGACTAATTAATTAATGATCGATTTATTTAAACTTTCATGTAACAAAAATTCTTTTTCCAAAATATAATGCGGCATGGAATGTACATTGTGATGTACGACACAGTTTATTGTTTGAAAGTGGTTATTTGGCAAGCAAATGCCTTATTGTTTCATAGCGACCAAATCGGAATCCTAGGTCAAGTCACTCTGTCGTAATTTTACTGTGATCATCTCATTCGTGATCGTCATCACTGTCTTCATCAGAGGATTCCATTTCTCTTGGCAGAGGATCATGATCTTCATCCATGTCATCATCCGTACCACCATCTTCCTGGGCATCATCACTGTTGTCATCTGGCTCTGTTTCGACCTGAACCTCTGGAATGAGTGCAGGGGGCATCTGTTCTCCATTGAACCAAATGATGCGAAATTCGCCGTCGACATTTTCCCATCCATTGGTGGGTGTTTTGTCCAGGTCTTGGTGATGAGCACTACCCCATAATCTTGCAACGAATGCACTTCTGTCCACGTGAGGTGCTAGTTCCGCTTCACACGGTGGAATGCTACTGCCTGCAATGCTTTTAAGCTTCTCAAATGGGTGCTTAGCATTTGACTTTCTTTTGTAGGTTTTCTCGACCACGTTGAACCGGTGCTTGTAGAGTGGGACAAGTTTCCGTGCTCCGTACAACACACAGACAAAATCCTGCAAGATCTGGATGACTTCATCTGTTGGGACAGCGTGACTCAATGAAGCAAACGCTCTCTGGAACTTGTCACTTTTTGCCACAATTGCATATGGCCTGTTCTTTCCTTTCCTTGCAAAGGCAGAGGTATAGTCACAGCCAGTGAACGCGTGTAGGCCGGGGAGTGCAGCACACATAGCTTGGCCTATCGCAGCAGTAATCTTAGTTACGTTTACATAGCGCAGGTTGCCTTGTCCTCTTGTCCCAACCTCCATCCACACAGTGGAGGAAACTCAATGGACATGGTGTAGGAGTAACACTAGAATGTCAGTGTCAGAAGCTCTTACGACTATGTCGCCAGGTGTGGACTTGTCCGCCTCAATCATGTGAAGGATGACTCGGGTGTCGGCCTCCGGGTGGTTGCAGTTTAGAGATGGGACTGATTCTGCGTTTACTTCTCCATCTTCTACGAAGTACCAAGTGCACTCTCCCATCACTCCCAAATATACTTCCCTTCCATCAAGAAGAGGCCTGTAGAAGTCGCTCGACCAATCCTTTGTGAGAAAGAGGGGTAGCGCTCGTTTGAACGACTCCCTCTCAAGTTGTTTCTTGAAGCTTGAGCCTCTTTTCTGTTGAGGTCCTTCAATAACTAGTTCCCCTCCCACAACAGTTTCTCTGCGCTCTCGCTCACAGTCCTTGATGGATGGTCTTTCATACGTATCGAAGTTGATGTCGATTCTCCGTGACTTATATGCCAAGCTAGTAACCAGGATGTTTCGTGACAGCTCCCCGTATGTTGCAGGCTGATCCGGCGACATGCAGTGGAATTGGAAATTGCCGTCAATGATATGAGTACCTACAAATGATGGGCTGCCATGGTCACTGACAGTTCCCTCCAGAATTTTGAACAATTTGCTTTTATCCATGTGAGCCATCGTGCCATCACTGTGACACATTGAAAGTGGCACCGGTGTCGGGGGAAATGAGAAGACAAGCTCAAGGTCAACGTCACCTGTTGCTGCTGTGAAGGCAATGCGGCCAAGAAGTGCACTGGTACATTTGAGTTGTGCCTCTTTGGTGTTTTTGTCTGCTTTTCGATTGGTTACGCATTCACTTGCGAACGTGCGAAGAGGATGTTTGCGAATTGGTTTTTCAAAACACTCTGCACTTTCGAGGCATTCTTTTACAAAGCTTTCATGCCTATTCTTGCAGTCTTCTGGAATGTTCAACAATGATGTACTCGTGGCATCTGTTACACTCTTCCCAGTGCTGATGTTAATGAGAGGCAAGCTTGGATCAAGTGTGAAAGGATTGGCGCAAGACTCACTGTGATTGATGATCTTCTGCAGATCCCCATTGTCTTTCCTGATTCTGGCTGGACTGAGCTCAGTTTGAGTGTCGCTTGTATTCCCCATTCCGACCATAGTAAGAGCTTCATTCACAAGTGCTGCCCGGCTGCTCTTGGTGACACTCCACCGCACTCTTGAGCTGTAGTTGTTTGTGGACGATGTATATCCCGTCATTCGGGAGGCCGCATCTGCATTGACTGTTTGCTCTAAGGTGAGATCGACTGGAATTCGTGCAAATTCATTGTTCGATCGTCTGACTGAGAAGCCTTCATCCTCTAGAATCTGCCACAGCCCGGGATGCGAATCAGCTAAGTTCATCAAGTCAAGCTGGTATTTCGACATCCAGCGGGCATAGTTCTGTCGGTTTGTTGCGAAATACAGATCAATCATCACATTACCACCAACTGGGAATTCCCAGAAACTATTATGAGCTTATCCAGCATCCAGCTGTTAACTAATTGTGAAAAACAAATACCTTACCAGCAAACCTCAGGGATAACTGTTCCAAGTGGTTCATTTCATGTCAGGAGTCCCTAAATTATAAAAAGCTGAACGAATTCCTAAAGTACGTGTACTTAAAATCGTGAACAAATCATTAATTGCTTGTTAATTAGTAAGCGTCTTATCCACATACCCCAGGAAAAATTGTGTCTTAAGTTGTGCATATTGTGTTTGGAGTCACTAAATTATCTTTTACAAAAAGAATTTTTGTTGTACTTGAAAGTGTAATTAAATTGGTAATTAGTCGTTAATTAGCAGTTGTCTTAATTAATAACCCCAGATAATTTGGTGTCTTAAATTGCATTTTTGTTCATTTGAAATAATGTTTTATCCATAGCATCAATCAAAATTGTTGTACTCCCTCTTTTGAATAAATTCAGTTTTGAGGGTCTTCGTATCCCTTGGGGTCAAAACACCTCCGTCTTATCTACAAACCCCAGGAAAAATTGCGTCTTAAGTTGTGGATATGGTGTCTAGGATTAGTAAATTATCATTTGCAAAAAGAATTTTTGTTGTACTTGAAAGTTTAGATAAATCGTTAATTGGTCGTTAATTAGTAGGTGTCTTAATTAGTAACCCCAGACATTTTCATGTCTTAAGTTGCATCAGTTTAATGTGAAGGGTGATCTAAATGAAACAGGCTTGAAACGGTTGTTGTACTCGAAAGTTTGTTTAAATGGATTTTTGGGTCCCCTTTTGAGACCCTAAGGGACCAAACCCCAGGATTGTGCAACTTAAGACGCCCCATTCTTTCATTGATAGGCAATTTACAACAGAATTACACACTCAAACCTTTCGTACTCAATAGTGTGAATAAAATCCACCTGGCTCTCCAACTATTAAGCTGGAGCGCACTTGGGTTCTGCAGCAGGACAGTGGTGCAAAACCCACCAGTACGTCAACCTCTGAATGGCTTAAGAAAAACAAAATGAAGACTTTGAAGTGGCCTAGTCAAAGTCCTGACCTTAATCCAACTGAGATGCTGTGGCATGACCTTAAAAAGGCGGTCCATGCTTGAAAACCCTCCAATCCTCCACAGTGCTGTAAAGGGCCTTTTCCACTAGCACGCTTTAGCGCGACACGGGACGGCTCAGCACGCTTTGTACGCTTTTCCACAAGCCCCAACACGGTTTAACAGCCGTTATTCTCAGCCCCGCTGAAGGGCAGGGTACAGCAGTGCTGAGCTGTGCCGTGTTGTGACGTTAACAGACTGGTCGCCGCTGATTGGTCAGGTCGTAACCGGCGCTGATTGATCAGTTTGTAACCGCCCCTCTCCTCCTCCTCATCTACCAAATCTTCATGACCTTCTCAATAAAATTTTTTGGAAAAAAAAAAAAAAAAGAATCTTCACGACCGCCTTTACTCAGCACGCAACCACTGTTGGCGGTTCCTTTTCAGTGTATTGCTGTGCTATTTTCATTTATTCTCCATCAAAAATGGCTTCGCGTAATAAGGGTGTTCCGTTGACCAATAAGGAGCTGCAGTGTCTGCTCACTGCATTGTCAGACGAACGTATTCAGTGCGAGTTACACGGAGCCGCCCGGAATGAAAAAATATACTGGGAGGTCTCGACATCGGAGTCTTTTAACGGTGAGTTTTAATTTTTTTTGTGCGTTTTTTCGCAAATATATTCGGTAAGACGCTCAGTTTATTTATGCAATAAAAAAGCTGTTCATTTGTGGATGGATCGCTGCTTTATTGCAGCACACTGCGGACTAAAGCTTTTATTTTAATTATTTATGTGAACAATACGCTGAAATAAGCTTATGTATTCTTGTTAAAAACTCTTGTCTTTTCTGTATAAATTGCACTTACTTGCTGTATTTTATTGTGTGCATTTTCCTTGTAGAATCATCCCATGCGTCCGCCGCGACAGCCCGCACGGATTATTCAACCGAGCCATCCTGACCCACAGCTGGCAGAGACGCCTTCATTCTACCGAGCCTCAGCACTCCGTGTTCGGCGTTTATAAAATGTCGATTAACCTTCATGTTGTGTTGCAAAGTTTTTTTTAATTTTAATATTTTGTATATAATAAAATGGAATTGTTTTGGAAAGTGTGGTTTGTCTGTTATAACACTGAATTATAAAACAGTATAATTACATAGAAATTCCGTTGCCTAGTCTGATCAAAATGATGCTGAGGGTCAACCATTGTAATGTAATTTTTAACTAGACCAAAAAAGAAATCTTTTTGTAGGCTTTCTGTTCTTTTTATTGAAATATCATAAAAAATTAGCACCAAGTCAAAGGTACAAGTATATGTAAGTTGAATGTTCTATCGGCATTCCAAATTCAGAGATTTACAATACTTTAGAAGGAGTGTAGCATCATCTAAACGGAAAATAATAATACTGTTGTTCCAAACGTTGACCTGAAGGTGAAAAACATGAATTTTTCTAATTCAGTACATCCAAAATGCCCTAGGATGTGGTGTTGGCCAGTGTGCCACCGTCTCATTATTTAATACGAATAAAAACAAATTTCAGCTCATTATTTCTAGGTCATTTGGCAGTTAATTCAAAACAAAAGTGACTTGTTGCAGCTTAATTATTAGATAAAATTAATTGTGAGATAACACCACAGAGCGAGCAAGGCAATAATCCTTGGATCCTCCATTTTTTTCTGGTGTAAATAAAGACTCAGTCGCGTGAGTAACGTCACGGGAGTGTGGGCCCGCCTCGCTGGGAGTCTTGCGCCGCCTCGCTACACCGCATACTATACCGCCTACATCACATAAAAAGCACAACACCATGCTAATGGAGACAGAAGCATGCCGAGCCGTACTGAAGTGAATCGAGCCGTACCGAGGTGTGCCGTGCTAGTGGAAAACAGGCTTAAAAGACTCATTGCTAGTTTTCGCAAACGCTTGATTGCAGTTGTTAGTGCTTATGGTTGCCCAACCACTTAATAGGTTTAGGGGGAAATCACTTTTTCACAGAAGGTAGGTTTGGATTTTTTTTCCTTAATAATAAACACCTTCGTTTAAAAACTGCATTTTGTGTTTACTTGTGTTATCTTTGTCTCATATTTAAATTTATTTGATGATCTGAAATATTTAAGTGTGACAAACATACAAAAAAATGCAAAATCAAGAAGGGGGCAAACACTTTTTCGCACCACTGTATATGGATTCATTCATGAAATAAAAAGTATTACAAATGTATTTCAAATTCTTTCATGCTGAAAAGCCTATATCTCAATATCTGACCGTAGGTTTTTTTTTTGTGTAGTTTTTTTTTAAATTATCTGCACATTCATAAATTGTTTAAATCTGAACAATATCGTCCATCTTCTACTTTGAACAGTGATCATGCAGCTTCAGTTCCTGATATTTTAATAAATTCGAGATGAAAGTTCTATGTTAAAGAAGCAACTGGGGGTTCAGTGTCTTGCTCAAGGAGACTGGGCTGCAGACAGATCAGCCACAATACACCTGGGCCACAGCAGCCCCCATGGGTCAGTAATGGTTCAGGTCGTCCATCAGTCCCATTTTTGTGAAATCAACTCGTACAGCTTTGGTCCGATTGTTTTGAAACTTGGTACCATGATTTTATATACACTGAGGATTCACATATTGCAATTTAGTTCTGATCGGATGATGTTTGCAGGAATTGTAGCCCCTGACCTATGACCTCCTGTTTCAACTCATTTCAGAGACAGTAACTTTCATAGATGGATAACGTTATTGTCTGTCCCAGTCGATGACAGAAATTCTTCTTTGACACAGCTACAACAACATAACACATTCAGCGCTCTCAAAGACATGTTCAGACTCACAAGATAAAAACAGCTTTAACGTAAACATGGTTAAAAAGGATACGACAAATAAAATCCTGTGGCAGAAAATATCCATCCATCTTCGACCGCTTTTCCGGAGGTCCGGGTCGCGGAGGCAGCAGTTCAAGCAGAGAAGCCCAGACTTCCCTCTCCCCAGCCACCTGCTCCAGCTCTTCAGAGAGGATACCAAGGCGTTCCCAGACCAGCTGGGAGACATAGTCTCTCTACCGAGTCCTGGGTCTGCCCCGGGGTCTCCTCCCAGTGAGACGTGCCTGAAACACCTCAAGTGGGAGGCGTCCAGGAGGCATCCTAATCAGATGCCCATACCACCTCAACTGACTCCTTTCAATGTGGAGGAGCAGCGGTTCTACTCTGAGCCTCTCCCGGATGACTGAGCTCCTCACCCTATCTCTGAGGGTGAGTCCAGCAATCCTACGGAGAAAGCTCATTTCAGCCTCTTGTATCCCCAATCTTGTTCTTCCGGTCATTACCCAAAGCTCGTAACCATAGGTGAGAGTAGGAACGTAGATTGACTGGTAAATCGACAGCTTTGCCTTAGAACTCAGCTCCCTCTTCACCACAACAGACCGGTACAACATCCGCATCACTGCAGATGCTGCTCCAATCCGTCTGTCAATCTCTCGCTCCATTTTCCCCTCACTCGTGAACAAGACCCCAAGATACTTAAACTCCTCCACTTGGGGCAGGAGCCTGTCCCCAATCCAAAGAGGACAATCCACCTTTTTCCGGCTGAGGACCATGGACTCGGACTGGGAGGTGCTGATTCTCATCCCAGCTGCTTCACACTCAGCGGCAGACCATCCTAGCAAGAGCTGTAGGTCATTGCTGGATGAAGCCAACAGGATAACATCATCTGCAAACAACAAAGATGAGATCCTGTGGTCACCAAGCATGACACCCTCCATTCCCTGGCTGCGCCTAAAAATCCTGTCCATAAAAAATTATGAACAGGATCGGTGACAAAGGGCAGCCCTGGCAGAGTCCAACTCTCACTGGGAATGACTCCGACCGAGTGTTGGCAATACGAACCAAACTCTCACAACGGTCGTACAGAGACCGAATAGCTTGTAACAACAAGCCCGATACCCCCTTGGTGGGCAGAAAATATTAACTATTAAAAATTAATAGTGATTAAATATATACAGTGGGGCAAAAAAGTATTTAGTCAGCCACCAATTGTGCAAGTTCTCCCACTTCAAAGATGAGAGAGGTCTCCAGTTTTCATCATAGGTATATCTCTACTATGACATACCTGTCAACTACTCCGGTTTTGCCATAATAGTTACGGTTTTCAAGACCCCATTCCGGGTTACGGCTTTATTAATCAAAATTACGGTTTTTCACTAAAAATTCAGTCAAAACTTTTAAATTCTAAAAAAAAACACGAAAGCAATTCCAAACACGAGATCGCTAGGAATCGTATCTAAATTTACCTGAAGCGTTTGCTAAGCTAACGCTATCGCTATAGCTAACGCCGTAGCTAGTCGTAGCACCTAACACCGATACAAAGTAGCGACTCCGTCCCCGGTGATTGGGGCTCGCCGGAGGAACCAACCGAGGCAACAGTTGGACGGGAGCCGGATCGGAGTTCAAGTACAGCGGTGGTAGGAGACGGGGACCAGTGGAGGAGCAGCCGGGGCCCCAGCTAGATAAGTCAACTGTAGCTGGAGCCCAGCTACAGCGGCGGGGCTCGGCGGAGGAACTACTGAGGAAGACGGCGGTAGGTGGCAGGGCTCAGCGGAGGATCTACCGGGACCCCAGCTGGACAGGAGCAGGATCGGAGCTCAACTACAGTGGCGGGACTCGGTGGAGGAGCTGCCGGTACCTCGGCTGGACAGGAGCTCAATTGCAGCGGCGGTAAGCAGCGGGACTAGCAGTGGAGGGGGCTAGCTGAGGCCCAGCTGGATTTGAGGTCGGTCGGATCGGATATCGGCGTCACCAGCAGAGATTGTTTTACCATCAAGAGGTCAGTAAAAATGCCACCAAAGAAGGAGGAAATGGAAGAGATCAAAAAATCTCTGAACTAAGTTCAGAGATTTTATCTTCTTGGAACATAAGTCATTATTATACAGTAATACAGTGATCCTTCGCTACTTCGCGCTTCACCTTTCGCGCCCTCAGTGCATCGCGGATTTTTCAAAAATATTCATCAAAAATTCAAAATTGAGAAATAATGGGCGGGCGCTAGCAGAAGGCAGGGAGACTACATTAGACCATCAGGTATCAACACGGAGAGTCGCACAGCTCAAAAAATCCACCTCTCTGTTCGCTGTTGTCGTGTTGGCTCGGCTCGGAAATCTCGCAAGCTGATTGGCCGAGACGTTTCACCCCGCAAGCTGATTGGCCGAGACGTTTCACCCACCTCCTCTCCCTGCCGAGCACCGACGAAGGGAAGGAAGACCGCATTCATTGCTCTTTATCGCTCGTGTTACGTAGTCTCGCCGCGTGGAACTTTTTGCTGTTCTCTTGTGCCATTTTGTGCGAAATAGTCTTCCCGTCGAGCCACTGCACTGCCTCCTGCAGCTTCTCCAGCTGCCCTCGACGATCCTGCGCCTCTAGCACCTGACGATGAGGCGTCACCTGAGGAGCAGTAAACCTCTCATTAACCTGTGAAGTAAATCATCTTCATCTTGAGTTACGTATCTTGTTATAAGAATAAAAGAGTTCTAAAAACATATTTATGTACACTTTATTTACATCTACGTATGTATGTACACGTACACACACACACACACGTATCATAGAGAGAGAGAGTAAGAGAATGAACGTACGTATTATTTATGGATGACGTCATTAGGGGTGACGCTACTTCGCGGTTTTTCACTTTTCGCGGTCGGTTCTGGAACCCATTAACCGCGATAAGTGAGGGATCACTGTAAGTGGCATTCAGCTGTTTGTTTTATGTCATTTAAGCACAGTTCTGGTACTTAAAAATCATTATAACCCAGGAGCCCCCGTTGTCCCCCCACCGGGGCTTTGCCCCAGACCCCGCTGGGGGACTATGTCCCCCAGACTCCCTGCTAAATTTTCAGGTAATTTCCCCAACCCCAAATCACATCCCTGGGTAAAGAATGACATACTGAGGCAGGCCAGAAAGTTACAGGGAACACAAGTTTACCTAAATGAACATCTAACAAAAACTAATGCTGAAATAGCACGGCAAGCACGGATGCTGAAAAGACGAAATAAGATACAGGCAACATGGACAAGAAATTGTAGTTTGGATTGAGGAAGCAAAAGAGTATAATAATCAGAGATCTTACTGACTTAAATAAATATAGATGAACACTGATTAAGAAAATTAAGAGACTATGATAATCCATATCCACACACATGGCAAGTCTTTTCGTGAGGAATACTCCAAAACATTTCCAGGAATTATTACTGCAGACTGTGAGCACATATTCAGCCATGTGAACAAAACTGAGTTCAGGTCCAGTCTGTCAACTAAAGTTCTGGGCAACCTCATGACCAGGAAAATGATGATGACAGCTTCGGGTAACAAGTGCCACAGTGTGTTCCATTCAGAAGACCAACTGAAGAAAGCTAAGAGGTGCACCATGGAAAACAACAATGCTTGAGAGTTACCATAGAGTTTGTCCTTGATCTTTTCCATCAGCATATCTGCATTGACAATTTAAAGAAAATAGAAATATGATTGTTGAAGAAATATGAGGTTGTTAGCCACATTTTAACTTGATTTAATGCTAATATTTGTTTGCCGTCGGGGGGCTTCGCCCCCCCTGAACCCCCCGCCAGGACTTTGTCCTGGACCTACTGGTGCCTGTGGCCCCTGGACCCCGGCTAGCTACTAGGCTTTTCAGGTTTTAAAATTTGGCAGGTATGCTATGAGCGATAAAATGAGAAGAAAAAAAAATCCAGAAAATCACATTGAAGGATTTTTAATGAATTAATTGGTAAATTCCTCAGTAAAATAAGTATTTGGTCACCTACAAACAAGCAAGATTTCTGGCTCTCACAGACCTGTAACTTCTTCTTTAAGAGGCTCCTCTGTCCTCCACTTGTTACCTGTATTAATGGCACCTGTTTGAACTCGTTATCAGTATAAAAGACACCTGTCCACAACCTCAAACAGTCAAGACTCCAAACTCCACTACGGCCAAGACCAAAGAGCTGTCAAAGGACACCAGAAACAAAATTGTAGACCTGCACCAGGCTGGGAAGACTGAATCTGCAATAGGTAAGCAGCTTGGTGTGAAGAAATCAACTGTGGGAGCAATTATTAGAAAATGGAAGACATACAAGTGGCATTCAGCTGTTTGTTTTATGTCATTTAAGCACAGTTCTGGTACTTAGGTTTTGCTGTCATATGGCCCCTCAATCTGGGGCTCCACGCAAGATCTCACCCCGTGGGGTCAAAATTATCACGAGAACGGTGAGCCAAAATCCCAGAACCACATGGGGGGACCTAGTAAATGACCTGCAGAGAGCTGGGACCAAAGTAACAAAGGCTACATCAGAAACACACTACACCACCAGGGACTCAAATCCTGCAGTGCCAGACGTGTCCCCCTGCTTAAGCCAGTACATGTCCAGGCCCGTCTGAAGTTTGCTAGAGAGCATTTGGATGATCCAGAAGAGGATTGGGAGAATGTCATATGGTCAGATGAAACCAAAATAGAACTTTTTGGTAAAAACTCAACTTGTCGTGTTTGGAGGAGAAAGAACACCATACCTACTGTGAAGCATGGGGGTGGAAACGTCATACTTTGTGGCTGTTTTTCTTCAAAGGGACCAGGACGACTGATCCGTGTAAAGGAAAGAATGATTGGGGCCATGTATCGTGAGATTTTGAGTGAAAACCTCCTTCCACCAGCAAGGGCATTGAAGATTAAACGTGGCTGGGTCTTTCAGCATGACAGTGATCCCAAACACACCGCCCGGGAAACAAAGGAGTGGCTTCGTAAGAAGCATTTCAAGATCCTAGAGTGGCCTAGCCAGTCTCCAGATCTCAACCCCATAGAAAATCTTTGGAGGGAGTTGAAAGTCTGTGTTGCCCAGCGACAGCCCCAAAACATCACTGCTCTAGAGGAGATCTGCATGGAGGAATGGGCCAAAATACCAGCAACAGTGTGTGAAAACTTACAGAAAACGTTGGACCTCTGTCATTGCCAACAAAGGTATATAACAAAGTACTGAGATGAACTTTTGTTATTGACCAAATACTTATTTTACCGAGGAATTTACCAATTAATTCATTAAAAATCCTTCAATGTTATTTTCTGGATTTTTTTTTTCTTATTTTATCTCTCATAGTTGAGGTATACCTATGATGAAAATTGGAGACCTCTCTCATCTTTTAAGTGGGGAGAACTTGCACAATTGGTGGCTGACTAAATAATTTTTTACCCCACTGTAAATGCTGATAATATTGATAACTGTTTGATTTTGTTCAGGATGGTTATTGCAGAGGGAATAAATGATTTCCTTTAAATGTTTTGATGGGCCAGTGGAACTTTATATCATCTTCCTGATGGCAGTAACTGAAAAGAGTGATGAAGGGGGTGAGATGAATCCTCTGTGATCAGGGTGGCTTTCCTGATCAGAGCACTGATACAGTTCAGAAAATGGTGTTTGTGGTGAGCCAATAATTTTGCTAGTCTTGTGAAATCAACTCCTCCTACATTTCCGATTGAAACTTGGTACCATAGTTTGAGATACTCTGGTGATGCGCATATTGCAGTTTCACTTATCGGATGACCTTGAGGTCAAAGGTCCGGTTAGATTTTCCTGAAATCATCTAATCACAATACAGTAACTTACTTACTGTTTACGACTCCTGCGGGGTGAGGTCTGGGTGGCCATCACCATGCGTAGAGCCAATCAGGTTAACCAGTGCATGCCAACATTGCTGATTTTGGGCCAGCTCCTCTGCATCATCAATAGCGACTCCAAGCTGTCGGAGGTCTCGCTCCACCACATCAAACCATCTGGTGCGTGGCTTGCCTCAAGGTCTTTTACACTCTGAGGCCCTGAGATCGAACATGAGGATGTCTTTTGTCGGATGTTTTGGTGGGAGGCGGAGGACATGGCCAAACCAGCGGATACGCGACTGCGTAATAAGGTGGAATGCTTCAGGCTGATGTGTGTGGGCTCAGAATGTGTTATTAGAGGTGCGCTGGGACCACCTCATGTTCTCGATTGTTCTGAGGGCCCAGCTATCAAACCCATACACTCTCAAGGCCAGAGTCTTCTTCAGTGGCCCAAAGAGTAGGATGGAGAGGACTGACGCATTGTATATGTGGAGCTTTGTCTTTTGGGAGATTGAACACTGGTGCGAGAGAGGTTTCCATCGTGCCTGCAGGGCTGATGCAGTGAGGCCACGTCTGCAGTTGATCTCTGGTTTCATGTCCCCGTTGTTGGTCACTGTGGAGCCCAGATACACAAAGGATAGTGTCTCTCCCCTGAGTCTGGCCTTGTCGTGGCGAGGGAGCTTGTGTGTTCCAATTATTCGAAGAATGTTACCATCTGGAGCTTGCTCCTGGTAGGGTCACCCTTGGTGGGCCCAGTCTCTTGGGGGGGTTTCCAGACAAACAGTGACCCACGACATGTCGGCACACTGTTGGATGGCAGCCCTATCATCCAGCTATCCTGCAGAGGGCTAACAACCCACCCAGGAGAAACCTACTTTGTTATGAAACCAATACAGTAACTACTGAAAGAAATGATGTAGGCTTTTTGAAATCGATGCAGTAGTTGTATCTGATACACATCTTGGACGACTTACAACCTCACCTAAGTATGAGTTTGGGGTCACGGGGCCAAATGTCAAAATTCAAAGTTAGCATTACAGTTGCACTATGGTAAATGGTAAATGCTACATTTACTATTACTACGAGTAAAGCTTGGGCCACCAAACCTGGCATACAGGTTCAGCTTTGGAACCTGACCTCTGACTATGTGTTTGGGGCCAAAATGTCAAAGGTCAAGGTTAGCATTCAAAAGAAAAGAAGTCAAAAGAAGACAAAAGAAGTCCAGGCACTCCTCAGAGCTTGTGATACAGCCTTCAGGTCAGGGGATACAGATCTGTATAGCACTGCCTGGGCTAATCTGAAGAAAGGCAATTAAGGAGGCTAAGCAGACCTATAAGAAGAAAGTCGAGGACCATTTTTCTGTTAATGATTCGAGACGAGTATGGCAAGGCTTTAACCATATCACAAACTATAAGGGCAGCAGCATCATTTCCAGTGACATCAGCGCCTCACCGGCAGAAGAACTGAACTGCTTTTTTGCACGGTTTGAGGCAAATACACCTCGCCCGGACCCACAGATGTTATTGAATGCCAGCTCTGATGTGCTTATCCTGCAGGATCATGAGGTGAGACAGACACTGAGAGCAGTTCACCCGAGAAAGGCTACTGGTTCCGATGGAGTGCCAGGAAAGGTGCTCAGAGCATGTGCAGATCAGCTATGCTCTGTTTTGACTGACATTTTTAACTTGTCTCTCAAGGCAGCCGTTGTTCCACAGTGTTTAAAATCTGCAGTCATTATTCCTGTACCAAAAAAACATACTATTAGCAGTCTGTATGACTATCGACCAGTAGCATTAACACCCATTGTTATGAAGTGCTTTGAGAAAATGGTATTGAAACATCTTTTGCCTAGTCTCCCCCCAGACTTTGATCGGTACCAGTTTGCCTACAGGCGGGGCAGATACACTGAAGATGCTATTGCTATAGCTCTCCACTCGGCATTCAGTCATTTAGAAGACAAGGGGAGCTATCTAAGAATGTTGTTTGTTGACTATAGCTTGGCATTTAATACAATTATTCCCAGCATTCTCATCACCAAATTGCTTCAGCTTAGTCTGCCTACTCACACTTGCAGCTAGATTAAGGACTTCCTAACAAACAGAACACAGACTGTTAGACTCGGACCCCATTCCTCCTCTACAGTCATGCTTAACGCAGGCTCGCCACAGGGCTGTGTGTTAAGCCCCACTTTGTATTCATTGTACACATATGACTGCATACCTGTTCATCCCACAAACATTATAGTGAAGTTTGCAGATGACACAACAGTAGTGGGGCTCATATCAGGAGGAGATGAGTCCGCATACAGAGATGAGGTCCAGAAACTGGTGAGATGGTGCTCAGATAATAATCTGCTATTGAATACTCGTCGGCCTCCGTCGGTCTATGATGACCATGGAAGAGAATCCTAAACGTCTACTCTGCTGGAACAGCACCGCCTGTGGCTGAACAGGCCGATGCGCGAATGGCAGTCTCTGTCACACAGGTCACACTTGTGGGTGGTCTCCGTGCTGCTGGGTCTGTGGCGGTTCTTCCTGCGGGTCCTTTTTGCATCTGCTGCAGCAGTCAGTCTCTCTTCACCCGCCTTGAGCTGTCTGGTCAGGGGGCCTCTCCATTTGGAGCGGTCCATTGTAAGGTCCTCCCAGCGCTCTGTGTTGATCTCCAGGGCCTTCATGTCTCTCTTGCAGACGTCTCTAAAGCGCAACTGTGGGCGGCCAACGTCTCTCCTGCCAGTTGCCAGTTCTCCGTAGAGGACGTCTTTGGGGATTCTGCCATCCTCCATACGGTGAACGTGGGCTAGCCAGCAGAGCCTGCGCTGCCTGAGTAGAGTGAATCAGAATCAGAATCAGAATCAGAATAAACTTTATTGCCAAGCATGTAAAAAAAAAAACACACGAGGAACTTGACTTGACATTGGTGCGCATGCGCGCGACACAACGACACGGCAGCCATAAAGGCGCCTCATCAAACAGAGATAGATAAGAAAGGGAGGGGAAGGGAGGGAACGACACAAGGGGGGAGGAGAAAAAAAACTTCGTTATCAAAATACAGCTTATTTTTAAGCAGATTGTGATTACAATGAAAAAAAATCTCTCAATAGCACAGAGCAACAACTCAGAATTTCACGAGACACAAGAGAGCAGTGTACAGTATCTTTAATCAGTTCATGAATCAATGTGTGTGCGGTGTTGAGCAGTGTTGATGATAATAAGAGAGACCCAAGGACCCTTGGCAGAAGATGTTTTGTCTGTCTGGCGCCCAGTCTTATCTGGTGCTGCAGCTGGCTGTCCAAGGCCTTGTGCTCATGATTTTGAAAAAACACAGTCTGCAGACAGCCAGGAGGAATTTTCATGGGGAATAATAATGCCAAATAGGACTGATCACAGAGAAGACTTGTATTTCTTCTGTAGATTCAGTACATTAATCCTTCTTTGCGCAGCTTTGAACTCGTCGTGGAAAGACCTGAGCGAACATGGAGGGAAGGCCGGCGCTGGACAGAACTTCTGTGTTGGGCACTTTGTCCTGCCAGGATATGTCCAGGATGTGGCGAATGCAGCGCAAGTGGAAGGAGTTCAGTCTCTTTTCCTGCCGAACGTATGTTGTCCACGTCTCACTCCCATAGAGCAGTGTGCTGATGACGCAGGCGTTGTACACTGCCATCTTCGTCTTGACAGAGAGTTTGGGATTCTCCCACACTCGTGTGGTGAGGCGAGCGAGTGTGAAGGCTGATTTTCCAATCCTCTTGTTGATCTCTGTATCAAGGGAGAGGTTGTTGCTGATTGTGGACCCCAGGTACGTGAACTGATTCACGACCTCCAGCTCGTAGTCGTCGATGGTGATGGTTGGTGGTGCTTCCGTGTCTTGCGCCAAGACGTTAGTCTTCTTCAGGCTGATGGTAAGCCGAAGTCCTTGCATGCCTGGGAGAAGTGATCCATCAGGGTCTGAAGCTCCTGTTGTGTGTGGGTTGCGACTGCAGCGTCGTCTGCGAACAGCCTGTCTCTGATTAGAGCCTCGCGTACTTTGGTTCTGGCTCTCAGGCGGGTGAGGTTGAAAAGCCTGCCGTCAGATCATGTGTGCAGGTAGATTCCCTCTGTTGCTGTGCTGAAGGCATGCCTCAGGAGCATAGCAAAGAAAATCCCAAAGAGGGTTGGCGCAAGCACACAGCCCTGTTTCACTCCGCTGCGAATGTTGAGTGGCTCTGAGACATTGCCGACGTGCTGCACTATCCCCTGCATGTTGGTGTGAAACGATTCGATGAGGCTTTGCAACTTTCGTCGGCATCCTATCTTTGGCAGGATCTTGAAAAGGCCCTCTCTGCTGACCAGATCGAACGCTTTGGTGAGGTCGATGAAGGCGACGTACAGGGGCATGTTCTGTTCTCTGCATTTCTCCTGGAGTTGGTGGATGGAGAATATCATGTCTACTGTCGATCGCTCAGCGCGGAAGCCACACTGAGACTCGGGGTAGACATGTTCAGCAAGCTTCTGTAGACGAACGAGAACAACTCGTGCGTAGACTTTGCCAACAGCGCTGAACAACGCTACTTTTTTGTTTTTGGTTTTTTTTTTGCTATTGAATACAAAAAAAAACAAACAAGAACTCATTATTGATTTTAGGAAGCATAGCAGTGAGCCGCCTCCTCTATATATAGGCAAGGAGCGTGTGGAGAGGGTGGAGGCTTTTAAGTTTCTGGGTGTTCATATTTCTCACAACCTTACCTGGGCAGTTAACACCATAGCTACGATAAAAAAGGCTCAACAACGTCTACACTTTCTGAGGCTCCTCAAGAAGAATGGCCTGAATGCACAGTTGCTGGTTTTATTTTATCACTCTGCTATTGAGAGCATTTTGTCATATGGCATCACGGTTTGGTATGAGGGCTGTTCAGCCGCAGACTGCAAAGCCTTCCAGAGAGTGATCGAGACTGCGCAAAAAATCACTGGCTGTTCTCTCCCTTCTCTGGAAGAGATTTCCAGGTCTCTGTACCTCAACATAGCTACTGCCATCATTAAAGACTGTGCTCATCCAGGCCATGATTTCTTTCACTTGCTCCCCTCGGGAAAGCGGTACAGATCCCATAAAACCCGGACGACCAGGTTTAATCATAGTTTTTTCTCAGCAGCAGTACGTATTTTGAACGGATTTATGTAACACGCACAGACTGCTGATATTTTTTGTTATATTAGGTTATTTTGTAGCAATAATCCTGTGGTATAAGCTGGTCTTTTGTATTTATCGCTCAGTATGTTTTCATTATTGCTACGTACATATTGTGTTCAACTTTCAGGTAATTTTGTTTCAAGCATTTTTTATTGTTGTAATTATAAGAATGTTAAATGCATGAGTGAACTGTGAGTGTGATAGTTTGTTTTTAGGGAGCAGCATCTCCATTTCGTTGCATTGTTCATTAACAATGGAATGACAATAAAGGCACTTTGACTTTGACATTCCATTTGCACTATTACTATAAAACCAGTAAAGCGAGGGCCACCAAACTTGGTCCAGAGGTTTCCCTTGTGATCCTGACCTCAGACTACCAGTTTGAGATCCAAAGGTCAAGGCTCACACCCCCTACCCGAAGTGGTGGCCTAGTTAATAGAGCATCCACTCCACAACCGGGAGATTGTGGGTTCAAGTCCATTCCAAAAACCGTGTAAAAAATTTTACTTCTTGCCTTCTAGCTTGGTGGTCAGTGTAATAGAATGTGGAAAGGAGAAGTTTTTTGTGGCGACGCCTTGCATGGCAGCGACCCGTCTGATTCTACATGTGATTAACATTGTAGACAGGAGAAACGTCATTTTGTTCTACTGCACAGGATTAGCTGTATGGACTGACAATAGAGATGTCTTTTCTATTCCTTATTAGTGTACAACGAGTTTGGATCACCAAAGTTGGTACACAGGGTCACTTTGAGACCATAACCTCTGACTACAGGTTTGGGGTCAACAGGTCAAACGTCAAGGTTGGCACTCCCTGTGGTCTCTTACTATAGAACATGTAAAGCTCTCTAGGGTCACCAAAGTTTGTACTCTGGTTCACCTTTGGATCCTGACCTACAACTATGGGTTGTGTACTTTGTTGTACAGTTGTGGACAAAATTGTTGGTACCCCTCTGTTAATGAAAGAAAAACCCACAATGGTCCCAGAAATAACTTGAATCTGACAAAAGTGGTAATAAATAAAAATTCTATGAAAATTAACCAATGAAGATCAGACAATGCTTTTGAATTGTGGTTCAACAGAATTATTTTAAAAAACAAACTCATGAAACAGGCCTGGACAAAAATGATGGTACCCTTAACTTAATATTTTGTTGCACAACCTTTTGAGGCAATCGCTGCAATCAAATGATTTCTGTAACTGTCAATGACACTTTTGCACCTCTCAGCAGGTATTTTGGCCCACTCCTCATGAGCAAACTGCTCCAGTTGTCTCAGGTTTGAAGGGTGCCTTCTCCAGACAGCATGTTTCAGCTCCTTCCACAGATGTTAAATAGGATTTAGATCAGGGCTCATAGAAAGCCACTTTAGAATAGTCCAATGTTTCGCTCTGTATGGACTGTGTGTTTTGTGGACTGTATGGTGAAGAGCTCCCTGGTTCCATCAACATGGACTACCTCCCCTTTTTTGCACTGCTGCTACTTGTCCTCTGGCTCTTTGTCTCTGAAGTAAATGCGTTCGGCATGATGGCGGGCAGGATACATTATTCCAGGGACATGTTGCTGCATTTAAACACGGTTGATGCAGCGGCTGTGATTGAGCCTAAGCCACAACTGCCGGACTTTATTTTGAGAGACGTTCATGGACACAGCGGTGAAAAGAGAGACGGGAGAGACAGAAGAAAAAAACACGGAAAACGTGGAGGTGTGAAATTGCGCCTGAGAAGACGTCAGTTTGGTAACATTCCTCTTCCTTCGATGATTTTTGGGAATGTACAGTCTCTGAGAAACAAGGTGGATGAAATTCAAGGGAATGTACGCTACCAGAAGGACTTTAAGAACTGCCGCGTCGTGGCCTTCACCGAATCTTGGCTTACTGCGCATGACCGAGATGCAGACCTGTGGATTGACGGCTTTGGAGCCCCGCTGCGCTCGGATCGGCAGGAAGAGGTAACGGGGAAACGTCAGGGGGCCGGCGTATGTTTATACATTAATAAGCAGTACTGCACATCTGTCACGGTCAGAGAACGCATCTGTACACCCGATGTGGAGCTTCTGTCTGTGTCACTACGCCCCTTTTATTTGCCTCGCGAGTTCCCCCAACTTTTCATCACAACTGTGTACATTCACCCAAGGGCAGACGCTGACTCCGCCTGCAGCACAATCTCTGATGTGATCCAGCAGCTGCAGTCAATTTCTCCAGAGGCGCCAAACTTTATTCTTGGGGATTTTAACCATGTTTCTTTAAAGAAGACACTTAAAATCTTTTATCAGTATGTCTCCTGCCCAACCAGGCGAAAAAAGACATTGGACCTGTGCTATGGATCCATAGAGAGGGCCTATAAATCACTCCCCCTTCCTCCTGTAGGATCCTCAGATCACAAATGTGTACATTTGCTGCCCATATATATAACTGCTGTCAGAAGAGGCAAGGTAGAGATGAGAGACACTGATGTGTGGACAGAAGATTCAGTGCACAGCCTCCAGGAATGCTTTGACTGTACAGACTGGGAGATGTTCACACTGGCCTGCGGGGATGATTTGGACACTTTGGTGGATGTCACATGCTCATGCATGCCTTTCTGTAAAAATTAGATCGTTCCACGTAAACGTGTCAAAATATATCCCAACAACAAGCCATGGGTTACAAAATCAGTTAAATCCTGCTTACAGAGGAAAGCACTTGCCTTTAAACAGGGGTCTGTTTCTGAGCTACAGGTTGCCACAAAAGAGCTGAAATCCGAAATTTTAAGAACAAAACAGAATTATAAATCAGAATTGGAAAGCAAGATGGCCACAAAGAAACTTGGTTCAGCCTGGGCCAGTATGAAAACTATTGCAGGCCTTCAGAGCACAGAGTGCAGTAATCGTGTGTTTTTAGATGGTTTTAATTCAGACACAGAGCTGGCTAATGCTCTTAATTGTTTTTATGGTCATTTTGACTCCTTTGATTTTAGCACTGAAACCCAAGATTTGAAACAGAAACTCAAAGACAATCAGCACTTTAATATTGAGCTACAGGATGTTAAAAGGGAGTTCTGCGCTGTAAAAGTGAACAAAAGTCAGGGCCCTGATAATATATGTGGGCGCTTGGTAAAGTCCTGTGCACATGAACTGAGTCCTATATTTCATTACATTTTCAATAAGTCCTTACAAACACAACGTGTGCCTAAGATCTGGAAAGAAGCAGGTGTTGTTCCCGTTCCAAAATCCAGCTGTCCTAAAACAGTAAACGACTTTAGACCAGTTGCTTTGACTTCAATTTTAATGAAAATTTTTGAAAAACTGGTCAGATGTGAGGTCCTAAAGCAGACTGAGCATCAAGGATGGCAATTTTCCGCCGATCCGCGGATTTCCACCGATTTATTTTCAAATTGATCATTTCTGTGAATCGTCTAAATCCGTTGAGAAAATTTTAGGGGGGGTAAGGTACCTTTTTGTTAGCGATTTTAGCGAAAATCAACACGATTACATAAGCGCTCGGCGCTTCCCCGGAAGTCATCTCCCGCGATAACCCGGATGTGTTGTGTTCAAGCTACTGCTGTATTGTAAACAGCCCTGCGATTGGATAGTTGCAAGCGATTGGACCAATCAAATGGCTCGTTGTATGCTTTTTCAAAAATTCATGGCGGCGTGTTCTCAGGGATGTGATTTTCTGCTAATTCGCCGAATTCTGCTTTATTTTATCTTCCAGGAAGATAAAGTACGTGAAGTACGTTAGCGGCTTTTGGTCCACGAACGCAGTGAAGGTGCGCCCTTTCAGGCAGGACTGGAAGTGGCGTATGGCCAGGTGGAGAGCCATTAACTCTCTGTTACTGGCGGCGTACAACGGCTGTATGAGCTGGGCTGCGCGGGGGGGGGGGGGGGGGGGCGGGGAAACGGTAATAAAAGTTAACCATCCCCTTTTATGATTCCAAACAGTTTGAAATTGACAGTGCACAGTGGACAATGACTCATAACTTTTGAATATTTCTAAGACTTGGCTACATCAGTGATTGTGCAAAATGAACTGCTCAAGTCTCAATGGAGATTGAAACTGGTGATCTGAAATGAATGCTGAAATTATAAAAAGTAATGGTATGTTGGAATTTTATTTCTATTATGGAATAGATAAAATTAACTGATTTTGATTTGATCAAGTGTTAAAGCATGTGATGGATAATGCTTGTTGGAATATTTTAGGAATGCTATCTTCTTGGAACATAAGTCAATATTATACAGTAATAAGTGGCATTCAGCTGTTTGTTTTATGTCATTTAAGCACAGTTCTGGTACTTAAAAATCATAAAAACCCAGGAGCTTCGGGGGGCCTAGCCCCCCTTGCCCCCCCCCAACCCGGGTTCTGCCCCAGACCCCGCTGGGGGACTGTGTCCTCCAGACCCCCTGCTGAATTTTCAGATAATTTCCCCAACCCCAAATCACATCCCTGGTTTGTGTTGGAATTCTGAGCTTTTGGTATTGTTTTCAGCAGAATTATGAGATTTTTATCGAAGGATCAGGAGTCATCAGTGCTAGAAATAGACAAAAGTGTCAAAAATAAGTTCCGATGGAATTGGCTTGAGAGAAAAGTGACGGTAAAGGTGAAAATTGGCTCAAAGTTCGACAAGGTAACAGAAACACTTGGACAATTTCTGAAGAAACCAGAAAAGGAGATGAAGTTCAAAGTTCAGAGACTGACACAGCTTGCTGCCAAAAGGAAGAAAGTTTCACATTAGAAGTGACTTGGTGACCAGTGTAAATAGTGTAATAAACTCTTATAGAACTGTTAAATATGTTGGACTAAAGACAGTGAGACAACATTGAGGAAAAAGTAAGTTAACTTTTCATTAAATTTAATGATTTATCGAAGTCTAGTATTTCATTTTTTTTAAATCATTTTTTTCAGTCTAAATTACTTCTGTTTTACTGAAAACCTCCCAGCTTCAGGGGGGCTGCGCCCCCCCCGGCCCCCCCATAAATCAATCGACCAAATTAGATTTCAGCTGAAATCAGAATTTCCTGTTGCCATCCCTGGAGCATGCATTGGATCCTCTGCAGTTTGCCTATAGGCCTCGCAGAGGAGTGGAGGATGCCACTGTCACTCTGTTTAACATGCTTTTTAAACATCTGGATTTTAATGGAACACATGCCAGGCTTTTATTTGTGGACTTTTCCTCTGCCTTTAATACAATCCAACCTCATATCTTAGTTGAAAGGCTCCTGCGACAATTTGATTTGAGCAATAATCTGGTGGGTTGGATTCTGGATTTCTTAACCAACAGGACGCAGAGAGTAAGGGTCAATGGTACATTGTCTGACCTAAAGTGCTCTTCTACTGGCTCTCCTCAGGGGTGTGTGTTGTCACCACTACTCTTCATCCTGTACACAAACATGTGTCAGAGCAGACATGACAACAGACACATCATAAAGTATGCTGATGATTCAGTTACTGTCAGTCTCCTCCAGGATGGTGAGAGTGGCCATGGCCCAGTAGTTGATGATTTTGTTCACTGGTGTGAGGATTCCTACCTGCAGCTGAATACGACAAAAACTAAAGACATGATTATTGACTTCAGGAGGAAAACTCCCAGGCACAAAGTCACCGTACTAAAAGGCCAGACCACCAAATGTGTACAATCCTACAAATATCTTGGGACGATTATTGATAGTAATTTAAAGTTTGAAGAGAACTGTGAAAGGGTGTGCAAAAAGGGTCAGCAACATTTGCATTGCTTGAGAAAACTTGCACGCTTCCAAATTGACCGAACCATAATGACAGTGTTTTATCGGGCTTCTATTGAATCTGTTTTATCCTTTTCTTTAGTGTCATGGTTTGGTCAGATAAAACTGAAACAGAGGAAATCCTTGGATCATGTAGTTTGATGGTCCAGTCGTTTGCTTGGTGAGTCACAGCTGAGCCTGACATCCCTGTACACCAGACAAGTACAGAGGATGGCTACGTCCATTTTAAATGATGACTCCCACCCTTTGCACTGCAACTTTCAGCTTCTTCCCTCAAGACGGAGGTTTGCTGTCCCAAAAAGTAAAACCCAGCACTACAAAAACAGCTTTGTTCCTGCTGCTGTCAAAGAGTTGAACAAGCTGTAACAATATATTGCACATAATTTAGGTACCTATTTATTAACTCCATTTTATATTTACTTATTTTTGTAGGATGTTACTTGGGTTCTAAATATTTTGAGTTTTAGACTTTTGAGTTTTTAACCTCTTTGACTAGTTTTTAACTTTTAATATGACTCTTCTCTCTTACCTCTGGTTTTTCTCTCATCTCTTTGTCTTTTTATACCCCGATTGATGGAGCCTTGAGTAGTATTTTTATCATGTTTATAGCCAATTTCATGTGTGCCTGTGTTTGTGTCTATGTTGAATGTAATTTGTGGCTTGTAAATATGGATGTCACCAGACTGCAAAACAAATCTACCTACGGGTACAAATAAAGGAACCTGAACCTGAACCTCTTAGCTGTTCTTGGGTGTTTTTAGCTGTGTGTTTTGGGTCATTATCCTGTTGCAAGACCCATGACCTGCAACTGAGACCAAGCTGTCTGACACTGAGCAGCACATTTCTCTCTAGAATACCTTGATAGTCTTGAGATTTCATTGTACCCTGCACAGATTCAAGACACCCTGTGCCAGATGCAGCAAAGCAGCCCCAGAACATAACGGAACCTCCTCCATGTTTCACAGTAGGGACAGTGTTCTTTTCTTGGTATGCTTCATTTTTGTGTCTGTGAACACAGAGCTGATGTGCCTTGCCAAAAAGTTCCAGTTTTGTCTCGTCTGTCCATAGGACATTCTCCCAGAAGCTTTGTGGCTTGTCAACATGCAGTTTGGCAAATTCCAGTCTGGCTTTTTTATGATTTGTTTTCAACAGTGGTGTCCTCCTTGGCCGTCTTCCATGAAGTCCACTTTGGCTCAAACAACGACGGATGGTGCAATCTGACACTGATGTACCTTGACCTTGGAGTTCACCATGAATGTGTTTAGAGGTTATTCTTAACATGCTTGTCTATAATTTTCTTATCTCCTGAGACAATTCTCTTCTTTGCTTCTTCTGGTCCATGTTTAGTGTGGTACACACCATGTCACCAAACAGCACAGTGACTACTTGTCACCCTTTAAATAGGCCGACTGACTGATTACAAGTTTGTAGACACCTGTGATGTTAATTAGAGGACACATCTTAGTTGAACATGTCCCTATGGTCACATTATTTTCAGTCTTTTCTAGGGGTGCCATCATTTTTGTCCAGGCCTGTTTCATGAGTTTTTGTCTGATTTTCATTGGTTAATTTTCATAGAATTTTTATTTATTACCACTTTTGTCAGATTCAAGTTATTTCTGTGACCATTGTGGGTTTTTCTTTGATTAACAGAGGGGTACCAACAATTTTGTCCACGGCTGTATATGACTGGCGCCTAGCGGCTGCCCCAGCCTTGGATGCGCTCTGCAGAGCGTGCCCAAATGCCAAGTCACGTTTCGTTACCTTGTATTCATACATGTGTAATGACAATAAAGTTGAATCTCATCTCATCTCATATTCTTGGATTATGAGCTTATCATAATTTGGTTCTGCCACAGTAATTATATTTAAAACTGCTTTCTGTCAGTAATTATTGGGATCTTAAAAGAAAATGGAGGCATGAGATACTGCACTCGGCTCAGAGTGCTCTTGTTAGATACTTGCGCGGGAGGAACGCCACTGGGGACTCGTGGTTCTGCAAAGGACAGTGGTGAAGTAGCAGTCGGAACTCCTGTCTACCACTGACCGGGCAGGCTGGGCTCGCTGGACCACGGTCCACCGATTGAGCCACTTCTTCTCTCGGCACGTCGGATACACCGATGTGCTCTGTCAGACCCCGGGTCCCTGCTGGCACGTCTACCAGTCTACTTGTGCGCCTCGTGTTCTCCACCTATGCTGAATTATCCTTTAGACCAGGAGTGTCCAATCATGTGCCGGGGAGGGCCAAAACCCTGCAGGTTTTCTCTTCTACCCTGTCTCTTCAGCAGGTGTTTTCACTTATCAGTAATCAGTGGGAAGAAATTCAGTGGAATCTGCTGTTGAAGACACTGGTTGGAGGTAAATCCTACAGGGTCTTGGCCCTCCATGGCACATGATCGGGCACCCCTGCTTTAGACCGATGCTATAACGGCAACGTTATAGTATAATTTTAAGCATTAAATTTTCAGAATTATCTTTTCTAGTCAAAGTTGTTGCTTTTCACTTCCTTGTTTTGTTCACTGAGCACTTTGGCTACAGGTCGTGATGCCGCATATTATCCAATCAGTATGGCGTCAATCCGAAATCCCCCACACACTCCCTGAAGTCAGGGCATGAGACAGGGTGGTGGCTGAACTTTTATTGATAAAAATTACATATTTTGACTGAACAATTCCATACTCGGGGATGCACACCCTCGTAACCTCAGCAAAGGACTTATCAAACCTTAGGTCAGTCTGTCAAACGGTTTGAGAGATATGTGAGGAAGAGACACAGGCACAGAGATTCTTTGCATTCATAGGTGGATAGATGGATGGATGGACTACTCACAAAAAGTTAGGGATATTTGACTTTTGAGTGAAATCTATGGAAAATGTAAAGTTCACGCTACAGAGATATTATATCATGAACGTCGGGCATTTACAGTGCATCAGGGAAGTATTCACAGCGCTTCAATTTTTCCACATTTTGTTACAACCTTATTCCAAACGGGATTAAATTAATTGTTTTCCTCAAAATTCTACACACAATACCCCATAATGACAATGTGAAAAAAGTCTTTTTGAGATTTTTGAAAATTTATTAAAAAATTAAGAATTCACTTGTGCATAAGTATTCACAGCCTTTACTCAATACTTTGTTGATGCACCTTTGGCAGCAATTACAGCCTCAAGTCTTTTTGAATATGATGGCACAAGCTTGGCACACCTGTCTTTGGGCAGTTTCGCCCATTCCGCTTTGCAGCACCTCTCAAGCTCCATCAGGTTGGATTTGAAGCGTCGGTGTACAGCCATTTTCAGATCTCTCCAGAGGTGTTCAATTGAATTCAAGTCTGGGCTCTGGCTGTGCCAGTCAAGGACATTCACAGTGTTGTCCTGAAGCCACCCCTTTGATGTCTTGGCTGTGTGCTTAGGGTTGTTGTCCTGCTGAAAGATGAACCACCGCCGCCCCAGTCTGAGGTAAAGAGTGGTCTGGAGCAGGTTTTCATCCAGGATGTCTCACATTGCTGCATTCATCTTTCCCTCTATCCTGACTAGTCTCCCAGTTCCTGCTGCTTACAAACATCCCCACAGCATGATGCTGCCACCACCACTGGCCTGGTTATGAGTGGTGTTTGGTTTCCTCTAAATATGACGCCTGACATTCATGCCAAAGAGTTCAATCTTTGTCTCATCAGACCAGAGAATTTTGTTTCTCATGGTCTGAGAGTCCTTCGGGTGCCTTTTGGCAAACATCAGGCAGGCTGCCTTGTGCCTTTTACTCAGGAGTGGCTTCCATCTGGTCACTCTACAATACAGGCCTGATTGGTGGATTGCAGCAGCGATGGTTGTCCTTTTGGAACGTTCTCGTCTCTCCACAGAGGAATGTTGGAGCTCTGACAGAGTGACCATCAGGTTCTTGGTCACCTCCCTGACTAAGGCTCTTCTCCCCGATCACTCAGTTTAGATGGCCAGCCAGCTCTAGGAAGAATCCTGGTGTTTCTGAACGTCTTCTATTTATGGATAATGAAGGCCACTGTGCTCATTGGGACCTTCAAAGTTGCAGGGTTTTTTCTGTACGCTTCCCTAGATTTATGCCTTGAGACAATCCTGTTTTGGAGGTCTACAGACAATTCCTTTGACATCATGCTTGGTTTGTGTTCTGACATGCACTGTCAACTGTGGGACCTTATATAGACAGGTGTGTGCCTTTCCAAATCAAGTCCAATCAACTGAATTTAACAAAATTCGAGTCCAATTAAGCTGTAGAAACATCTCAAGGATGATCAGTGGAAACAGGATGCACCTGACCTCAATTTTGAACTTCATGGTAAAGGCTGTGAATACTTATGTACATGTGATTTCTTCGTGAGTTATCTTAAATAAATTTTCAAAAATCTCAGAACTTTTTTCACATTGTCATTTTGGGGTATTGTGTGTAGAATTTTGAGGAAAAAATAAATTGAATCCTTTTTGGAATAAGGCTGTAACATAACAAAATGTGGGAAAAGGGAAGCGCTGTGAAGACTTTCCGGATGCACTGTAAGTAGAAGCATACAGTGGTGATTTCCTCATCTCAAATAGTTTATTGAAACAAAAGCCAACAATGGTGGGTATACCACAACAAAAAATTTCAGTGTCTCAATAACTTGTCATGTGCCCTTGAGCATCAATTACAACTTGACAATGACATCTCATGCTGTTCAAAAGTTGACTTATTGTCTGCTGAGGCATGGCATTCCACTTTTCTTGAAGGGTGGCCCGCAGGTCATTGAGGCTGTGGGGTGCAGGGATACGAGCCTCTATACGGTGACTCCGCTGATCCCATGGGTTTTCTGTAGGATTCAGGTCTGGAGAAAGTGCAGGCCATTCCACTTGAGGTACCCCAGTCTCCAGCAGCCATTACCTAATGATATGACCTCAGTGAGCTTGAGCATAGTCGTCCATGAAGATGAAAATAGGTCTGTGTTGTTCATGCAGGAGCACAATGACTGGATTAATGATGTTATTCTGGTAGTATTGGCTTGTCACTGTACCATTCACAAGGTATAGGGCAGTTCTGTATTGACTAGACACACCTGCCCAGACTGTAACATGGTGACAACAGTGGTTGATGCATAGTGCTCTCCTTGACGTCTCCAACATCGTTAGCAGACATCATTTCTGCTCACTGTGATTGGGCTTTCATCAGAACAGCATTGAGGCCCAGTGGTCCCTTGTCCAGTCTAAATGCTCCCTGGCCCATGCAAATGATGATGCCTGCTCCTGGTGGTGTGGTCAGGTACCCTTGCAGGTCATCTAGCACGCAGACCATGCTGATGTAAACGGTTTTGAATGGTGCAGGGATGGCAATTTTCCGCCGATCCGCGGATTTCCGCCGATTTTATCATCATCTATGTCATAATTTTGTACCTTTACCTTGTTCTCAATAAAGTTTGGAAAAAAAAACCATACGCGCTCGGCGCTTCCCCGAAGTCTCGCGATAACCCGGATGTACTCAAGCTACTGCTGTATTGTAAACAGCCCTGCGATTGGATAGTTGCAAACGATTGGACCAATCAAATGGCTCGTATGCTTTGTCAAAAATTCATTTCGGCTTGTTCTCAGGGATGTGATTTTTCCGGTAATTCACCGAATTCCGCTTTATTTGTATATTATATGTACGTTAAGTACGTTAGCAGCTTATGGTCCACGACGCAGTGAAAGTGTGCCCTTTCAGCCAGAACCGGAAGTGGCGTACACCAGGTAGAGAGCCATTAACTCTTTGTCGAACACGCTGTATTTACGCTCGCTGTCGTGCAAAGACCTGCTTAAAAAAAAGGTGAGCGGCTGCCAAGAACCGGCAACGCATTGCTCCACGACGGCCGCTATGCCCATGTCCGAGACGTGGGTAATGAGCGCTGTTTTAACCTCAGAACGCCTGCTCCCGTTCAGGAGTCCAGTCGACTCTGTCGACTCTGCCGTTTGAGTGCAGCGTACAGCGGCTGTATGAGCTGGGCTGCGCGGGGGAGGAAAATGAGCTGCTCAAGACTCAATGGAGATTGAAACTGGTGATCTGAAATGAATGCTGAAATTATAAAAAGTAATGGTATGTTGGAATTTTATTTCTATTATGGAATAGATAAAATTAACTGATTTTGATTTGATCAAGTGTTAAAGCATGTGATGGATAATGCTTGTTGGAATATTTACCTCTGCCAAGGAGGTTATGTTTTCATCGGCGTTTGCTTGTCTGTCTGTTTGTTAGCAAGGAAAAGTAATGGACGGATTTTCATGAAATTTTCAGGAAAGGTGTGCAATGGCACGGGGAACAGATGATTAGATTTTGGTGATGATCTGAGAGTGCATACCTCCATCAAGGGCTTTTTTGTATTTGTGCAGCAGGATTACACAAAAACTACTGGATGGATTTGGATAAAATTTTCACCAGAGGTGGTTCTTGGGCTAGAGAGGAACCCATTATATTTTGGTGATGATCTGAGAATGCATACCTCAGCCAAGGCTCTTATCTTCTCACATTGTGTTAGCAACAATACTCCAAAACTGATGGACAGACTTTGATGCAATTTTCACCACAAGTGGCTATAGGCCTACACACAAAACCATTACATTTTGGAGTTGATCCATGACAAACGGAAGGAGCCTTGGCGGAGGGATGCGCTCTGAGTGCTTTTCTAGTTTAGGAATGCTATCTTCTTGGAACATAAGTCAATATTATACAGTAATAAGTGGCATTCAGCTGTTTGTTTTATGTCATGTAAGCACAGTTCTGGTACTTAAAAATCATAAAAAACCCAGGAGCTTTGGGGAGCGAAGTGACAGTAAAGGTGAAAATTGGCTCAAAGTTCAATGAGGTAACAGAAACACTTGGACAGTTTCTGAAGAAACCAGAAAAGGAGATGAAGTTCAAAGTTCAGAGACTGACACAGCTTGCTGCCAAAAGGAAGAAAGTTTCACATTAGAAGTGACTTGGTGACCAGTGTAAATAGTGTAAAAAAACTCTAATAGAACTGTTAAATATGTTGGACTAAAGACAGTGAGACAACATTGAAGAAAAAGTAAGTTAACTTTTCATTAAATTTAATGATTTATCTAAGTCTAGTATTTCATTTTTTTAATCATTTTTTTCAGTCTAAATTACTTGTATTTTACTGAAAACCTCCCAGCTTCAGGGGGGCTGCACCCCCCCGGCACCCCCGTAAGTCAATCGACCAAATTAGATTTCAGCTGAAATCAGAATTTCCTGTTGCCATCCCTGATGGTGTGACATGACACTTGGGTTCCTCTCACCTCCCTTAAATTTGCCTGGAGTTGAATGGTATTCATTGTCCGGGTCCGCAGGGCACTGTTCACAATGAAGCGGTCACCAGCGTGGTATGTGGCTAAGGGACGTCCACTTCTATGCCTTTCTCTGACTCTTCCAGTCTCTCTGTATCTCTGTTGCAACCTGCTGATGACACTCTGTGACACTCTAAGTTCAGTGGCCTCTTACCTCTGAGAACATTCTGTTTGAAGCCTCGCAATGGCGAGGTACTGTTGATCAATTGTTAGGTGTCGTCTTGGTCTTGTAATGTCAAAATGGGAACAGCATGATGGAGACTGTTAAAATCCGAATTCTAATTGAACCAGAAAATGTACTGGTTGATTCATGGATCAAACACCTGTTGTGAATTTTGCCGTTAAGCACTTTGTTAGAGGACAGTTATGCAAAAAGTACTGAAACATTGAGCAGTTGGACATGTGCATTCAAAAGGTTAGAGAAGGCCAAATTAAGCTCACCTGAAGAGGTTATAGTTCATTTTAGGTGCATCCTGAAAATTCACCCGAAAGTCGAATATCCCTATCTTTTTGAGAGCTGGATATACAATTACAGTCATTGAGAATGTAAACACAAAAAGTTATTTAAAATATTTAGTAAATTAATTAAGAAAAAGAAAATTAATGAATTGTTGAGACGAAGGTTAGAAAATCACAAGAAAAATTTAGCTTATTTGCAATAATTTGAAAAAAATTAAGAAAAAGACAAAGGAAAGATGACGGAAAATTACACAACATAACAACAATAATTTTTTTGCAAGTTGTCTGTTTTTTCAACTTGTTTAAGACAATTTTTCACCACTGAATCCGAAAATGACATCCGTTTCTCTCGATCAGGTCAGGGTTTTTTTTTTTTCCACAATATCTTTATTGAACCTTTTTTTTTTTTTTTTTAACAAACATGATACAAACAATCAAACACTAACACTAAAGTACTACAAAAAAAAAATGCACCAAAAACACCAACAACCACCAACAAAATCAAGTCTTCAACAATGCTCCTCTGTTTAGTCTAGACAATCCAATACATAAGTATACATATTATGTTCACCAGTTTGGAATTTACAAGGTCCACACACATCATTCACCTTCTTCTTCAAGAGTTATGTTTAAATTTTTTACATAATCAATAAAAGGTCTCCATATATTCTCAAACACAATTTCCTTTGATTTCAGTATATATGTTATTCTTTCTAATGGAAGGTTTGTTAACATCTGTCTTAACCACTGAGTCACATCTGGTCTATGAGTCTTTTTCCATAATAGTGCAATACATTTTTTGGCATTAAGCAAACTGAGGTCTATGAATGTTCTTTCACTTTTATTAAAATTATGCTTTTCTGGGTACAGACCCAACAAAAACAGTTTAGGATTCAATATGATTTGTTTTGAGATTATTTTTTCAATTGTTACCCTCACCTCTTCCCAAAACATTCTTATTAATCTACATTCCCATAAACAATGAAATAGGGTTCCTTTACTTTCCATGCATTTTGTGCATGTATCTGGTATATTTTTGTTATATCTATTTAACTCCTCCGGTGTAACATACATCCGCATTAACCATTTGAAATGTATCAATTTAAGGCGTGCATTTATTGATTTGGTTTGAGCTTCTGTACAAGCCAATTCCCATTGTTCCTCTGAAATTTCAGTTTGCAGATCTTCTTTCCAGTAGTTTAATCTTTTCAGTGAATTTTCACTTGAAGATAGTGTCAATGAGTTATAAAACTCTGAAATAATACCCTTTCTTTTACTATCTTTCATCATCATTTTTTCCAAGGATGAATAAATAGGTCGAGTGAGAGCTTTATTTTGATTTGATCGAATAAAGTTTCTAAGTTGAAGATATTTAAAAAAATGTGTTCTATTGAGATTAAATTTGATCCTCAGCTCTTCAAAAGACATTATGTTATCTGCACATGGCAAATATAAATCCTGAATCTTTTGTATCCCTTTTAAATTCCATACTTTAAATACAGCGTCCGCTCTCCCTGGTTTAAAATATTGATTACCCCATATTGGACTAAATTGTGACAATAACTGTGGTTCTTTTAAATAGTTTTTAGCTTCACACCATATTTTGATCATATGCTTTACAAATGGATTTTTAACTTGTTTTTGTAATTTTTTTGCCGAATCTGAGTATATGAATATGGGAAGAGGTAAAGGTAAATTGTATGATTCCATTTCAGTCCAGTGAGGGAGATCATTTGATGAAAAATAATATGTCATAGACCTCAGTTGTGCCGACCAATAATACAACATAAAATTTGGACATTTCAGACCTCCACGATCAAATGGTAAATATAATAAAGACAAACGTAATCTAGCCCTCCTGTTGTTCCATATAAATTCCACTAACTTTTTTTTTATTCTTGAGAATAGATCTAAAGGTGGTGATAAGGGAATGTATTGAAATAAATAAAGTATTTTAGGTAAAATATTACTTTTAAGTATATTGATTCTCCCGATCATCGACATTGGTAGTGACATCCATCTCTGAGTTAACTCATTGATATCTGACATTAAGGCTTCATAGTTGACACTGGCGACTGATTCTAGCTTAGGCACAATTTGGATTCCTAAATATTTAAACTGATTTACAGGTCAGGTTTTTATGTTAAGTTATAAGCAGTTGTACAGCAGTTGTACAGTTGTACTGTAAACTGAATAGTAGACATTGATAAAGATAAGTACATCTAAATGGAATGTTTCATCATCATTGTTCAAAATTCAGAGAATTTGAAGAAAATAAAGAATTTTGCATCATATGAAGTGAAAATATCCATACATGTAAACAAAAACGTAAAAAAAACATGAGGCCATAGTTCAAAAAGTTGACCCGATTGAGCAAAACCAATCTGATTTTTGGATTAAGTATATCAAAATTGTCCTAAATCAGCTAAAAAAAAAACCCAAAAAACTTAGACAATAACTTTGGTGTTGACCAGTGTTTTTGAACCAAAATGCAGAGACGGAAGGAAAAAAAAGATGCCAGTTTATGACACAAAAGTCACAAATTCAAGAAAAAAATGTCAATCCATGAGCAAAATTTTTTCATGAAGTTTCAAATTTTATGAAGTTTCTCCAAAAGTCTATAATTTACAAAATAATTAAAATCATAAGAAAAAGTAGATAATTTATGATAACTCTCCACATTCACAGAAAAGAAAAATTCCACATTTTCAATTAAAAAACAATTTTTTTTGCTTAAAAAAAATCATTTTTTAAGCATTACATCTTCACTATTTTCTCTGTCAATTTTTTCACTTTTCACTTCCTTTTTTGGTTTGTGATGCCCTATGGTGATTGACTGTTTGTGATGCCACGTATTATCCAATCAGCATGGTTGTGATGCCACGTATTATCCAATCAGCATGGTTGTGATGCCGTGTGTTATCCAATCAGCACGGAGTCGGTCCGAAACCCCGCACACACTGAAGGGCATGAAGAGACAGAGCGGTGGCTAAACTTTTATTGATAAAAATTTGAATATTTTGACGGAGTGACTCCATATTCAGAAGTTCACACCCTCGCAACCTCAGCAAAGCACGTATAAAATCTGAGGCCAGTCTGACGAACGGCTCAAGAGATATGCTTGGAAAAGACAGACAGACACAAGGAGATTTTGTGTATTTATAGATAGATTATCACTCAAATATGAGTTCCCGGCAGCGGAAGGCTAAGGACAGAGCTGTGTGGAGGAATCTGATAAGACCCTAATGAAACCGTCATTGTCGCCCACGGCAGACTGCTATGATGATGATGGTGATGATACATAAGAGAAGTTACCCGAGCGTTAGTGTCAAGATGAGATGTCCGAGATGTCCATTAAAAGGCTGTGTGATGTGTCTAGTGCGTTATAGAAGTGTACACTTCTGTCCTGCCGCTAGCTAGCCTGCTGTTTACAGCAAGCGAAAAGGGAGCCGAGTGCGTAAGTCTCCTCTGCTAGTACATAGCCTCTCCACAGCAAGCCCCATGCGTACCTCCTTGTGGTAATGGATGGAAACTAGGTACCGTGAGGCCCCAGGCTAAAATGCAGGGACTCAGAGGAGGTTTGGCCCCCAGACTTGCGGTACTCACGGCCCACCGGCGTGTGGACATGCCCTGATACCCATGAACCAAATCCCCAACTATGGGTTAAATAGTATACGGACTACATAGTCCATTAGGAAAGTCCCCAACGGCAAGTAGTCTACTACTTCGGCGGATGAGGGCAGTGGCTGGCAGGCAGGTGCTAGAGAGGCGGGCCTTGATAAAAAAAAAAAAGCACCCGGCAGCCCGTTGCAGCCAACTTGCTGAACCGCGTTGGACATGCTGATGGCCAAGAGCGTGTGCGTGGCCCTCACGCATCCACGACCACCCTAAACAAATTCACAAGCGATTGGCCTTCGTCTTAAACTCGGACGATCCCTTCAAGCCCAATAGCGATGGAACTGCGAGTAACGGGGGCAGGTTTGGTATGACTGGAAGCCTCTAGCTCGCAGCCACACATTGGCGGTGGATCTAAGATGATCACCTTCCAATGAACTCTGCGGTGACATTGGATTTCGGTAGCTGGATCCGCGACTGGTCTGGCCTATTTAGGACTCCCGCAGCCCACCCCATATGGGGAGGCCCCTAGAAAAGGTGGGGCAAACACTGGACACTGCAGACTTACCTGGCTAGCATGCCGCGGCTGGCAGATTTCCCATCACAGCGGTCTACCTACATAATCAAAACCATAAAAACTCAAACTCAACCGCTCTCGACCACCGCCTGGATTCTCAACCACCGATTGGATCTCTCATTACAAAACCCTTCATCCTGGGTGCTTGGAACATCCGCACACTGCAGGACACGAGGAGCAGCGAGCGCCCAGAACGTCGTACAGCTCTGGTATGTAAAGAACTTGCAGGCTTTAACATTGGCATAGCAGCTCTAAGTGAGACTAGACTTGCTGAGGAAGGCAACATCAAGGAAACTGGATCAAACTACATCATTTTCTGGAAGGGAAAGGATACAGAAGATCCACGTATCCATGGTGTAGGCTTTGCCATCCAATCCCAGCTTGTGGACCAACACAACCTTGTCCCAACTGCAATCAATGAGCGAATAATGACCATCCGAATCCCGCTCACCCAAAAACGTTTCCTCACTCTGATCTCAGTGTATGTGCCTACACTTACATCTGAAGATGAAAGCAAGACCTCCTATCAACAGCTCACACATACCATTCTGATAGTCCCAGAATCCGACAAGCTTGTTATTCTGGGTGACTTCAGTGCCAGAGTTGGCAGTGACCACCAGCTGTGGAAAGGCATCATAGGCAACCATGGTATGGGAAAATGCAATGCAAATGGGGAACTTTTACTGGGCTTTTGTGCCGAACACAATCTTATTGTAACAAACACCCTTTTCCAACTCCCCCATCGCCAGAAGACGACCTGGAAACACCCTCGCTCCAAAAAGTGGCACACCCTCAACTATGTCCTCACAAAAACAAGAGACCGAAATGATGTCCGCATCATGCGATCCATGCCTGGAGCAGATGACTGTTGGACAGATCACCGCCTCCTGATCTCCCGACTCAATATTACGATCCGGCGACCACAAAAGCGCATTTTGGCAAACGTTCCTCACCATCGCTTTGACTGTGACAAGCTCCACAATCCCCAAATGTTGCAGTCCTTTAGAGAGGCCATTGATAGAAACATGAATGAACTGAGCCTTCCAGACAATGCCTCAATTGAAGACCGATGGACCACTCTCCGTGATGCATTGACTGCTGCCGCCAAAGAAACGATTGGTCACAAACACAAGAAAAACCAAGACTGGTTCAACGAGAATGATGAAACGATCACCGACCTCATAGAGGCTAAACGCCATGCACGTCTTGTGTTTGAAAATGATCTGTCTGCAAAGAATCAACAGAAACACCAGCAAGCAAAAGCGGCATGCCAGAGAGGGATTCATAAAGCCCAAAACACTTGGTGGCAGCAAAAAGCAGAAGATTTGCAAAAATATGCCGACCAACGGGATATGCGTCGTTTTTATGCTGCAACGAAGGAGATCTTTGGCCCCACCAGATCATCTGTGGGCAGCCTAAAATATGCAAATGGCTCCACCATTATCACAGACACCAAGGGGATCCTTGACCGTTGGAAGTCCCACTTTGAGAGTCTATTAAATAGTCACTTTTGCACCCCTAGTGATCTCCTCTGCAAGATCCCACAACACCCCACTCGCGAGTCGATGTCTACACCACCTTAACTACATGAGCTAAATAAAGCTATAAAGCACATGAAGACAGGCAGAGCATCAGGACCAGATAACATCCCGCTGGAGTTCTATCTTCATGGAGGTCCTGAGGTGAAAAACTATTTAATGCAGCTTCTACTTAAAATATGGGAAACCAAGACGTTACCAAGTGACTTTAAAAATGCAAATATAGTCACCATTTTCAAGAAGGGAGATAGAACTGCAGTAACTACTGCGGCATCTCACTACTGAGCATTGCAAGCAAGATCTTTGCTTGTATCCTTCTCAGCCGTCTTCTTGCAGTAGCCAAGGATGTACTTCCTGAGTCCCAATGTGGCTTTAGACCCTCTCGTGGTACAGTAAATATGATATTCTGTGCTCGACAACTCCAGGAAAAGAGCCAAGAACAACAACAACCACTTATGTTCATCTTCTGGGACCTCAAGAAGGCCTTTGATCGAGTTCCTCGCCCTGCTGTGTGGGCTGTTCTTGCTCGTTTTGGATGTCCAGATGATTTCATTGCTCTCGTTCGCACTCTCCACAATGGCATGGTTGGTTGGGTTTGCCACCAGAATACCCTCTCAGACCCTTTTCCCATCACTAGTGGTCTCAAGCAAGGTCGTGTCCTTGCTCCAACCTGCTTTTCGTTGTATATGGCTGCAGTGCTAAATGAAATACCACCAACAGCCCCTGGTATCAATCTGCGATACCGCTTGGATGGGGGGCTTTTTAATCTTGCTTGCTTTCGCACGAAATCCAAAACCTCAGTCACCAGTGTTCATGAATTGCAGTTTGCAGACGATAATGCCACACCAGCTCAGACTGTTGATGACCTCCAGAGGATAGCTACCATTTAATGACTCTTATGAGCATTTTGGAATGGAAGTTAACACTGACGAAACCAAAATCCTCAACCAACCAGCACCTGGTCAAACTTCCTCAAGGATCAACCTTAAGATTAACGGAAATCCTGTTGATGAAGTGGAGCATTTCTCTTACCTTGGTAGCGTCCTCTCAAAAATACCAACTTGTGCAAAGGACATCGAAAACCGCATAAAAGCTGCACACTCTGCATATGGACGCCTTTGTCATCGAGTCTTCAATAATCATGCAATAACCATCCACACCAAAATCATGGTTTTTTGGGCCGTTGTTCTTTCCACCCTTCTTTACGCCTGTGAAGCCTGGACCTTGTATCGTCACGATATCAAGCGCCTTGAGAACTTCCAACAGAGAAAGCTCAGACAAATACTTGGCATTCGTTGGGAGGATCGACTTTCAAATGAGATTCTCAAGCGTGCTCTGCTGCCTAGTGTGGAAGCTACCATCTTGCAGCACCGCCTTCTATGGACAGGACATGTCGTACGGATGGACCCCACCAGACTACCACAAATCATGCTCCAGGGGGAGCTTGAGACAGGAAAAAGACCACATGGTAGGCCAAAACTGCACTACAAGGACCAGCTAAAATGTTCCCTGAAGCAAGCCAACATAGACAAAAGATCTTGGGAACAACTTGCCACCGAGAGAGCAGCTTGGAGAAGAAGAACTTGGGAAGGCACAGACTCATTTGAGAGGCACAGAAAACAACAGGATGATGATAAACACAAACGAAGACAAGAAAAACAAAACCAACCATGTCCCCCACCCATAATAAAATGTGACTTCTGCCCACGACAGTTCTGTCATAGCCTGATCCTTCAGAGCCACATCCGCCATCGACGTCGATCACAGATGGCAACGTCCTGAAAACTAAGATGAAACCAATGCTCGGACAGAAGTTGGAGCCGACGACAGTGACGAGTGGCAAGATATATAGAGTAATGATATAAAGTGAAGGACATGGCAGTGATGCACCTGTAAGCTGGTTTCCAACCGCCAATCAAATCTAAAAGAAGAAGAAGAAAGTTTCCCCCAAATAGTTAAGTCACTGAGACGTGACTTTAGTCTTGACACTTTGAGGTTTTTCTCTTGAATTTATGGGATTTTTTTCTAAATTTTCTACTTTTTTTAAATTTGAAAAAGTTAATGAATAATAAATAAAATGAGCAAAGATAAAGCATTTTCTGTTATATTATAGGCGCTATTTATACCCTATCAATAGCCTATTTTCCAACCTCCACCCCAGGTGAAAACCTCACATATTGTTGAAACCTAAATCTTTACAGGTATGCATACTCTTACTGAATAAATTCAGACAGACCCAAAAACTAGGTCAAGGTAAACTTTATTATCCCCAATGGGGGCAATGTGCTCGCCAGCAACAACAGTTTAAAAAACAAATAAAAACACACATCCAAGATCCACATACTGCAAAGACAGGACTTCCATGGGAGTTACATATTGCTATTCAGGATGCCAGTGGTAGCAGGGACAGATGAACGTTTAAAACTATTTGTTCTGCATTTGGGCAGAGCATCCCATCTACCTGATGGCAGCATCTTGTACTCCGCCCTTGAAGGGTGACTGCTTTCAGCCAAAATAGCCTGAACTTTCTCCAGGGCTCTATCATTGTATAAGGGACCAAGTCTGAGTAAATTTGTGCTGGCAATTTTGTTGCACATTTTCACAATGTGTTCCAACCTCGTCTTGCTCTTCAATGTGAGTAACCCACATCAGCTAATAAAAGAGAATGTTAAAACAGACTCAATTAAACAAGAATAAAATATTTTCATAAAAAGTGTCAACATTAAAACTCCAAAGTTTACAATAAAAATGCATGCGCTGGTGGGCCTTTGCACAAATAGCATCGACATTGTGGTCAAAAGAAAGTTTGTTGTCAATTAATGTTCCCAGATAGTTGAACTGATTCACCACTTCAACAGTCTGGCCATGCATACTGACAGGGTGGACAGGGGAAGGGTTTCTTCGAAAATCAGTAATCATTTCTTTAGTTTTGGTCACATTAACGTCCAAAAAACTTACTTCCTGCGCCACATGAGTAGGCTGCCTTTTTGCAACAGCGGATCATTTTCTTCCTATTTCTATTTACTATCTGGCTCTCTTGCTAATCTTTCTGATCCAGCGACACCTTATCCATCACAGACACGTAGATCACGCGAATGTCTCCTGAGCCAGCGGACGGAGCCACTGTTTATTGCAGGAGGCAGTACAATAGAGACCAGTTGTTAGCACTTAACCAGCCCATGATGCTAACGCAAAGACTCGACATACCGGGAGAAATAAGATGGAAACGGCGTGGATGTCGAGCTGGAGAAAGACGGTGGGTGAGGAATATAAGGGACAGACCCATCCTCCCATCCATTGTTATGGGGAATGTACGATCGCTACTCAATAAGACTGATGAGCTAACGGCTATCTCCCGCTACGAGAGCGTCTTCAGAGAGATTAGCTTGATGTTGTTTACTGCGACGTGGCTAACAGAACTAGCAACAGATGCTAACATCGAACTGGAGGGTTTCCATGCAATACGGGCAGACCGGACACCAGACAGTGGGAAGGCAAGGGGCGGAGGAGTGATAATGTATGTCAGTAACAGCTGGTGCAGACTGGGTCATATCACGGTTAAACAACAACACTGCAACAAAGACATTGACTTGCTAGCTGTTAGCATGCGGCCTACCTATCTCCCGAGGGAATACTCACACGTGATTTGCATTGTTATTTATGCAAATCCGACAGCGAACGCGGGGACAGCGTGTGACGCCATTCACTTAGTAACTGGCAGGCTGCTGACAGAACACCCAGATGCTCTCCTACTCATCTCAGGTGATTTCAACCATATTTCACTGTCCCCCATTCTGCCCACATTCACCCAGTATGTCACATGCCACACTAGAGACAATAAAACACTGGACTTATTCTATACAAACACTAAGGAGGCGTACACCTCATCACCACTTCCCCCACTCGGGAGATCGGATCACAACTTGGTTCATCTCCTGCCGGTGTACAAACCCCTAGTACACAGACAACCTCCGGTCATGCGCACAGTGAAGTTATGGTCTGAGGAGGCAATGGACACTCTAAAGGACTGTTTTGAAACCACCACCTGGGAGCAGCTCTGCGATCCACATGATGAGGACATTGATGGCCTCACTCACACCATCACGGACTACATCAACTTCTGTGTGGACAACACCGTACCCACCAAGACCATACGGTGTTGCTCAAACAACAAACCCTGGATCAACCCTGAGATAAAAACACTTATGAGAGAGAAGAAGAGGATCTTCAGGTCGGGGAACAGGGAGATGCTGAAGTCCGTACAGAGGGAGCTGAGGAGAAAGATCAGAGAAGGCAAGGACAGCTTCAGGGAGAAGATGGAGGACAAGCTGCAACGGAGCGACATCGGCGGGGTCTGGAGAAACCTTAAAACCGTCTCTGGGCTCCAGAATACCTCCTTCCAGGCCAAGGGGGAGCAGGGAGTGGACGAACAATCTGAACCTGTTTTTTAATAGGTTTGACCAACCGCCCTCCCCCCCGACTGCACAACAACCACTGCTGCCTCTAAAGTCATCGAGACCTGCTGTCCACACCCCACTCCACCAACACCCCCCCCACTCCCAACACACAGCCCCCCAACCTGACCCTCACTAAGACCCAGGTGAGGACGGAGCTGAGGAAGATCAAGGCGAGGAAGGCCTCGGGACCGGACGGCATCAGTGCGAAGCTCCTCAAGTCCTGCGCAGACCAGCTGTGTGGGACTGTGGAGCACATCTTCAACCTGAGCCTGAAGCTGGGCAGGGTACCACAGTTGTGGAAAACATCTTGTGTGGTACCTGTACCAAAGACTTCCCACCCCAAAGACCTGAACAGCTACAGACCAGTGGCCCTGACGTCTTACATGATGAAGACCCTGGAGAAGACTGCTCCTTGCTCACCTCCGCCCCCTGGGGGGACCAGCGATGGATCCACTCCAGTTCGCCTACCAGCATGGCATTGGGGTGGAGGATGCAGTGATCTTCCTCCTTCACCGTTCCCTGTCCCACCTGGAGAAGCCCGGGAATTGCGGTGAGGATCATGTTCTTTGACTTCTCCAGTGCTTTCAACACCATCCAACCGATGATCCTGAAGGACAAGCTGCTGTGCGCAGGGGTGGACCAGCACCTGTCATCATGGATCCTGGACTACCTCACTAACCGGCCACAGTTTGTGAGAACCCGGGATTGTGTGTCCGACACAATCATCGGTAGCACGGGGTCCCCCCAGGGAACGGTTTTGGCTCCCTTCCTGTTCACCCTTTATACTGCAGACTTCTCACACAACATAACACAACACACTGCCATCTACAGAAATTCTCTGATGACTCTGCGATCGTTGGCCTCATCTCCAACTGAGATGAAGCTGAGTACAGAGGACTTATCCAGGACTTCGTGGACTGGTGCCATCAAAACTACCTCCAGATCAACGCAAGGAAAACTAAGGAGCTGGTGGTGGACTGCCGCAGGCAAGGACAACCCCTCACAGCACCAGTAAACATCCAGGGAACAGACATTGAGATGGTGACATCCTACAAGTACCTGGGTGTTCATCTGAACAATAAACTAGACTGGTCACACAATACTGACGCACTCTACAAGAAGGGGACAGGGCAGGCTGTTCCTACTGAGGAGGCTCAGGTCTTTTGGTGTACAAGGGGCGCTGCTGAAGACATTCAACGACACAGTGGTGGCATCAGCCATCACTGAGTTTAAATTTAAGGGTGCTACAGCACCCCTAAAAAAGACTTGACACCACCCATGACAGCAGCAAATACTAAAGGAAAATGCCAGGACATCTATCTGTGAACTGAATCTCAAAGAGAAAGTGGGTCATGCAGCAAGACAATGAACCTAAGCACACAAGTTGTTCTACCAAAGAATGGTTAAAGAAGAATAAAGCTGATGTTTTGGAAGGGCCAAGTCAAAGTTCTGACCTTAATCCAACTGAGATGTTGTGGAAGGACCTGAAGTGAGAAGTTCATGTGAGGAAACCCACCAACATCCCAGAGGTGAAGCTGTTCTGTTTGGAGGAATGGGCTAAAATTCCTCCAAGCTGATGTGTGGAACTGATCAACAGTTACTGGAAACATTTAGTTGCAGTTTTAGCTGCAAAGGGGGGGGGGGGGGGCACACCAAATACTGACATAAGAGGATCACAAACTTTTGCCACTCAGATATTTAATATTGGATCATTTTCTCAATAAATGAATGAAAAAGTAAAATATTTTGTCTTATTTAATTGGGTTCTCTTTACTGACTTTTAGGACTTGTGTGAAAATCAGATGTTTTAGGTCATATTTATGCAGAAAATTCTCAAGGGTTCACAAACTTTCAAGCACCACTGTATATAAATAGCAGTGTTGGGTCCAAATACTCATCAATTACTTTGTGAAATCGTGGAAAATAACTGTAAATGCAATTGATTACTTCTTAAAAGTAATTGTACTTTTCATATAGTTTTGGTATATTTGAACAATGAATATTTCCATCAAACAAATGTTTTCAATGTCTGTCAAGTTGATAGACAAGTAGGTTTCCACATCAGTGAATGTGTGGAATACTTTTTTGAAATACTTTTTCGCAGTACTGTATGTTCACAGACTGTTTTTTTTTTCTTTGTTGCGACAGGAACATGAAAAGAAAAATGGAGTGAAACCTCAGCAGCTTCAGGAAGATGAAGATCCTCCAACCACAACAAACAAAGCTAAATCACTCAGTGACAAGAGTAGAAAAAGAAGGTGGAGAAAGCGCCGCATTGGGGATAAACAATACTTCTGTGAAGAATGTGGGAGAGGTTTCACACTGTTGGGTCACTTAAAAACGCATAAACTGATCCACACTGGTGTTAAGCAGTTTGTGTGTGGTCAGTGTGGAAAGGCCTTTACTGTGATGAGTCACTTAAGAAGACATGAACTTATCCACACTGGTGTTAAACCGTTTGTGTGTGGTGAGTGTGGAAAGGCCTTTACTCAGATGAGTAACTTAAGAACACATGAACTCAACCACACTGGTGTTAAGCAGTTTGTGTGTGGTCAATGTGGAAAGGCCTTTACTGTGATGAGTCACTTAAGAAGACATGAACTCATCCACACTGGTGTTAAACCGTTTGTGTGTGGTGAGTGTGGAAAGGCCTTTACTCAGATGAGTAACTTAAGAACACATGAGCTCAGCCACACTGGTGTTAAGCAGTTTGTGTGTAGTCAATGTGGAAAGGCCTTTACTGTGATGAGTCACTTAAGAGCACATGAACTCATCCACACTGGTGTTAAACAGTTTGTGTGTGATGGGTGTGGAAAGGCCTTTACTCTGATGAGTCACTTAAGAGCACATGAAGTCATCCACACTGGTGTTAAGCAGTTTGTGTGTTATCAGTGTGGAAAGGCCTTTACTCATGTGAGTACCTTAAGAAAACATGAACTCATCCACACTGGTGTTAAGCAGTTTGTGTGTGGTCAGTGTGGAAAGGCCTTTACTCGTATGAGTTCCTTAAGAAGACATGAACTCATCCACACTGGTGTTAAGCCATTTGTGTGTGGTCAGTGTGGGAAAGCCTTTACTCAGATACATAAGTTAAGAACGCATGAACTCATCCACACTGCTGTGAAGCAGTTTGTGTGTGGTCAGTGTGGAAAGGCCTTTACTCTAATGAGTGCCTTGAGAACACATGAACTCTTCCACACTGGTGTTAAGAAATTTGTGTGTGGTCAGTGTGGAAAGGCCTTTACTCAGATGAGTACCTTAAGAAGACATGAACTCATCCACACTGGTGTTAAGCAATTTGTTTGTGGTCAGTGTGGAAAGGCCTTTTCTCTGATGAGTAACTTAAGAAAACATGAACTCATCCACACTGGTGTTAAGCAATTTGTGTGTGGTCAGTGTGGAAAGGCCTTTACGCGTATGAGTCACTTAAGAAGACATGAACTAAACCACACTGGTGTTAAGCAGTTTGTTTGTGGTCAGTGTGGAAAGGCCTTTACTGTGATGAGTTCCTTAAGAACACATGAACTCATCCACACTGATGTTAAGCAGTTTGTGTGTGGTCAGTGTGGAAAGGCCTTTACTGTGATGAGTTACTTAAGAACACATGAACTCATCCACACTGATGTTAAGCAGTTTGTGTGTGGTCATTGTGGAAAGGCCTTTACTCAGATGAGTACCTTAAGAAGACATGAACTCATCCACACTGGAGTTAAGCCGTTTGTGTGCAGTCAGTGTGGAAAGGCTTTTACTCAGATACATAAGTTAAGAACGCATGAACTCATCCACACTGGTGTTAAGTAGTTTGTGCGTAGTCAGTGTGGAAAGGCCTTTACTTTGATGGGTAACTTCAGAAAACATGAACTCGTCCACACTGGAGGTAATCCATCTGTATGTGATCAATATTTGAAGACCTTTATGAAGAAAATAACTCGGGACAACATCAGCTCCCCACAGTCAAGTTAAATAAATCCATGTGCTGAATGTGGAAAGGCTTTTACTGAACTGAATCTCTTAAAATCACATGGAATGATCCACAGTACAATTAAAAGTGAGACACCTTTCATATAGACTTTGACCTCTTGTGAGACAGGAAGCTCCTGCTGTTGTTACAAGTTAAAATTTAGAAACCCTGAGACACGGGTTGCGCTCGACTTCATCTGTCATTTTGACAGGGTTGTAAAAATTCTGTTATCTATTATTAACTCTCATTTTAATTTTTTTTTTTTTAAATTAGATTACCTTCAGTGTTTTCTGTCAAATGAGCTTCCAGAATTTTCTGTCATTGCTGAAAAATATCTCAATGAAAGACAATTTTCATTTAATGCAACCTCATACTGAGATCACGCTGTACTGGATTCAAATCCCTTAAATGTCTGAACCAACAACATTTCATTTAGAAAGCAGAGATGCTCCATGTTTTGATTTCATGTCTTCTTTTTTTTTCTTCTGTTGCTGTTGCTCAATCAAGTCAGTTCACTAAATTTATTTTCAAATTGGCTTCATTTGCATAGTGCCAAATCACAGCCAGTGTTGCCACGGGTGCTGGAAATCCTTACAAATGCATGAATTTTAATATTGTATTTTCAGGGTTTTAAAAGTTTGAATTTTGCAAGATGTTCTTGAAAAAACTTGAAATTGTAAGGCTGTTTTTCTCAAATGTCTGTCTGAATAGTTAGCTATATGTAACCCTTGCCTTATGTTAATTAGGTAAGGGAAATTATTAAGTGTAGACCAGTTGCTAGGTTCGTAAGGGTTACAATAGGGAATTAGAGTGAGTGTGGGATGAAATAGCTGGAGGCAGAATTGAGCAATTCATATCTGTTATTAATAAAGATAAAAGGAGCAAAATATACAAACAATTTACAAATATACAAATATATGGTGTGCAGTTTAATTGTAATGATAAGGAATTCCTTATTATTAATGTATATATGCCATTTGAGTGTCAACAGAATGAGGATGAATATTTAAATAAGCTTGCCTTTATTAATTCTTATATGCAAGACTATAATAATACTTGTATTTTTATTATGGGGGACTTGAATGCAGACATATCTTACACTGACTCCTTATTTGCAAAACATATGTATCATTTTTGTTATGAGAACAACTTAATCTTGTCAAGTAAGGTACTAATGCCTCCTTATAGTTATACCTATATAAGTGAGGCCGGGCACACTACGTCCTGGCTAGATCATTGCATCAGCACTGGTGATGCACATGCTTCTTTGGGTGGCATGAGTATTTATTATGGGTTAGCAATGTCTGATCATATACCGTTTGAGATGATAATTAATGTTGACTGTCTACCTGCACTTTGTCAAAATGTCAGTCAGGATGAGGTGGGAAAATTAGACTGGGACACTCTTTCTGAGGAAGAAATTGTAGAATATTGTGTTCGTACAGATAAATCCTTGAGTAAAATATGTCTTCCTAGAGATGCTGTAATGTGCAGCGATGTGAACTGTAGCATTGTTGAGCATAAGAAAGACCTTTGTAGTTTGTACAATGCTATAGTTAACTCCCTGTATAAGGACAGTAAGCCTTATTATAAGAAAATACGTAAAACACATAATGTTAGACCTGGCTGGAATGAGGCCGTAGCTGTGCCTTATTCTGAAGCTCGGGAAGCATATAAAGCATGGGTGGTGGCTGGGAGACCCAGACAAGGGCCAGAATTTGAGATGAAGAAATGTACAAATGCAAAGTTTAAGTATGCTATTCGTCATATTTCTAAAAATGAGCAGCTAATGAGAAGTAATTCCTTGGCCAAGAAATTGTTAGATAAGAATGTCACAGATTTTTGGAAGGAGCTTAGACGGATTAGTAACAGTAAAACGTCTTTGCCCTGTACCTTGGAAGGCATTTCAGGTACAGAAAATATTGTGGATCTATGGCGGCAGCATTTTTACTCATTATTTAATTCAACTAAGGATGAAACTTATAAGGTAGGGAAAGTAGAAAGGGACGATTCGCTCCTGATTGACACTCATGCAGTGACCAAAGCCATTAGAGAGCTATTAGATAACAAAGCTAGTGGTTTAGACTGTATTTCTGCTGAGCATCTTAAATATGCTAGCTCAAGAATTGCTCCTCTTCTTGCAATCTGTTTCACCAGCTTCATGATTCATGGGATGTTACCAGAATCTTTATTGTCTGTTGTGTTGGTACCAGTCATTAAAGATAAAGCTGGTAAGCTGTGTAGCCTGGATAATTACAGGCCCATAGCTATAGCCAATATAATATCTAAAGTACTGGAAAAAATCATGTTTGAAAAATTAAATGTATTCATCAAATCTACTGATCATCAGTTTGGATTCAAACCCCATCATGGAACAGATCTGTGCATATATGCTTTAAAAGAAATTATAAATAAGTACAGAAATCAAAATTCTTCAGTTTTTCTGTGTTTTATTGACGCCTCCAAGGCGTTTGATCGTGTTAATCACAGGATATTGTTTAGGAAAATGATTGACAGGGGGGTTCCCAAGTACTTAGTACGTATCCTGATTTACTGGTACGCACATCAGAAGATGCTGGTGAAATGGGGGAAGATTCATTCATCCCCATTTGGTGTGAGCAGTGGTGTCAGACAGGGCAGTATATTATCCCCTATTCTATTTAATCTTTACATGGATGAGTTGTCAAAGCAACTGAATGCCTGTAAAACTGGGTGTTTAATAGGGAATTAGTTAGTGAATCATTTTATGTATGCTGATGATCTAGTTATTCTCAGTCCAAGTAGTGCTGGTCTTCAGGAGTTATTAAGAGTGTGTAGTGCTTATGGAGAGGAAAATGACATAAAATATAATACAAACAAGAGTTGTGTGCTGATTTGCCACACTAAAGAAGATTTGTTTATGAAATTCCCTGTCTTTGAATTGGTAGGCAGGGAATTGTCAGGGATAAAATTAAATATCTGGGACATTTTATTAATGATAGAATGACTGATGATGATGATATTTTCAGACAACACTGCAAAATCTACATGCAAGCAAATATTCTTGCACGCAGATTTGGTTTTTGTTCAGATGAGGTGAAACTGGTTCTTTTTAAAACCTATTGTACACCTTTATACACTGCTCATTTATGGATAAGTTATAGGAAACAAAGTATGCAGAAATTACAGGTTGCTTACAATGATGCCTTAAGAATTTTACTTAAAAAGCCTCAATGGTGCAGTGCTTCCGAGTTATTTGTCTCATCACATGTAAATACTCTGCATGCAGTAATAAGGAATCTTATGTATAAATTCATCTGTCGGCTTGATGTATCTAGAAATGAAATCATTCAAGTCATGTCTAGCATTAAGCTCAGTTCTATTCGCTGTCAGTCACAGTTTAGAAGGCACTGGTACATTTGTCTTTTTAAGTCTTTTTAAAGTCTGTACTGTCTTTGTACTTCTCTTAGCAGTTGTGTCTTAGTGTTTTTTGTAACTTTTTGATTGTTTCAACTGTCTTCTTTTTACTTTTTTTTGATGGACCTTGAGTCTGGAATAAAGTCTTTGATTGATTGATTGATATAACAACGGCCTGCATAAAATAAAACCCCAAAATGTCCTACTGAGCTCAGTGTTTGTTTGTCCGTTTGGTTTAGCCATTTGACCAGTCAAGATATCTCGTATCTCCCAGCTCAGGTTTCTTTTCCTCTTTTAAAGCGGCAGCTTGAGTTGTTACCACTTCAATGTTGTGCACTGGAGAGAGGATGGATGTCCTTCAATCGAGACCTTGGTCAGACCTCTGTTCAATCTCGGATCAATCTCGGGTCAGGCTCGCCATCTCCATTCAGAGAAAATCCAATAATTAATATCGCTCTTAACGAATGGAAAGACCCAGATCACCCAACGTGACCATGAAACGGGAATTTAAAAGTTGGATAACGAGGATCACACTTCCTCTTCCCCAAAATAATCGGGTTTCAAAATAAAATCACGCAATTGTATTAATACAATTGACATCTGAGGAAAAAAAAAGGGGTCATTTTCTCAGCTGGGTTTCATATAGTTCGCTTATATGGAGAAATAAAATAAATTGGAGAACCTAAAATGGCAACTGCTCGGCCTGTGCCTCGGTTGGCTTCTGTGTGACTGTGGTCAGTAGTGTTTATTTTGGCAGCTCTTTTTTATTTTAGTCTTTTGTCAAATGCTCATTTTAGTTTTTATCATATTAAGTCATGTCCATCCTTTTTAAGTTTAGTCACAATTTAGTTGACTAAAAGTCTGCATTTTAGTCTAGTTTCAGTCAGTCAGTCAGTACTATTTTAGTGTAGTTTTAGTCAATGAAAACTGTTGACATTTTAGTCTAATTTTAGTCAGGGAAATTTGTATTTGTCTCTTATTTATGTAACATAAATTAGCCAAAACAAACATTTTCTTTTGTCTTAGACTCATTTAAAAATTCACACAATTGGTTATCTTACCCTTATCTGATGAAAAATGGAGAAATCTTTTTTCTAGTCTATTTTTGATTGTTATTCTGATGACATGACATTTAATCATTCTGAATTTGCATTTCACCATATGTATCTGATTCTCTGAGTTGAGTGTGTACTGCTCTGTATAACTGATGTTGTGACCAGCATGTGCCTTCTGAGGTCAACACATGACCCTGTATCTCCTTAGTTAAGACTCGGTGCCGGTCAGTTGCTGGGACATGACCTTCTGTATGTCAGAGTAATACTGTGTTCTTAAATTATCTGTACACTTGTGATGTCTTATGATTCTGCTGACAAGCAGGCACCTAACGTGTCTGTATCTTTCTTTAGTCATGTGGCTCAGATTTAGATACAGTGAACAGTGTGTTTAAGCTGGATTTCTCAGCAGAATGTTTATGCATTTTCCACTTGGTACTTCTGTGTGTGAAACTCACTGCGCAGGAATAAACCCTTTTTCTCTTCTGACGTTGCCTCATCTTATTAATACCGTTTCCTCAGCTTATTTTTTTAAGTTAGAATTCCTCTAACAAAAAATACAGGTCGGAATCCAGCTTTGCAGAGTCATGATGAAATCCTCATCTTCTACTGGGAGGATGAGTGCAGGGAGTGCTGAGCAGCCTATACATTGAGCAGACGCCTCCTCTTTCTTACGTTGCTCTGGTGAGTCCACTGTGCAGAACCGTGTGCCAAAAAAAATCACGTGAGATAGTTGGCTTGTTTACTTTCATGGGTGGCACTTCCTTCACTTGTGGCCTATCTGGAACCTAGGACAAGAATAAATATGTCAGGGGCTGTTAGATAAAAAAATAATTTTAGCCACTGAAACGATAAAAACATGAGAGGATTAGATGCAGTTAGAAATACTTAGAACTTCATTTAACATCACTCTATAAAAGCAAGAAATCTGTGTGTCTGTCACGCTCATAGGACGGCCTATGATCTCCGCCTGAACATCGTAGGACGTCCTATGAACTCAGGCATCATAGGACGACTCGCGATGCCTATATGACGGCACATAGACAAATGTCTTTATTATAAGATAAGATAAGCCTTTATTAGTCCCACAATGGGGAAATTCCAGGATTGCAACAGCACAGGGATAGCAACACTCAGCAATAATTTAGAAGATAAAACAAGAGCAGTGAATATACATACTGTATGTACACATAAATATGTATACACAGTGCGGGGCATTGTAGCTAGATGGAATAAACAGCATAACAGTCTATTTAGTTACCCCACATAGTATGAATATGTACCCATTGTAGAGGAGCTGGGCAATGAAGAGGCGATTTGGTTTATAAACAAAGTTTTAATGTTCATCTCTTCTATCAAGTCTCATCTGGTGCAGAGAGCGGCAGAAGGGGAAAGAGACAGAATCTCGCCGACTTGCTGGTTATATACAAGCACACAACAAAAGACATGCATAACAAAGGCTGACATCCCTCATTATCTTAATCCCCCCATTGTCTTGGTATTTCCTCTCCTCATCTTGGGAGGTGATGGTAATCCTTCTCCTCGCCTTGGGGGATGAGGGTGGCTCGTCCGGTTTCCCCCGCCACGTCCGGGAACGTCTTTGTTCTTCACTCGGCAGGTGAGATTCCTTTGTCCTTTCAGAGGTGTGAAGTTCCTTACATATGTAATCCCAAACATTTCCACTTGCTCTAACATATGTAGTTATGGAATATATGGTTAATATAGACCACAGGCCCCCCAAACAACTAAGAAAAGACAACAGAAAGGTTCACAGTCTAGGATAGTTATTACGACATACTACGTGTTACAGCTGTTGCCATGGAAGAAACTTTCTAGCAGCCATGCTCCTAAGAGAGTTCAGTGGTAAACATAGTAGCATAGTAAAATCATAAGTCAGTCCTAAACTGTTGCAGCACAATTAGTGAATAATTGTGGAGTGGTTGGTGTCAGTCCCTGTGCTGTCTGGGTTTAATTTTTCTCCCAAAACTGCTGTAGGTTGGTTTAGGCGTCCTGCTGGGACCTTCTTGTGAGGAATCTGCAGTGTGGGAAGGAGAGAGGTTATTTGTTCCCTGTCTGGGGGCTGGGTCTTTTCTCTTGGGGGGTCTACCTCGTCGAGGTGCTCTCGCCAGCTGTGCAGGTTCGTCTTTCAACAAGAAGGCAGGTTTAAGTCTGTCAATGCTGTTTCTTTTCTATCCCCATAATCAAGCACAAAGTGTTTGTCACCATGTTCCAGCACTCTGAATGGCCCATCGAATGCTGGGCGTAAAGTTGGTTTTAGAGCTTCATGCTTAACAAAAACAAACTCAGCGTTTTTTAAAGTTTGAGGGACAAAAACCCGTGGGAAGAAGTGATGAGCTGGACCGGGGAGAGAGTTCGGTCCGTTGCTGCCTAAAAACCTTGGGACTGGAAGGCGCCCTGGTTCTGGGTTTTCTGGCAGAAATTCACCTGGGAGCCTGAGAGGTTGAGCAAAAACTAATTCTGCGGGAGAGGCGTCTAGATCCTCTTTAGGTGCAGCACGCAACCCCAATAAAACCCAGGGAAGTTTATTTACCCAATTTGTGTCCGTTAGTGAGTCTCTGAGGGCAGCCTTTAGAGACCTGTGAAAACGCTCGCATAACCCATTAGCCTGAGGATGATAAGCGGTGGTGCGATGAATTGTTGCCCCTAAGCTGTTGGACATGGCTGACCAGAGCTCTGAGACAAATTGAGGCCCCCCATCGGACGTGATGTCCGATGGGACGCCGAAACGCGCCACCCAGTTTGTCAAAAAAACGCGAGCGACTTCCTCCGCTGTGGTTGCTGCTAGAGGGACTGCCTCTGGCCAGTGTGTGGTGCGGTCTATCATTGTTAACAGGTGTGTGAAACCTTGGGAGGAAGGTAGTGGCCCCACAAGATCGACATGAACGTGGTCGAACCTTCTAGCAGGGATTGGAAAAGGCTCCAGAGGGGCTTTTGTGTGTCTGTGTATTTTGGCGCGTTGACAAGAAATGCAAGTTTTTGCATTTAGTTTTCGGTCTATGATGACCATGGAAGAGAATCCTAAACGTCTACTCTGCTGGAACAGCACCGCCTGTGGCTGAACAGGCCGATGCGCGAATGACAGTCCCTGTCACACAGGTCACACTTGTGGGTGGTCTCCGTGCTGCTGGGTCTGTGGCGGTTCTTCCTGCGGGTCCTTTTTTCATCTGCTGCAGCAGTCAGTCTCTCTTCACCCGCCTTGAGCTGTCTGGTCAGGGTGCCTCTCCATTTGGAGCGGTCCGTTGCAAGGTCCTCCCAGCGCTCTGTGTTGATATCCAGGGCCTTCATGTCTCTCTTGCAGACGTCTCTAAAGCGCAGCTGTGGGCGGCCAACGTCTCTCCTGCCAGTTGCCAGTTCTCCATAGAGGACGTCTTTGGGGATTCTGCCATCCTCCATACGGTGAACGTGGCCTAGCCAGCGGAGCCTGCGCTGCCTGAGTAGAGTGAACATGGAGGGAAGGCCGGCGCGGGACAGAACTTCTGTGTTGGGCACTTTGTCCTGCCAGGATATGTCCAGGATGTGGCGAATGCAGCGCAAGTGGAAGGAGTTCAGTCTCTTTTCCTGCCGGGCGTATGTTGTCCACGTCTCACTCCCATAGAGCAGTGTGCTGATGACGCAGGCGTTGTACACTGCCATCTTCGTCTTGATAGAGAGTTTGGGATTCTCCCACACTCGTGTGGTGAGGCGAGCGAGTGTGAAGGCTGATTTTCCAATCCTCTTGTTGATCTCTGTATCAAGGGAGAGGTTGTTGCTGATCGTGGACCCCAGGTACGTGAACTGATTCACGACCTCCAGCTTGTAGTCATCAATGGTGATGGTTGGTGGTGCTTCCGTGCCTTGCGCCAAGATGTTAGTCTTCTTCAGGCTGATGGTAAGCCCGAAGTCCTTGCATGCCTGGGAGAAGCGGTCCATCAGGGTCTGAAGCTCCTGCTGTGTGTGGGTTGCGACTGCAGCGTCGTCTGCGAACAGCATGTCTCTGATTAGAGCCTTGCGTACTTTGGTTCTGGCTTTCAGGCGGGCAAGGTTGAAAAGCCTGCCGTCAGATCTTGTGTGCAGGTAGATTCCCTCTGTTGCTGTGCTGAAGGCATGCCTCAGGAGCATAGCAAAGAAAATCCCAAAGAGGGTTGGCGCAAGTACACAGCCCTGTTTCACTCCGCTGCGTATGTTGAATGGCTCTGAGACGTTGCCATCATGCTGCACTATCCCCTGCATGTTGGTGTGAAACGATTCGATGAGGCTTTGCAACTTTGGTGGGCATCCTATCTTTGGCAGGATCTTGAAAAGGCCCTCTCTGCTGACCAGATCGAACGCTTTGGTGAGGTCGATGAAGGCGACGTACAGAGGCATGTTCTGTTCTCTGCATTTCTCCTGGAGTTGGCGGATGGAGAATATCATGTCTACCGTCGATCGCTCAGCGCGGAAGCCACACTGAGACTCGGGGTAGACACGTTCGGCAAGCTTCTGTAGACGAACGAGAACAACTCGTGCGTAGACTTTGCCAACAACGCTGAGGAGGGAAATGCCCCTGTAGTTGTTGCAGTCGCTTCTCTCCCCTTTGTTTTTGTAGAGGGTGATGATCTTGGCGTCCCTCATGTCCTGTGGTACGGCACCTTCCTTCCAGCACTGGCAGAGGACGTCATGCAATGGCAGCAGTAGGGCGGTCTTGCAGTGCTTGATCAGGTCAGGGGGTATGCCGTCGTTGCCGGGTGCCTTGCCAGCGGCCAAGCTATCAATGGCCTTACTGAGTTCGTCGATGGTTGGCTCGGCGTCAAGTTCGTCCATGGATGGCAGGCAGTCGATGGCATCAAGGGCTGACGGTGTCACGGTGTTCTGTCTAGAGTAGAGGTCGGAGTAGTGTTCCACCCATCTCTCCATCTGCTTGTTCTTCTCTGTGATCATCTCCCCAGTGGAAGATTTGAGGGGGGCCGTCTTGCTCTGAGCCGGACCAAGTGCTTTCTTGATGCCATCGTACATACCACGGATGTTCCCTGTTATGGCAGCGGTTTGAATGTCTTGGCTGAGCTGAGTCCAGTACTCGTTGGCACAGCGCCGAGCAGTCTGCTGAACTTTGCTTCTCGCAGCCCTGAGAATCTGGAGATTCTTCTCGTTTGGGTACTTCTTGTACTCAGCAAGTGCTGAGCACTTGGCTTCAATGACGGGGGTCATCTCGGTCAACTTGGCATCAAACCAGTCCTGTGACTTCGAGGTCTTCCTCCCAAAGGTAGCCAAGGCTGTGCGGTAGATGGTGTTTCGCAGCTCTTCCCACTTCTGCTTTGCAGATTCTCCTCCTTGTGGTACACCAAGTTCCTTGTCAAAGGTGGAGGCAAACTGCTCAACAAGTTCTGGTTGGGCCATCTTGCTGGTGTCAATCCGTGCCTTTCCAGGTTGTCTAGCACGATGGAATTTCTTCAGCTGCAGCTTGATCTTGCAACACACCAATGAGTGGTCTGTGTCGCAATCTGCACTCTGGAACGAACGGGTGATTAGCACGTTCTTCAGTGAGGTGCGCCTGGTCAGGATCAAGTCTAGCTGGTGCCAGTGCTTTGAGCGCGGATGTTGCCAGGAAACCTTGTGTTGGGGCTTGGTCTTGAAGAATGAGTTTGTGATGCACAGATCGTGATATGTGCAGAACTCGAGCAGCCGCTGTCCGTTGTCGTTCATTCTGCCCACGCCAAAAGGTCCAAGACAGGAGGGCCAGGAGTCGTGGTCAGCACCCACTCTGGCATTGAAGTCTCCAAGGAGAATGAGTTGTTCAGAGTTGGGGATGATCCTGACAGTTGTTGCGAGATTCTCGTAGAACTCGTCTTTTTCCTCTGGTGTGGCTGTCTGTGTTGGGGCATACACACTGACGAGGGTGACTGGGCCTTCAGTGGTGTTCAGGCGGAGGGTGAGGAGTCGTGCAGAGCCAGTGCTGCCCGGTTCCACCATCTTCAGCAAAGTGTTCTTCACTGCAAAGCCCACTCCGTGTTCCCTGTGTTCGTCACTGCCCTTTCCCTGCCAGTAGAACGTGTAGTCCTTCTCTCTCAGTGTGCCTGCATCAGCTAACCGTGTTTCCTGGAGAGTGGCGATATCCACTCCCAGTCTCTTCAGCTCATTATTGATGATGGCAGTCTTCCTGGTGTCGTTGATGTCCTTGAGGTTAGCAGCGAGTCCTGTCATCATAGTGTGGACGTTCCAAGTTCCCAATTTTAGAGTTGGTCTCTTTTGTTTTATTGTCTTGCCTGGTGCGAAGGTTCTCAGCCTGCTGTTTGGATTTCTCCTTATCCCCATGCACCCAATGAGGAAAGCAAGCTGCGGCGGGACAACACCTTATTGGCTGGGGGCTGCCCAGCTTGAGGCGGGCGGTAGCTGTCCAGTGAGATCTGATGATCCCTCCCACCGTCGGGAACAACCCCTGGCGCCACGCTCTACGCCAATTGAGCAGTGGCTTATAACCGGTAACTGTCATTCCCCGTGTTTTGTCTACGCCAAAGGCGAAGCTGGAGTGTCCTCTCCAGTGATCCGGTGTTCTACCTTCCAGCATTGGGCGTTGGTAGGATTCAAGCCTGGGCAGGAAGATATGGAGGACAAGATGTTGCCCATGCAGCATGTCCCCCCTCTCCACGTCACTGATGAATCCAAAGGAACAGCAGGGCTGCTACAGTTTGGCACCAGCGCCATTGCAGGAGCTGCCAGAACGATGTTGAGCACAACATAGAACTGCCTTAGGGGCTCCGACTCCGGATTTTTCCTCAGGGTTGACTCCCGAAGCCTTTCCCGTGACCGGGTATGCCGCAAGGCAGCAGAGGTTTGAAATCAGGGTTTACCTTCCCCTAGATGGGCTACCTTCCCAGGTTGACGAGCCACCATCTACCCGAAGCATCTGGTTTTAAGGCGCCAGAGATCCGCCCTCGCCCCTTCTCCTATTAGTAAAAGCAGTTCCGCCGGGCTTAGAGACTAAACCACACGGGCAGGCTAGGAGTTGGACTTAGTTGCCAGAGGCTTTTCGAGACGCACGCCATAAGGAGCATTTTATGAGCACTGGGAGCTTAACCCCAGTGCCGCTCCTGGCTATGACAACCTTGGAACCAGTCGTCGACCTGTCGTCGAGGTAGACGAAAACAAAAGGGAGGTCGCGTAGGACCGCGTCCATCATTCGTTGGAAAGTTTGAGCAGCGCCTTTGAGGCCGAAAGGCATTCGCAAGAATTCAAAAAGGCCGAAAGGGGTTATTACCGCTGTTTTAGGAACGTCTTCTGCTCGGACTGGGACTTGGTGATAACCGCGGACTAAGTCTATTTTTGAAAAAATGCGCGCACCTGCTAGATGTAGTGAAAAATCTTGAATGTGAGGGATTGGGTAACGGTCATGCGCTGTAGCGTTGTTTAGTCTGCGGTAATCTCCGCACGGTCTCCAAGAACCGTCGGATTTAGGAACCATGTGAAGTGGTGAGGCCCAGGGGCTCTTCGAGCGTCTAACAATGCCCAATTTTTCAAGAGTTGTAAACTCGTCCCGTGCTATGTTGAGCTTGGCCGCGTCTAAGCGGCGAGCTTTGGCAAAAACGGGAGGTCCCGTTGTGGGAATGAAGTGTTCAACCCCGTGTTTAGCCACAGTGGCTGAGAATTTGGGGGTTGTGAGTGCTGGAAATTGGGTGAGGAGTTGCTCAAACTTACCTCCTGCCGTGGTGACGTTGGCCTGCACAGGTGGTGGAGAAACTTGAGCTGAGCATGGAATAGAAGCAAAAGACAGTGCATTAACCAGGCGCCTATTTGCTAGATCCACTAATAACCCATGTGCACACAAAAAATCTGCGCCTAATAAGTTAAAACTCACCGCCGCTACAACAAATGTCCATTTGTAACTGCGGCCGTGGATGAGGAGGTGCAGGCTCTTTTCGCCGAACGTGTCGATGTTAGAGCCGTTGGCTGCCACTGCTCCGTTGCCCCGGGTGCCCATGGCTCGATCTGCGTGGGAGGGCATGACGAAACTCAGCTGAGCTCCTGTGTCGATGAGGAACTGCTTGCCTGTGTGTCCATCCGTCACGTACAACAGCTTGTTTTTCTCGCCGAGAACCGCTGCTGTTAACGGCTCTCGGCTTTGGCGTTTCCCGACATCGTAAACTTGCAGGGGGGGAACGCATTTGCGGGCCTTGTCAGCGAAGCGGTGGTGATAATAACAGACGTCGCCCTGTCTGTTATGTTTTGGCCGCGTCACCGTGGCCTGGGTCTGCTCCGTGGGTCGTGGCTCCTCATGGCTCGGGGCGTCAGCCTTGAGGTCTGCGGATGCTGCTGTGGGTGTCACCTCCTTGCAGGCGTTGACGAGCCGATGAGCTTCGCTGGCCAGTGTGCGGAAGTCCTGGTGGGTGTCGCACTTCATGCTGGCGAGTGTCCCCCTCATGTGTGGCGGCAGCGTGCTGAGGAAAATGAACTGGAAGAGGAAGTTGTCATTATCCTCTTTCTTGAGCTGCAGCAAATCCTCCATGAGGGCCTTCGGATTGCCCCCTCTGTGGCCGTAGACCGCCAGGATCTTCTCGGCTCTTTCTTCCGCTGATGGGGACGTAGTTCGCCACGATGGTCGCTTTGAGCGTCTCGTATTTGTCCCTGGCCGGTGGTCGCTGGATCATGCTCCGCACACACTTCGAAGTGGCGGAGTCGAGTTTGGAGACGATATGATAAAACTTAGTATCGTCAGCCGTGATGCCCGCCAGTATAAATTGGGCTTCAGCCTGCTGAAACCAAGAGGCGGGGTCCTCTTGCCAGAAGTCTGGCAGCTTGACAGCGACGGCGTTCGTGCACACCATCACTGCTGTGCCCGCCGGGTGAGAGTGCCTTGCCTCGGCTCTCACGGCGGTGCTGGTGCTCGGTTGAGCCCTCTCAACCTCTTCTGCCGGGGGGAACAGCTGTCCGTCTGCTCCCTCGTCTGCGTGGCTGCTGGTGTCTGCCTGAGCCGCCACGGATGAGTCGCTTGTGGAAGAACGCCTCCGGTCCATACTCGCGTCAAGGTCACCAGTGTAGAGGAGCTGGGCAATGAAGAGGCGATTTGGTTTATAAACAAAGTTTTAATGTTCAGCTCTTCTATCAAGTCTCATCTGGTGCAGAGAGTGGCAGAAGGGGAAAGAGACAGAATCTCACCGACTCGCTGGTTATATACAAGCACACAACAAAAGACATGCATAACAAAGGCTGACATCCCTCATTATCTTAATCCCCCCATTGTCTTGGTATTTCCTCTCCTCATCTTGGGAGGTGATGGTAATCCTTCTCCTCGCCTTGGGGGGTGAGGGTGGCTCGTCCGGTTTCCCCCGCCACGTCCGGGAACGTCTTTGTTCTTCACTCGGCGGGTGAGATTCCTTTGTCCTTTCAGAGGTGTGAAGTTCCTTACATATGTAATCCCAAACATTTCCACTTGCTCTAACATATGTAGTTATGGAATATATGGTTAATATAGACCACACCATACATATTGTCACCCTCCGTAGCGATTGATATTGTCCTAGTTGTATACTGGAGGGGGACCATTTTGTGTAAGTTTGTTGCATCTTTTGCATTCAATAGTGTAACATCAGGGCTTTTTCCCAACATCGGGGCTTTTTCCCAGCATACCTTGCCAGTAGAGACGTTATTTTCGTGTATGTTTAGTGTTATTACTGTGTTATTATACTACTGTGTCATTATAACTGCATTATAATGACCAAGCAGTGTTATAGGTAGAATTAGAGCAGGAGTGATTATGTGTTGCATACCTGCCAACTACTCCGGTTTTGCCGTAATGGTTACGGTTTTCAAGACCCCATTCCGGGTTACGGCTTTATTAATCAAAATTACGGTTTTTCACTAAAAGTTCAGTCAAAAATTCTAAATCGTAAAAAAAACATGAAAGCAATTCCAAACACGAGATCGCTAGGAATCGTATCTAAATTTAGAACATAGCAACACGTAATGGCGGCCGGGATGGTCACACTTTTTCAGTGCTGAGACAAAGTTGCTGATTTTGCCACTAAAATAACTAACCAACAGCGAATATCGGATCAATATTTGTGACGCACACGCACAGGCTGAATTTCCACCTTGGTTGAACCAGCTTTTGAAGTAGAAATACCCCTTTATTTGCCTTTCACCGGGCTCTGTGAGTAACTGAGTAGTGATTCTTTTCGTGGTTTGCTGCTACGCTTTACCTGAAGCGTTTGCTAAGCTAACGCTATCGCTATTGAGGGTATTTTTTTTTTTTTTTACTTATTTGTACCCGTAGGTAGACTTGGTTTGCAGTTTGGTGACAAGCCACTGGCTGCTGGTCGCTGCGTGCGCAAGCGCCCTAAACCTACATGTTTTTGGTGTGCGGGAGGAAACCGGAGAAATCCCGGAGTAAACCCGCGCAACACGGGGAGAACATGCAAACTCCACACAGCTCACTGTTGGTCGGGGGCTGGGATCGAACCCACTATCTCATGATCCCCGCGGTCCCCCGGCCGAGGGTAAAACTGTGCTGCCACAGTGCTAAACCACTGCGCCACCGTGCAGCCAAGGGTATTGAGGTTTCTATTCTCGCGCGAAATCCCGGAGAGGCATGCGTACATGGCGAGATGTAAACACGATGTAAACTGCTGCAGACGTTAGCACGACTGCACTTCAACCCTGGCAAATGGACCATGGATTCGACATCTAAAGGGAGAATACATTTTATATAATGCCTAAGATTCTGAAGAACATGTGCTGTGTAATTGCAAGCCTTGTCATGCTTGGTGTATCATGTAAACACATAAAATATCAGAGCGATTTTGCTGTCTTTTACGCACGTGTCTGTTGTAAAGTGCTAGTATACCCTGCTGATATTTCTAGTCTTCTAGTTACCTCCGCCAAGGAGGTTATGTGATCATCAGCGTTGGTTTGTCTGTTTGTTAGCAAGATAACTCAAAAAGTTATGGATGGATTTTCATGAAATTTTCACAGATTGTCAGAAATGGGGTATCCTACAGATGATTAGATTTTGGTGGTGATCCGGATCACCGTCTGGATCCAGGAATTTTTTAAAGGATTCTTTTTTTTTTTTTTTAATTTAACATTGCGAGATAGGGCCATTTTCAATATTTTATTTATGATGTTAAACACTGTATGGGGGGAACTGTGGCGCTTGGCGGAGGTCTGCGCTCTCAGAGTGCTTTTCTAGTATTCATAATACATCACATCTGGCCTATTCAAAGTTCTTTGCAGTGTTAAGATAGTCTTTTGAATGCAAATTTAATGAATGAATGAATCTTTATTTCGGATAGATTAAAAGTAAAGATTAAAAAGAAACAGAATAATATAACAAAGGCGAAAAAATCCAACCAGGTCAAATTAAACAATAACTCCTCTGATTATACAGTTCAACATAAGTTATCTGAAATGGGTGATGGCTGAAGCCGCAGCTTATATTGCCCACCCATATTCCATCCAAGAATTCAAAAGAAAAACAAAACGAGCGATTACAATTCAGAACAAAGCTAAGACAAAATGTGACAAAAAAAAAAACTAAGTAACAACACAACACAGACTAGATATGACAATCCTTATGTGATTTTACATGTCATCTTGTATATATGTTTGGAGTATTTCTTCCTTTAGTTTTTGTTTAAATTGTCCAAGCGTTGTACATGATTTTAATTCAGGTCCAAAATCGTTCCATAGAAACACAGTGTTGCTTGGTGGTAGTTCTCACTGAAGGTTTTTGAAATATACATGTTCCTCTGAAATGATATTGTTTCTCCCTTATTTGGAACAGCTTTTGGATATTTGCGGACAGTGATAGATTCTTAGCTTTAAACATTATTAAAGTCAGCCAGATCTTTCAACTTGAGAGCTTTTAATTTAAGAAAAAGTGGGTTTGTTGGTTCCCTGTAAGCAGCTTTGTTTATTATTCTAATAGCTCTCTTCTGAAGCATAAAGACTGGATATATGTTTGTTTTATATGTATTTCCCCATACTTCAGTACAATATGTCATATATGGGAGTATTAATGAATGATACAAAGTATATAATGTGGGTTGATTCAGCAAATATTTCGCTCTGTGTAGTATTGCAATTGATTTAGATATTTTACCTTTAACCCCTTGCACTCCGGTCAATTTCTCTAAAAACGCCCAAAAATAATGTGCCCAAAGTAAATCGAAAGCTGTTCTTCAACCCTTTGCAGCATCTTCATGGGGTTGGTCTCATTTAAAAGAAAACACTTTGAATTTTTTGGTAAAAAAAAAACATGATCTCTCTAAGTGCTCCGGCCACTGAGTTACAGTCATCTAAACATGGTGAACTTGAAGAAAATAAATTTGGCCTGGGTGTTTTTTTTGATACAAATGCTTGCAAATAACACACAGCTTCAGATCCGGGCTGGAAAATGCAACAGAAATGTAGAACCAAGTGTTATCCAGCTGAGGTCAAAATTTTGTAACAATACCACAAAAAATGAATATATTACACAGCTTTGTTCTCAGGCTGTTCCCAGGCGTTTTGGAACTGTGCCAAATTGTGCCAAATGGCACAGTTTGGAAAAACATCTGTAACTTTTGAATAATTCAATGTAGAATCTTCATTTTTGGCTCTAATGAAAGGTCACATTCAGGGCTGTGTCTGTGTGTGTGGGGGGGGGGGGGTTGCCCGCTACAAAGGACGGAGATCGGCCCTTGCTACATGACGGATTACACTCGTTGCATGTTTCCACAGCAACGCTGTCACAGCGGCTCCCCCCCCCCTCGCTACAGAGGACGGCCATCGCTACATGACGGAATAGACTCATATGCCTATGTGGCGACCGCTGCGCAGTCAGCGCGGCTTCCCCCCGCAGACCGGGGGGTGTTCGGACCATGAATGCCCCCCCGCCCCCCGCTCCTCTTCTGCAGTGGGGGGGGGGGCGTTCACGGTCCGAACACGGCAAATGAACAGTTTATCGCGGCGCACGCACTTCGTACTTTGTGCGCCGTACAGTTGTAATTTACCGATCGGTCAAAAGTCATTTTTTGATTACAATTTTCAGGGATAAATAATAACTTAGCTTATAACACCTTACCTCTTCACAGCAGCAGAGTCCTGGCGAACTTCTCTTCCCCATTGTCAGACGAACGCGACGCTGGTCCGCTCGTGGATCCCGGTCAAAACATAATTCCATTATTGCGTTTTGGCGAATGATTTACGACCTTTGTCGTCGGCCTCCGTTGGTCTATGATGACGGAAGAGAATCCTAAACGTCTATTCTGCTGGAATGAGTGCAGGTCCCACTTGTGGGTGTTCTCCATGCTGCTGGGTCTGTAGCAGGTTCTTCCAGAGTCCTTTTTTTCATCTGCTGCAACAGTAAATCTCTCTTCACCCAGCCCGAACTTCTGTGCTTCAGTTGGCTCCTGCATTCACAGTAGGCGGGTCCTCCTTCCTAGGTTTTCATTCATTGGTTCTTCAAGGTTTCAGAAACCCAATTCAAGGCTCTTATTAGTCGAATGAGAGGTCAATCAGATGAACTAATCTGTTCGCGGCTGTGTCTGCAGCTTTTTTTTTCAGTGGCGCTTGGATGCCAACACCACCTACATCACCACCATCAGGACCATGCGTCCGAGAGCGCACGAGGACGCACGAGTGCACCCTCGTGTGCCCTAGGACGCAGAGGCTTGCCCGTCCGCGGTACAACGGAGCACAAGAGGTTAATATAATTAATATGTGACTTCTATGTCAAATGCTAATATTTGTTTGACACTGCGGCCCCTGGACCCCGGCTAGCCACTAGGCTTTTCAGGTTTGAAAGTTGAAGAAATATGAGGTTGTTAGCTACATTCTAACTTGATTTAATGCTAATATTTGTTTGGTGTCGGGGGGCTTCGCCCCCCTGAACCCCCCACCAAGACTTTGTCCTGGACCTACCGGGGCCTGCGGCCCCTGGACCCTGGCTAGCTACTAGGCTTTTCAGGTTTGAAAGTTGAAGAAATATGAGGTTGTTAGCTACATTTAACTAGATTTAATGCTAATATTTGTTTGGCAAATATTAGCATTATTATTATTAGCATTAGCATTATTAGCATTAGCATCGGCCCCTGGACCCCGGCTAGCTACTAGGCTTTTCAGGTTTGAAAAGTTGGCAGGTATGGTGTTGTGTAACCCTGATATAAACGGAGGTCGTGAGAATGACCTCCCCTCCTGTCTGTGTTTGTTGTTGTGTTTTAATAAAGTCTGTTGTGTCACAGCCATCTGCTCCCTTTCTTTGTGTGAACCTCGCATACGTCACACTGGTGTCAGAAGTGGGAATCATGGAACAGATGGAAGCCAGGATCAGAACGGAGATCCAGCAGCTGGAGCGACTCATCGCTCAGCTGGCGACGGACGACGGAGCTGAAATACCGACCGCCGGAGCCGCTTGCCAGGATGAACAAAGCAGCGGACCCGACGGGACCAGCGTACCCCGCCTTGTACCTTTTTCAAGGCAGGGTGGGCTGAGCAGAGCAAACCAGCCCCGCGCCCCGCCCTTTTCAGGGCAGGACGGGCCGGCGATTCCACTGCGACCAGGGGCGGCGATCGATCGGGAGGCGACCGGCCCATCCATCCAGCAGTGGGCCAAGATTCCCCGCTTCAATGGCGAGACCCTGCTGGACGACTACCTGGTCCAGGTCGAGCTGGCTGCCTCGCTGAACGGCTGGCCACCAGAAGAAACCGCCGTGCAGGTTGCGTTGGCCTTGGGAGAGCCCTCTGCACGCTGTCTGACCTACGGTCCGAGGAGCGCCACAGCTGGCCAGCGCTACAAGGAGCGCTCCGGAGACGGTTTGGAAGAACGGCCGACGCTAAGCACGCCCAGGAACAGCTGGCCAACCGCCGTTGAGGCAGCCAGGAGAGACTAGGAGCCTACACGGCGGACATACAGCTGCTAACACGGCGCAGCTACCCGGACTTCGAACCAGAGGTAGTGGAGAAGCTTGCCCTCTGGAGCTTCATCCAAGGTCTCCACCCGGCCCAGCTCCAGAACCATGTCCGGATTAACGCCGCGAGCAACTGGGAGACTGCAGTGGCAGAAGCAGAGCGGGTGGAGCCGCTGATGAATCGTACAGCCGAGCCAAGACAAAGAGCCTTCCAGGCCACGGCTGAGAGCGAGGGGGAAGAGGAGGAGTTACGGCAGACCACGCCAGCGCGTCCATGGAGAAGATGGCCGGGGCGACGCGAGGAAGGGTGCTTTCGCTGCGGAGAGCCAGGACACATCGCACGATACTGGCCCGCACCCACCCCACGACACACCGGCCCCTCGCCGACGTTAAACTAGAGCGAGGTGGCATGGACAGGGACAGGCTACCTCCCGCAGATGTTTCCCCCGACGAGCCGGCGCTGCACGTGGGCCGAATTGGACACTCGCCAGGGATGTATTTACAGTGCAGCCTGGAGAAGACGTCGATCCGGGCTCTGATTGACACCGGCTCTACCATCTCCTTGGTCCAACCCGGTGTGCTGCCGGGCACAGACAAGACGACACCACTGGGGTGGGAACCCACCGAGTACCACGTCACCACAGCTACCGGTGAGCACGCCAGATTGGGGGGGGGGGGGCGGAGAGTTCTCGTGGTGGGGGTGGCCAGTCAAAACATAAAACACCCGTTCTGGCTGGCTGACATCCAAGACCCCTGTATTATTGTACTCGACCTGTACTCGACCTGCTTGCAGCGTGGAATGCCAAGATCGACACCGCCAGACCGTCCCTCCAGCTGGGAACCCAGACTATCACGCTCCGCAGTGGAACCCAGAGAAGGAATACGGAGGCCTGCACGATCGAGGGACCGCCAGGACGGACCGGACCAGGCGAGCCATTGCGAGGACTGGACACAACCGCGCCACCAGCACGAGCAGAGGGGGCACGAGCACACACAGGGACAGCAAGGGGAGGGTTCAACATGTCGGCAGAGATGCAGCAGGCGGTCGAGGAATTATTCCAGCACAGCTGCAGCGGGCTGGAGCCGGGACAGAGACACCAGCTGCGGGAGCTGTTGGACTGCTATATGGGTGTCTTCGCTGCGAAGGACGAGGAATGCAACCGGACCGACTTGGTGCAGCACGAGATCAACACCGGTGAGACCAGGCTGATTCGGCTCCGCCCACGCCGGCTGCCCTTTTCAAGGTGGGCAGCAGCAGAACAAAAAGTGCGAGAAATGCTGGAGGCAGACATCATTGAGCCCTCCAGGAGCCCCTGGGCAGCGCCGGTAGTGCTGGTCAGGAAGAAGGACGGGTCGTGGTGGTTCTGCGTGGATTACCGGCGCCTGAATGACGTCACCCGTAAAGACTCCTACCCCCTGCCCCGCATCGATGACGTGCTGGACTACATCACCGGCTCCAGCTGGTTCAGCTCGCTGGATCTATGCAGCGGCTATTGGCAGGTAGAGCTGTCATCTGAGGCCCGCCAAAAAACAGCCTTCTCCATTGGGCAGGGACTGTATCAGTTTAAAGTGATGCCATTTGGACTTTGCAATGCCCCGGCCACCTTTGAGCGCTTGATGGAGCGAGTGCTGGCTCACGTGCCCCGGAACCGCTGCGTTGTTTACCTGGACGACCTACTGGTGCATGCAGCTGATTTTGACAGCACCCTGTCCAATCTCCGAGAAGTACTGGACGCCATCCGACAGGCCGGACTGCGGTTGCACCCGAGGAAGTGTCACCTATTTCGGCGGGAGACCATCTTCCTGGGCCACGTCGTCAGTGCAGCGGGAGTCGCCACCGATCCAGAAAAGGTGGCAGCAGTGCGAGACTGGCCAGTGCTGCGGAATGTGGGAGAACTGCAGAGCTTTCTCGGACTGACCTCCTATTATAGGAGGTTTGTGAAAGACTTCGCCACCATCGCCAGTCTGCTGCATCAGCTGACACAGAAAGGGCGCGCATTTCAGTGGAGTGAGAATTGTGCTGCTGCTTTTTCCCAACTTCACGCAGCGCTCATCAGAGCTCCCATCCTGCAGTACCCCGACCCGAACCGCCCTTTCATCGTGGACACGGACGCCAGCAACCAGGGCATCAGGGTGGTGCTATTCCAGGAGGGAGAACACGGAGAGCAGGCAGTCGCTTTCTTCAGCCGCACTCTCAGCAGAGCCGAGAGGAATTACTGTGTAACTCGCAGAGAGCTGTTGGCTGTCATCCAGGGGCTGCGCCATTTCCGCCCGTATGTGTATGGGGGGAGGTTCCAGCTCAGGATGGAACATGCTTCCCTGACCTGGTTGTTGAACTTTAAGGAACCAGATGGACAGTTGCCGAGATGGCTGGAGGCACTGCAGGATTATGATTTTCAGATTGTGCATCGGGCAGGCAGCCTCCATGCCAACGCTGATGCGCTGTCTCGGCACCCCTGTGCGGCAGAGGATTGTCGTCACTGCCAGCAGGCTGAGGATCGTGACCAAGCCATCCCACGGGCCGCTGCTCTCCGGACCGCCGCTAGCAGAAATAACGCAGCAACACACAGTTCCTCCTTGGATGATCAGGCAGCCTCCCCCAGCGATGACGTCACAGAGGTCCTTGGCACACAGCAGCTGCAGAGCGAGCAGGACAGAGACCCGGTCATTTCTCGGGTTCGGCAGTGGCTGGACGCAGGCCAGCGGCCCACCTGGGAGGTTGTGTCAGCGCTGGACCCAGAGACTAAGGCGCTACACTCCCAGTGGGCCAGCCTCCGCTGTCACGAGGGCATGGTGTATCAGCAGTGGCAGACTCCAGCTGGCAGCTGCTGGTTCCTCGTCGACTCTGGCCCAACATACTCCAGCTGGTTCATGGGGCGGTAGGAGCGGGCCACTTCGAGGTGACAAAGACTTTGCAGCGTCTTCAAGCTCGGTTCTACTGGCCCAGATGTCACCAGGACGTGGAACTCCATGTCCACCGCTGCGACACCTGCACAGCTCAGAAAGGGCCAATTCACCGATTCCACGCTCCCTTGCAACAGTACCGGGTGGGAGCACCAATGGTGCGGGTGGGAGTGGACATTCTGGGCCCTTTTCCAATTATGGACCGGGGGAACCGCTTCGTGCTGGCCACAATGGATTATTTTACCAAGTGGCCAGAGGCGTATGCAGTCCCAGATCAGAGCGCCGCTACGACGGCATCAAAGCTGGTGGACGAAATGTTCTGTTGGTTTGGCGAACCGGAGGAGCTGCATAGCGATCAGGGTCGGAACATCGAGGCAGAGGTCTTCGGAGAGGTCTGCAAGCGACTGGGCATCCGGAAGACCCGGACCACCCCGCTGCATCCACAGAGTAACGGCCTGCTCGAACAGTTCAACCGGACCCTCACCACCCAGCTGGCTATTCTAGTGGACCAGCGACAGTGAGACTGGGACCTGCATCTGCCTTTTGTTCTGTGGGCATACTGGACGGCAGCTCAGGAATCCACCCGATGCACCCCTGCAGCGCTGATGTTTGGACACGAGCTGCGCACACCGGTGGATTTGGTATTCACACACCCCCACCCCGAGCCGGAGGTGAAGGGCAAACCCGGGTTGGATTATTTTTTTTTGTTTGAAGGAACATCTCCACATGGTGCACGAACTGGCTCGGGAGGCCCTGGCAGCGGCGGGCGGTCGAGCACCGGGAGATCGAGTCTGGGTTTTCTGTCCTGAGAGGAAAAGAGGATGGTCACCAAAGTTGGCGAGCCATTGGTCGGGACCGTGCGTGGTTTTGCAGAGACTGTCAGATGTGGTGTACAGGGTGAGGCTTAAGAAAAGGGACCGGGTCGTGGTACTTCACCGTGGCCTTCTTGCCCCGTACCAGGGGCCAGGTGGCGAGCAAGCAATTCTCTATCGAATGTGCTGTATTTGCATTTTGTTGTCACGCAAAGTTTGACTGAAAAATGCGAGCAGTTGCCACGATCCCGAGACGTACTGCTCCACCACTGCCCCTTTGGCAACATCAGATGCATCCGTAGTGAGTGCTATTCGTGCAGATGGATCCGGGTGGCCTAGGAATGTGGCATCTGCCAGCGCTGTTTTGGTGTCTGTGAAAGCCTGGACTCACTCAGGAGTCCAGACGATGGTTGCCGCTGGCTTCTTTTTTTTAAGCGCGGCATACAACGGTTGCATCAACTGGGCTGCCCGGGGAAGGAACCAGTTATCAAAATTAACCATTCCCAAAAACTCCTGTAGTGCCCTCATTATCTGCAGACGCGGAAAGTCCAACACAGCGCTCACCTTATCCGGTAATGGAATCACACCTTCCGGCAAAATGCAGTGGCCCGACAAATCAATCACTGGCACACAGAACTGGCACTTCCATACAGACACTAAAATCTACTGTACAAGGGAAGACTTGGTGATTGAGCTATGTCACCATTTGTTTAGGGTACACAGGGGTGGTGGAGAAGTTCAGTTTTGTTGGGTTCCTGCACATGAAGGGTTGAAAGGGAATGTCTGTGCAGACAAATTAGCAAAAAGTGGTCTTGGAAAAGAGATAACTATACCATTGTCTCTTGGAAAAGGTGAAGAGAAAGCAGTAATCATGAAAAAAGGAACTGAACTACGGCAACAAAGATGGGATGAAGATCATAAAGGTAGAATGTATTACAAAATACAAAAATCTATTGCAACAAGCACTCAGAGAGCGCAGACCTCCGCCAAGGCAGCTCAGTCCCCCATGCTGTGATCTACTCAAAAATGTAATTGCTGGACTTTGAAAATTTATTTTATCTATATTTTCAGATTCCTTGACCATCAAAACATACCTTTAGCAATTGGATTCACGTTGATATCTTTATTAGTTCAGTAGCGATTGACAAAAATCACTTTTTCGGTAATGGCGGTTTTCTTCTGGCTATACAGTAGCTCCATAGCTTTTGAAGATACAACAAATCCATTGGTACGCTACTGATTCCACAGTGTCTTGGCTATATTTTGGTGTTTGTTGTATGTTTATATCTTAATTTGTTACCTTACAGTGATGAAAATTCCAAAGATCCCCTATTATTTGCTGTTCTGGATCACAGTATCCAGATTTTTTGCAGGATCCGGATCACTCTTTGACATTTCCTAGAACCTGGGCGGCACGGTGACGAAGTGGTTAGCACCGCAGCAGCACAGTTTTACCCTCGGCCGGGGGATCGCGGGGATCATGAGATCGTGGGTTCGATCCCTGCCCCCGGCCAACAGTGATCTGTGTGGAGTTTGCATGTTCTCCCCGTGTTTGCGTGGGTTTACTCCGGGATTTCTCCGGTTTCCTCCCACATGCCAAAACATGCAGGTTAGGGAGTTAAGGGGCACTTGCGCACGCAGCGACCGGCAGCTGGTGGCTTGTCACCGGACTGCAAAACAAATCTACCTACGGGTACAAAATAAGTAAAAAAAAAACCCAAAAAACAAAAAAAACCTATTGGGATCTTATCCTGTATTTTTTTGGCAAGTATCCTGACCATTTATTGTGGAGTTATATACAGTGATCCCTCACTTATCGCGGTTAATGGGTTCCAGAACCGACCGCGAAAAGTGAAAAACCGCGAAGTAGCGTCACCCCTAATGACGTCATCCATAAATAATACGTACGTTCATTCTCTCACTCTCTCTCTCTCATATGATACGTGTGTGTGTGTGTGTGTACGTGTACATACATACGTAGATGTAAATAAAGTGTACATAAATATGTTTTTAGAACGCTTTTATTCTTATAACAAGATACGTAACTCAAGATGAAAATGATTTACTGCACAGGTTAATGAGAGCTTTACTGCTCCTCAGGTGACGCCTCATCGTCAGGTGCTAGAAGCGCAGGATCGTCGAGGGCAGCTTCCGATAGAGCTGGAGAAGCTGCAGGAGGCGGCGTAGTGGCTCGACGGGAAGACTATTTTGCACAAAATGGAACAAAAGAACAGTAAAAAGTTCCACGCGGCGAGACTAAAAGTAACACGAGCGATAAAGAGCAATGAAGGGCGCTCGGCAGGGAGAGGGGGTGGGTGAAACGTCTCGGCCAATCAGCTTGCGGGGTGAAACGTCTCGGCCAATCAGCTTGCGAGATTTCCGAGCCGAGCCAACACGAGAACAGCGAACAGAGAGGTGGATTTTTTGAGTTGTGCGGCTCTCCGTGTTGATACCTGATGGTCTAATGTAGTCTCCCTGCCTTCTGCTAGCGCCCGCCCATTATTTCTCAATTTTGAATTTTTGATGAATATTTTTGAAAAATCCGCGATGCACTGAGGGCGCGAAAGGTGAAGCGCGAAGTAGCGAGGGATCACTGTACACATGCTAAAAATGGCCCTATCTCGCAATGATAAAGAATCCTTTTAAAAATTCCTGGATCCAGACGGTGATCCGGATCACTCCCAAAATCTAATCATTTCTTCCTTGTCCCATTTGGGACTTTTCCTGAGAATTTCGTCAAAATCCGTTCATAACGTTTTGAGTTATGTTGGTAACAGACAGACAGACAAACAAACCCCGGTAAAAACATAACCTCCTTGGCGGAGGTAATAAAGAACTTCATAACAACCAAAAGGAGGGAAGACATCATTATGGCAAGACTCAGACTGGATCACACAGGTTTAAATGACATTTTATTCACCATGGGGAAAAGCGAAAGTGACAAATGTAGAGAATGTGGAGTAAAAGAAAATGTTGAGCACATCTTATTACACTGTCACAAATATGGAAATGAAAGATAATGGAAAATGAAGTTCAAGAGGCCGGTAGGGAATGAGATTTAACTGGGATTCTGGGAACAGATGGAGATGGAGAGGCAATAAGAATCGTGAGAAGGACTCTTTTCTCTTTTTTAAATAACACAGGATTAAGTTATAGAATTTAGGGGTCGGGATCAGATGACATAATGTTGCACACTCTTGTACAGTAGGTGGTGGTATACACCTTTCAGCTGTTTGCTATCCGCCAGTAACCGGGAGAAGAAGAAGAGTGGTGACGTCAAAGATCAAAGGTAGGTGTGACAAGGGTTACTATTGCCATGGTAACCATGCAAAAGATAAAAGGCAGGAATCACCATGGTTACTGTTGCCATGGTAATAGTAACTTTCTGTGGGCATGCAGAAATGCTTGCTTATACTTGGTTTCTATGGGCATGCACGGGTCATCATCATCATCATAGCAGTCTGTCATGGGCGACAATGACTGTTTCATTTAGGTCTG